>JASXSY010001701.1:0-90703 GCA_034509805.1 Sipha maydis
GAACTTGCCTATCTTTTAATATCTTCACGGCCTTTACATTGCCGTACAGACAGAACAAGTTAAATACCTTGTCACAGTTGATGTCGTTTCCTAACCCGTGTACGAGTAACGTTCTTCCTGGTCCAGCTGGCCACCTCCATGACGATGTTGGCCGGTGGCAATGCGGTACAGAAGAATCCCCGTTGCCTGACTCGGACTGTCTTGCGATTCGTTGCGCTCTCCTTGGCCGCAACTGTCTGTTTCTATAGACGTTTCTAGCACAAAAATATCATTATTATCGTTATCACATTATTGTTTGACCGTAAATAAATGTAGTTATCTGTCAAACGTTCGACACGTACTCTGTACTCGTATGGTTTCCGTTTGATTCCGATTGTCGTCCTTCGTCATGAATCAGATTACATCTATGTTCGTCGCGTCGACGTTGTGCAGGGCGCAACAACGAGCTTTGACCATTTTTTCGTTCACATCTATCCATTGTTGTAGTGGAATATGATATAGTCTTGAGTCGATTATGAACGAATAGAGCGACGATTTCAGGACGACCGTTTTAAACCGTGAGCACTCGTACAGTTAACAATATAAATCTTTCGACGAGATTTAATAGGCAATCGGAGTAAACATTTATGTTTTCATGGTTTCAACGTACCGATTATTGTTTAAACATTTAGCAAATGGCCGATAAAATAGATTTATACAACATTTTACATTTTTTATTTTATTTTTTAATCCGTGAATATCATTTGTTCGTATATGTCTCGGCGTTATAATTTACGATTATAATTATTAATAAAAATTCAGTTCTTATTCATAAATAATTATTTTTGTTCTTGAAATTGTTTTCTTTATTTATAATTGGTTTTCCTAGATATATAAGAAATAACTATTTAATCTGAGGTAATTTATAGTACAGGAACTTTATATTATTTATTGTTATACCCATTGGCGTATTTAGATAGGGATTATGGGTCCAGTTACCCAAAGTAGTAAATTTTTAAAAATTTGGTGTGATACAAATGTATAGTCTGTAGGTCATGTGCTATAGACCAGTGTTTTAGATGCCTTATGTTCATAAACGTGACCGTTAAATTTAAAATTAAATTATTCGCGAACACGAAAAATAAAAAATTGAAAATAGTTATCCTAGTGACTGAAATCAGAATTTCTAATCGATATAAATCATTATCTGATTTTTTTCTTATATTTTAACATTTTACTTATTTATGGGTTATTAAATAATAACAGAACACGCGCTGAACCCGATGAACTTTTGACATCCTTAAAACCTAATTTTAAAAATTGTTAGTGAAAATATAATAAATGGTTTATACGAGTATATAAATTTTATTTTGGTTCATATTTTTCTTTGAGTCTCATGAACTCATGAACATTAATCCCTTATAAAAAACCTAATTTTAAAAATTTATCTTTAAACAGCATACAGCTCTTAGCCAATTTTTAAATTAAAAATTTGTATTTAAATCACGTATAAAAATAATACAAGAATAAAACAAATACATTTACGACTATTCTACTCAAACGTGAAAAATTTACAGAAGCATTATTATTGAATTACATTTAGTAATAAATTAATAACAAATCGTTTTACAAACTATTTCTAGAACTATAAGGGATTAATGTTCATGAGTTCATGAGACTCAAAGAAAAATATGAACCAAAATAAAATTTATATACTCGTATAAACCATTTATTATATTTTCACTAACAATTTTTAAATTTCGATTTGTTATTAATTTATTACTAAATGTAATTCAATAATAATGCTTCTGTAAATTTTTCACGTTTGAGTAGAATAGTCGTAAATGTATTTGTTTTATTCTTGTATTATTTTTATACGTGATTTAAATACAAATTTTTAATTTAAAAATTGGCTAAGAGCTGTATGCTGTTTAAAGATAAATTTTTAAAATTAGGTTTTTTATAAGGGATTAATGTTCATGAGTTCATGAGACTCAAAGAAAAATATGAACCAAAATAAAATTTATATACTCGTATAAACCATTTATTATATTTTCACTAACAATTTTTAAAATTAGGTTTTAAGGATGTCAAAAGTTCATCGGGTTCAGCGCGTGTTCTGTTATTATTTAATAACCCATAAATAAGTAAAATGTTAAAATATAAGAAAAAAATCAGATAATGATTTATATCGATTAGAAATTCTGATTTCAGTCACTAGGATAACTATTTTCAATTTTTTATTTTTCGTGTTCGCGAATAATTTAATTTTAAATTTAACGGTCACGTTTATGAACATAAGGCATCTAAAACACTGGTCTATAGCACATGACCTACAGACTATACATTTGTATCACACCAAATTTTTAAAAATTTACTACTTTGGGTAACTGGACCCATAATCCCTATCTAAATACGCCAATGGGTATAACAATAAATAATATAAAGTTCCTGTACTATAAATTACCTCAGATTAAATAGTTATTTCTTATATATCTAGGAAAACCAATTATAAATAAAGAAAACAATTTCAAGAACAAAAATAATTATTTATGAATAAGAACTGAATTTTTATTAATAATTATAATCGTAAATTATAACGCCGAGACATATACGAACAAATGATATTCACGGATTAAAAAATAAAATAAAAAATGTAAAATGTTGTATAAATCTATTTTATCGGCCATTTGCTAAATGTTTAAACAATAATCGGTACGTTGAAACCATGAAAACATAAATGTTTACTCCGATTGCCTATTAAATCTCGTCGAAAGATTTATATTGTTAACTGTACGAGTGCTCACGGTTTAAAACGGTCGTCCTGAAATCGTCGCTCTATTCGTTCATAATCGACTCAAGACTATATCATATTCCACTACAACAATGGATAGATGTGAACGAAAAAATGGTCAAAGCTCGTTGTTGCGCCCTGCACAACGTCGACGCGACGAACATAGATGTAATCTGATTCATGACGAAGGACGACAATCGGAATCAAACGGAAACCATACGAGTACAGAGTACGTGTCGAACGTTTGACAGATAACTACATTTATTTACGGTCAAACAATAATGTGATAACGATAATAATGATATTTTTGTGCTAGAAACGTCTATAGAAACAGACAGTTGCGGCCAAGGAGAGCGCAACGAATCGCAAGACAGTCCGAGTCAGGCAACGGGGATTCTTCTGTACCGCATTGCCACCGGCCAACATCGTCATGGAGGTGGCCAGCTGGACCAGGAAGAACGTTACTCGTACACGGGTTAGGAAACGACATCAACTGTGACAAGGTATTTAACTTGTTCTGTCTGTACGGCAATGTAAAGGCCGTGAAGATATTAAAAGATAGGCAAGTTCTCGTCGAGCTAAACGACGTCGAGGCTGCCGAACGTTGCGTGGCCAACCTCCACTTGTTGCCATTGGACCAAGGGAAGAAATTGAAAGTCAAGTAAGAAATGAATTTCCAAAAGTTCAGATCCTAACAATCTCGGTGTTAGGGTATTGAATTTGAATACAAATCCCGATTCTCACCTTTATCAATAAAAATGATAATATTACCACACTGTTGCATGTCAAATGTACTCATTCTTATCATTGACCATACGAGCACTTGTAGAATTATTCGTAACAACATCGTATGATTTCTGTCGGGTATTTCAGGTATTCCAAACATGCCTCTATAAACGACCAAGGAACGCTGTTTAAATTGTCGGACGGGACACCAGCACAAAAAAATTACGTAATTAGCAAACTGAATCGGTTTTCCAGCAAAAATAAGTCTGTGAATGAGCGTCGAATTGCAGCCCCGTCCAAGGTTAGTTTACACGTGTACTATAACGTTTAAGTTGACGTAGTGGTGTATTTCCGGGGAGGCTTAATAGTCGCTTCTCTTGACTTCGTTTTTTCATGTTTTAGTCAAAATTTAAAGTTTCGAAAAATATTACAGGGTTACATTCTTACCTTTTTTACATGTACTGATACCAGTAAGTAGATATTCCGTTATCGCTACACGAAGACATCACTGCGTTGACGTATTAATGTAAAATGGTAGAATAATAATAATTGATTAAAACTCCCAATTAGATTTTGCATTTCTACAACGCGCCTCTGGATATAAGCGGCTCGAAGATTCGCACGGCAGTGATAAACGCCCTCGGATGCAAAGACGCGGTCCAGTCTATAACGATTCGTTAGTCATTCGCCAGATCATTATGATTTCACGCGTGAGGTACCTATATCCGCAGTCATTTTAATGCTTTATTTTCTTACAGTGCCACAGAAGCAGCCCGGCGCTAAATGTTTGACGGGCCTTTTGGAATTCAAAAGCGTTGACTTGACGGCCAAAGCTATACTGCTGTTAAACCACATGATGTTCAAATCGTCGAGTATGTTTTTGCATTCGCGTTATATTATTGTCACGACTTGTTATTGATCAATGTTTCCTTTTTTGAACGTGTATCGCTCGATGACGTGCATGTGTGCCACAGTATCCGAATTCCCGTTCCTGTTTAAGTTGTGTTTTTCCAAATGGTCGGATATGCGGCAGAAGTCCGCAAACTCTTCAGCCCTGATTTTCAAAACTACGGCGTGCACACCGTGGTTGTCCCATAGTTCTGAGCAAAACGTGTCCACGGTAGAGTATACGGTATCACAGAAAACCCGAGTGACCAACGACGACTGTCCCTGGACACTTTGGGATATGAGGGAACGTGCGACGGAGGCCATTGACCCCGAAGCCGAAATCCCTGCGTTGGCCGAGTGCGGACCCAGTGGTCAGGGTGATACGTTGCAAGACCCGCAGTTGTTGCAGTCTGCAGCGCCAGTTGACGCGTAAACGTCCGAAGAAGATATTTTTTATTCATCCCATTCGCGATGTTCTTTTGATTAAATAAAATATACCTATGCGGTATATACGTGTTGTATTTTTTTTCATGCAAATTATGCGGACTAACGTTTCCTCGTTATCGAGCAGATCGAAATAGAATATCTATGCGCAGTGTTTTGTATGTGGCATGTTGAAAAAATCATCGTGGTATGTGTGTGTGTTTAAATTAGAACTAATGTGATAGAGAGACAGACAGAGTGATAGAAAGAGAGAGAGTTTGATAGAGTCTGTTCATACATATTGTAATCGATTTATTGATATACCTGCCTAATAATTTAAGTGTTACTTATATATATTAATGTATATCGCTGTATACGTGCAAACTGCAGTAACTCGTTATAGTAGAAAACTATTCACAATTGTTTTGAATTTATTTAATTTTTTTTTTTTACGTTCACCTTTTCTGTTTGAACTAATTTTGCTGCGGCGGTGCACGAGTGTCAGATATATTATTTTATAATACGTACTTACGCGTGTTCTTATGTACGGCATGGGCGTACGGTATATGTAATGTAAACGCGAAGATAAATGAAAAACCGACTCTTGTCAAGATAAGGACACGCGAGAAGATCTATAAATATTATAAATAATACCCTATAATAATGCATATTACGACTGTGTACTATGTATATTATACACACGGAAGCGTGTACACATCGCGTACACATACATATCCTCGTTTCGCCGTGTACAAAACGTAAACGTATATAATAACTCTGCTGCACATATTATTATAGTATTCGTGTAAATGTGTATATATATATATATATATATATATATATATATATATATATATATACGTATAAAGGCGGATTGATATATATTTTTTAGTTTTTTTTTTTTATTATATCCATGATGAATTGCTCGCGCACGCCCTCTCCGTCGTCCGGTCTGCCGCTTCCTGTGTTTCGGCAACACCTACCCGAACCCTGTTTCGTATAATATTATAATATTATACCGCACCGTATAGGTATACGCGCGTGTATATGCCTGTGTTTTAGGTGCGATATAATAAATCGTCCGCCGACCCGGTAAATTGTAATATTATCGCGCCTGTACGAGCACGTATATGTATCCATACACGTATTATATACGCAGGTACGCGTACACCCTTTCCACTGTCACGTGATACCATCGGCGCCTCTAGGATTATAATAATAATATTACTATCGCGGTCATTATTATTATTATTAGTACCGAGCGGTTGTGTTTAGCTCCTTATATTCTTGCGCGCAAGGTGATTCACCCGGCTGTTTTGTAACATTACGTATAACCGTGTGTAGTATGCCTGCGTGAGTATGCTATCGTATTATACATAGATAGATCGTGGATGTATATAATATTATATACATGCTAACGTACAACGCCCACTCTTGTCTATTAACAAAAACTATTGGTATATAATGGTAGCGATCCGTACTTTCATGCTATCACTAGTGTCTAATAACTAAGAAACAATAATATTGGCATCAATATTCAATATTCGGCATTGGAATAATTCATAGTTAACAAAAAAACCAAAAAAAAAAAAAAACGCAGATTGGACTTTTAAACAGTAAGTTACACGTGATCACTTAAACGGGTGGTGTTAAATTCGAATTCAATGATATCAAATTTTCAAAAAAAGTATGTAATTATAAAAAAAGTCGATTCTGAGCGAAAACGCTCAGTCAACATATGATATAATTTAGTACCTATATTTGATGATACTATTGTGATTAATGGAATTTATTTTACTATTAAGCAATAGTACTACAGCTGATTAACTTCGTTTTGCTATAAAAAATAATATTTGAAAGTTTCATTGTGCGTAAAAAATATAACATTATGCTCTAACATTTCGCCCAAACTTGAATTTAAAATAATTATAAAAAAAAAAGAAAAGCTGTGTTAATATTTACTTTAGATTTTTTGGTTTCAGAATTAACTACCTGTATACGACTTTGTTTTACATTTTCAATCCTTAGTTATACAATTTGAACAATTTAAAAGTTATAACTACAAAATTATTTTTAAAATTTAAATTCAAATTTAAATTTGATACATTTTGTTATGTTTTTTTTTTTTTATCTATTATCAGGTGTAGAAATTGATAAAATAAGTATATGGTGCAAATTTCAAGTGTCTACAGTTATTCGTTTTGAATTACAAAAAAATAACTAGTGCTTACTATAAAATTATTAGTTATTACGTTACTATATGAATATAATACCTAATACCTTTTAGGTAATGATTGTTGAAATAAGTTATTTAACTACTTGAAAGTAGAAAAAAAAATAACTATATTTAGAAAAAGTCATATTATTTCTTTACTTTAATGATCATTCATTCGTTTCTAATACTTAAAATAGTAACTTTTAAAATCTTACTATAATATTTGTTGAATAGAAATTTCATCAAAAATGTCTACAATGATTGTAGTGCAGTTTTCCCAATCTGTTTTTTCCCGATCAATTTTTTCCAATTTTTACCAAGCCCAATTTAATATGACCAATCCATTTTTTCCAATTTTCAAAAAAAAAAAAAACTGCATAATCGGACTATATAATATATATTATATCCAACAAGCTGACACTGAGTGCATGTTACGACAACTGAATCTTGGAAAAAAAAATAAGAAAATGTCGTAATAAGGTAAAACTAAAAATAGAGCAAAGAATTTATAATATTGTTTCTAAATGTGACAAATATGTTAATAACAATGATATTATTGCATACCTCACGTCCATTGGTCATAATTTAAAATTGTAATACTTTTAATTGTTTATAGTAATTTTTTTTTTTACTTATACATTTTAAAATTAACAATAAATCATTTCTGTTTTGTATTGGGGGAAATATAATTTAAAAAAAATAATATTGTTAAAAGGAATTTTTGGAAAAAATAGTATTGTGAAAAAGAACTTTTGGGAAAAATGGTATTGAGGAAAAGAACTTTTGGGGGAAAAAAAATGTGATAAACAGATTGGAAATAGTGTCTCCCTACCGTCTACAACACCAATAATACTTTTCGTATTGTTACCCCTAGATTTATATTTATAATTTCAAATATATTTTAAAAATATACAAATTGTGCAATATTTATATTATTGTATGCAAAATTATACATACGAATATTTTAAACTATCGGTTTTTTTCTTTTTCATTTTAAATCTTTAATGAGAAATTAAAATAGTATACTAATATGAGTTTAAAAAATACAATTGAAATAAGGAAATTATTATAACTGTATATTTAAATATTTCGGACGTTGAATATTGTATAATTAATTGGTCAAATAAAATGTTTTATTTGTTTATAACTTAAATAAAAAATTGTGTTTACGAAATGGTCACAACAAACAACTCGTTGATTTTTGGACAATGGGAAGACAATGTAAACCTTTTTTGTTTCGTCTTACAAAGCGCAACTGATAAAAATTTTCTTTTGATTGAAACAATAACTATATACTGATACTTAATATCGTTTACTTAACTATACACTATTACTATAATATATACTGATATATGCCTATGATTGCTCTGTGTTCTGACTTCTGAGTTCATAGTTGCGTATGAAGTATGAAAAATGGTTCATATTATTTTTTATCTTTGTGTAGTACACACTTCATTACCTTAATATTTTGACTAACATATTTATTACAAAACATTCCAGGACTATTTATTAGTTTATTAGTATCCAGTACGCTCTTATCATATGTTGTGCGAACTATGTACAGTATATTACATTCGAATTACATTTTTCATCTGTCAAAACGTCTACCATTGAACAATCAACGATAGGGCGCAGTTTACGTTTTATAAAAAATATTAGTGGTATGGCAATTTGTTAATTATGTCAAGAAAAACATTAAAATCAAGTGGTAAGTTATTTTCTTGTTTAGTAATTTTTTTTATTAGTACAGTTATTTTAGTTACAGTTCTTTAAGTCGTATTTTTATATGACTATATGTTTTATTAATGAAATGTGCTAGTGTGGTGTTATATACAGATTTTTTTCTATTAGCAACTATAGCAAAATAAAATAAAAAATTATGATATATATATACCTACATAACCGTTGAAAGAATTATATAAATATTAGTTTATAATTTTTGAACCCATTCAATATAACCATAATAATATTGAACAGCTTTATAATAGTTTTATAACAGATTGCATAGGCGGAACTAAACATATTCACTGGACTGTGCTACTTTACTCAATCAATTCAGACATTCAGACATGTACATAAATAGTGCGGAGAAGACAGGTGAATAATTTAGAAATGTATTTTTTATTTCAAGTGATATATAGTGATACAGGTAATATTATTTTTAGTGGCATATTTTTTTATTTAAAAACTAAAAGTGTTAACTTATAATTTATAGTATATTAATACAGGCAGTTATATAATTAATAAGAGTACATACTGTTAAATTATTTTTCCCTGCTTAACGTCGAATGTTAACATTCTTTAAATAATCAAATGATTCAACATTCCTCTTTTGTGCTGTTTTCTTATTATAGCATTCGGTAAATCCATAACGATCAGATACGATTACAACATTTCAAACAACAAAATACACCATTTTCGATATGATAAAATTAATATATTTTAAAATTTTAAGAAATCAAATCAAAAGAATATTTAGAAGATTGGAAGACGATCGTACGAAACATTTTTTTAAATTAATCTATTAATCGTTCATATATTTCAATATTATTTACAATAGTTTTTTCAATATATGGGAGCATACATTTCACAGACGTTGCTGTATCAAAATAGTACGACCCACGAAGCTTAGTTTTAAAATGTGTGAATGTGTAAGCTTTGAAAATACTAAATAATAACGATTACTGTTGTACCTACTGTATAAATCATAATGAAAACGCTTATTTATTTTCAATTTTTTTTTTCCAAATGTATATACACCAAATACTAGTGAAGAATTCATTTCAGAAACAGCCATTAAAAGCCAAAAACCAGTAGTTAAGTCATTTTCATACATCGTGTCTTACCAAAAGGAGGTTTGAAAAATGAAAAATTATTCGATACAATTTTATTCGTAATAGCAAAAGATAATCAAATACTATCACTATTTGAAAATTAAGGGTTTATTAATTTAATGGATGTTATTTCGTGAAATTTTAAAATTCCTTCTAGAAGGGATATTTCTAGACGTCTAGAAAGAAAATAAAAATCATTTTAAGTTTTGTTCAAAGATAAACTAAGTAAAATTCAATAAATGTCTTTAGCTACTGACATATAAACCGATATTCATACCCAAAGCTATCTTGGAATAACTATCCATTTTGAAGAAAATAGCAAGTTGACTTCCGGATAATTGAGTGTGATTGATCTCCAAGAAAGACATCAATCTCAGTACAGTACTGATAAATACAATGTGTAAACATTAAGAAATTCCCTTGAATAATATAACGGTAATTTTAACTGATGGAGTAGCCAATATTAACAAAACTGTTGATTTTTAATTTAATAGTTCCGTGAAAAACGCCACATTCCTTGTTTTGCCCATACATTAAATTTGGTAGCTCAAAATGCAACCGCAAGTATTCCGGAATTAAGTGGTTTACTTATTAACAAAGTAAAATCAGTAGTAACATGATTCAAACACTCAGTAGTATGGTAAGTGATGAATTAAGTAAAGTTTCAAGTAGTGAACTTATTCAATAAGTACAAACACGGTAGAATAGCACATTCCATATGCTTCAACGTTTTTTTACTCTATGTTCATTTATAAATAACATTGCAAATCGGAATATTTCAGTTCCTACAGTGGTTTGTGCTTTGGATACGGAATAAATCATGGAAATTATAATTGTTCTAAGTCGAAGCTGCCATCAAAAAGTTAGGTGGGGAAAAATATGTTTCGAGTAATATAGTCATACCTTTGTACACATACAACAAATACAAATCGATGAGACTCTATCTACTCAAATAGTAAACACTCATCTCAAAAATACCATAAGCTTTGAATGTACAAAAAGACTTGGACAAATAGAAAACATGTCATTTTTATCTATTTCAACAATATTGAATCCGAGGTTTAAAAGAATTTATTAGAAAACCCCAGTTGCTTTGTCAAAAATATCGGAAGACATCAAGGCATATCAACTGTCATCTGCAGAAAGTTTTTCTGATTCTTCTGATTCAGGTGGTGAGTAGTTTAAATATTATTTATCACGTTACATTATGACAAATAATGTATTTGTTTATTTTTAAATAGAAAAATAATTATTTATACATTTTACAAACATTAACCTTTCATTAATTTTTATTATATTTTTTATTAAATCGGTATTATAAATGATATAATTATATATCGATATATATATATATATATATTTAATATAGTTTGGTCGATTTTATTACACATGTGCACTATCGTGTATACAACGCATTGTTATTGTCGAGCCATATAAAGTTGTTACTATAACACGATGTGCGCGTACAATATTACTAAGGTATTGACGTTCAGCCACTTAAAAAGTCAACAGTAATAGGAAATATGTACATTTATGACTGGGGGGGGGAGGATATCCGAGGTTTGTAGTTGCACACGATTTCCAAGTTGTAGGAAAACACTAATGAATTAACGGCGAAAACGAACGTACATCGGCTTGCTGGTAAACCCGAAGGGTGAATATTCTATGCGCCTATCGTCAGGTGAGTAGTTTCAAGGAAGTGCGCACTGCCCTGTAGTTACATACGGCCTATACTGAAAAAAAAACGTATGCGTGTGCGTATGCACATCTGAAGTGATTTCATTATTCCGTTTCGTACGCAATCGTCGATCGACCGTACCTGTAAATCAACGCTTTTACACCTGTTGAACCGTTTACGTTTTGTACGCGCGTGCAAGCGAATGATTGTCACCACGTAAAACACACGTTCGACGTCGCATGTCCCTGCACTACGTGTAGTGTACAGTGCACAGTATCCTCTAAACGGGTCAAAATTTTGCCGCCCGAGGCAAATGTTCCAATGTTTCCATACCCTCTTAAATACGGCCCTGATTATACGCCTGCATAAACCCGTCCGCATTGCAGTTCTATAGGTAAATGCAGCGGGTGCACGTATGCACATATTATCCACGTGTGAACGTCTAAATCGTTTAATTAACCATACAAATGTATTAAATATTGCACACGACTTCGGAGACGAAAAACTATCGAATAAACGTTGCTGTACGAGTAATTTAAATTATTGTTATAATTTATAATATCGCCACTGTAGCAATACAGGCGCGTAACATTAATATAATAATTACATATACCGGTAGAAAAAAAAAAAATGAAAACGTACACGAAAACGATATATTCTGATAATAATGCGGTTCGATGATAAATAGTGCAGTCGAATAAGCGTTATTTTATAATGTCTATAAATTATGACACGAATCGACGGGCGTGTGTAATTAAAACGCTATAAATTACGCGCAATATTCGAAAATAAAATAACGAACGATAAAATTAAAATTAAATATTATTAAATGGCTAGTACTCGTAAATGAATATACTTATATTAATAAATAAACAAATAGTTTATACACAGAAATAAATAAATAAAGCCTCTAGGTTTTATTATATTTTAAAAGTACGACCGGTTTCTAGTTAAAATGTCATCATCAAGTACGAGTGTATAGTATATTTTATATAGTAATATTTTAAACAATATTTGATATTGTATATAAGCTTGTTTGAAATTGAAACGACTGATAGATTATTGCGATCGAAAGAAAATTCCGTGTTACATAATAATTTCGAGCTGTGTGTAGCAATTATTTCGTATTAAGGTACTTCCACATTAGAGCAAGTTTGTATGTGCGCTGTATTTTAATCTCGCCGCACACTTATTCGTCGAAAACTAGGTACATTTTTTAACTGTTGTGCATTATTTTGACGCTCAGACGTTGCGGCGCAAAATTACATAACAATGTGTTGTAGTAACATACTGTAGGTATAAGTACTATAAGTGCGACACGTGCGTGATAAAATGTGATAAAATAAAGTCGTCCAAACTGACGCATAACACAAATTCCTTTGATCATGACCCGGAGAACGACAACGGGTCGGATCGTGTGCGTTGTACGAACACTAACGCTCCGCTTAAACATGTCTCGATCGGTCCAAACTTGTCTAACTTTTGACGCACACAATTATGTCAAATTTCAAAATACAACGCGCACACACAAATTTGCTCTAATGTGGACGCACCTTTAAGTGTTAAGTCGGGTTTGAAGTGTATTGTACGCTGTACGTTAAATATAAATTATAGGAGCTTACATAACTATTGGTAAATGATTTTTATATTTACATTTGTCTAAAAATGCCCGTAAAAATATTAATGTTAAAAATTGAATCACAATGAACTAAACAACCACATAAAAAATGTTTTAACGATCAGTAATTACTACGTATGATCTGGTATACTCCATTTCATTCAAAATTATTTTCTGCTTAATGGCTATAATATTTTACCGTACGGAAACGGATTATTTGGTCAATAAAATAGAGTCGTAAATTTTAGCTTGTTAATAGATTCACGAGATGTCTAGAAAATAGAGACGGGGATGGAATCTGAATATCTGAATTTACCGAATATTCCAGATTTGAATCGAATTCATATCCGGATTATCTGGATTTATGGATTTGCGTTTGACATAACTTATAATTATTTTTAATTCCTAGTAAAATTAATCATTATTTTATTTGATTGTTATTAAAATTCAACAACAAATTAATATTGTGTTTTACGTATTTTAGTAAACGTATCATGACTTCAACATTTTTTTAATTTATTTATAGTTACCAAAACAAGTAATTAGATTATTGAGTTTATTGTAAACTTTTATGATTTTCAGTAATGATTGAATACCCAATTAACTTGTTTTTAATGCAAAACTTTAATTAAATTTATGTGAATATCAAAATGAGTCATTGAAAATTTAATTAAATAATTTGGATATTCCCGTCATTACTAGAATCTAGTCAAGTTTTCAACTCATTGGTAACACTACGAATTAATATTAACAATATAAATGTACGACGTTTGATGATATCTTGTAATAAATAACCTTTAATTGATCGATAAAAAAACGGAATTTGGTTGGCACCACTTGGCACTACTTTGAGGTTTACGATAAAAATTTGCATCTTGGCGGTTAAAACGTGATGAGAACGGCAAACTGGACGGTAAAAAGAAATAGGGAAAAAATAAAAGGAGCTTACAATCGTACGGGTATAAATAATCGTTCGTACAATATAAAAGTCGTATAAAATAGCGATAAAAGTTTAATAATGCAGTTGATTTATCGTTTGAAAAAAAAAAACAACCGTGTCCTTGAAATCGGCAAAGGTACGCCGCACCTGTTTAATTATTACTCTCGCATAAATTTTCACCGGTAAACCGGTAATTATCATTTATTATTATTTACTATGTGACTAATTGTCCGGTTTAGCGTTTTTCGACGACGCCATTGTTCGCGGACGTCGCAGCTTATAATGTAACGCTCCGAAAGTCGGATAGGAAACAAGTGCACTGTATTGCGTACAAATCGATCGCGCAGGTATCGGATGATCGTTTACGCGCGCCAAGAACCGTCGCACTGCGCAGGAAATCGCAGGACCAGCGCGGCGGCAAAAGCGCGCGACTCCAACGCGATCCTCGTCGATCTCGTAATCCGCGGCCATCGGTTGCGTGCGGTGCCGTCGTTGTTCCGCCGTCGAAACGTGCACGGATCACGGTGATATTACATCGCCCACGCGATCCACCGCGCCTACGAGGCTGCGAATGTAATAACGAATGGCAGCACAATTGTTCCGTGCACCGCGGTCGTGGAAAACAAACGAACCGACGACGGGGATCGTTATTAAATCTCGACTGCACAAAACCCCGGAGGAACAACGTTTCCGTGGAGACATTATGCGCGAAAGGGGTAAATAACGCGACCCCGAGGCTATCCGTGTGCACGAGCGCCTACCGCCGTGTGTGTACACACGCACGGCCCGACGACGAATCCTCGCTGTCGTCGCCGTCGTCGTCCTGCCTCGAAATTAACGTTCAGAAGAGGTTATTATTGTTACTGCTATGTTGTGTGCGCGAACAACACGCGTCGCCGCCGTAAAACCCGAGTACATAAACACGTATAAACGTGCGCGGGTGTATGTTTGCCGTAGGAAATCGCACGGTTTACCCCGATTTTCCCGGAGGTCTGTGTACCGCGTGCAGTACGTCGTACGCGCACAAGAGGGTCCTTGGCGCGGCTCTCGGTGAAACGACCGGCGGAGACGTGTTTTGTTTCGTTATTACAATTATTATTACACACACCGGACCCGTACCACACGTGCGTACGTACACAACAGTTTACATTTATTACACGCGAATGTGTGCGCGAGCAAACGCGAAACGTTTCGACTGCAACGAAACGAACGATGTACACGTGATTGTTTTGCGAACAGCACCTCGCGTCCGCGGTACCTAAATCCCTGCGTAAGTAAACCGTGTACACGTTATTGCGGTACAGGTACGGCACGCGGCAATGGTACGTTTGATCCGTGTTCGAAGAAACATCACGCTGTTACAAGAGCATAACGAGTGGGCCAACATTATTAAAATATTGATATTCTGACGTTTGTGGTGAGCACAGGGATTGCTAGAAAAAGTAAAATATTTTTCCGTGGCTGCTCGTTCGTGAAATTCACTCCGGTCCAAATAAAACCTCTGTGCGAACAAAACATTTAAAACGTACCAGATGCGTATGTATTAACAACGTAATAGATTAATTTTGTTATCATACAAGTTTTTTACAAGTCATAACGAAACAATGGACGACGAGTATTTTCTTTATTCCATTAATGAAGTTAAAACGTTTTAACAACCGCTGTTGGAATAGTTTTTTGACCGAGAGTCTAGACCAGTGGTTTTCAAACTTGGTGGACCACGCGCGTTCATTAGGTGTGCCGCGGTATTTTGAAGATTTGCATAGACTATTCCTTTACCGTTTTCAACTTCAAAACCTGGCGAACAGAGATTCAAAGCACTTAGGAATAGAAATAATAAAAAATTGAGAAAAACTAAATTCATCGGAGAAAGAAGTACGGCTGGGTCTGTCGACTATTCGAGCAAGAGTAAAAGATATTTGTAACGTCCACCAAGCACATATTTTTTTCATCTATTTTGATGCGAAAAAAAATATAATGTTGGTGCACCGTGAAAAGTTTTTGAACATCACAATGTGCCGTGTACAATAACAATTTAAAAACCACTGGTCTAGAGTCTAGAGTCTAGACTCTAGACCATTGATTACGTAAAATCTGTGCTTTTAGCGTATTGTATTATCGTTATTGTACGCTAGTCTAGAGTCGTATACTGCAGCGGTTCTCAAACTCTTACGGCCACGGAACCCTTAGAAAATAGTTTGTGTTTCAAGGTACCCCAATTTATGTAAGTCCAATTAACCTCAATATTTAAACTATTTATTGTAAAACCAATAAAACTTCAAATAATGTTTTAAGCATGGTTCATGATAAATTGTATTACAATTACTACACTTAATATACACCTTGTGGATCTCTTGAGATTATTAGGATCCCTTAGGTTCCGCGGAACACACTTTGGGAAACGCTGGAAAGTTATATCGATCATTACAACGTTATAATCGACGGCACTATATTGTGCACAATTTTTACCAACTCTCGTTCTTACTCATTAAATATTCATTAGATACCTAGTACGTTTGACCAAGTATATTTCTCAATAAGAAATTAATCATAACGTCTCGTCGGCATAGCAGCACTTTTGCGGCATCTCGGAACAGAACACGTTACGGTGTTCGCGTGGTCCGTCACAGAGCACGCCTCCGCTAAAATGTGTTATCGTCAAATCCTATACGGATAAAATATCATTACGATCGCCATCGGACGTCAGTATCTATTTCGTCTCCACGGCGGCAAGACCGTGTTCACATGTACAAGATTAATTTTTCAGTATCAAACATAATTAGTTATTATATAAGAAGAAATATTAATTTTTAACTTTTCAAAAATTTTATAAAAAATAAAACAAGATAAATGTATAAATGTTTTTTACATCATCATTGATGTAAAACATAGGATTAAGTGCGGGTGGATGAAATGGAGAGAAGCATCGGGCGTGTTATGCGATAAGAGAATTCCAATTAGGCTGAAAGGTAAATTTTATAAAAGTGTAGTGAGACCAACTATGCTGTATGGTTCAGAGTGTTGGGCGGTTAACAGGAGAATAGAACAAAGTACGAGTGTCGCGGAAATGAGAATGCTTAGATGGTTGAGTGGAGTGACAAGAGAAGATAGAATAAGGAATGAATACGTGAGAGGTAGTGTTGGTGTAGCGCCAATTGTGGACAAGATGAGAGAAAATAGGCTGAGATGGTTTGGGCATGTGATGAGGCGAGAGGAAACGAATGCAGTAAGAGTGGTTATAAAGATGGACGTTGAAGGGAAAAGAGGAAGAGGAAGACCAAAAAAGAGATGGTTGGAGACTTTGGAGAATGACATGAGGGCTGTCGGTGTGTGCAGAGGAGATGTGATTGACCGAGTAAAGTGGAGGTGTAGGACAAGGGTGGCCGACCCCAAATAGTTGGGAGGAAGGCGAAGTAGAAGAAGAAGAAGAAATGTATAAATGTTTTTTCAATACAGTGACCGACGTTCCGCACAATGCGATCGGTTATATTGAAATGTGTGGACTATAATTATGGTGACCAGTTATACAAATTTAAAAAAAAGTACATTTTAAAACTTAGCTCCTCCTCATAATTTTCCCAGTGCGTATACTATTCTACCCGTTTACAAAACGTCTACAAAAATTATTATTTTTTTTTATCTGAATCCTTCTTTTTTTTTATTATTATAATCAACTATAAAAGCCAATTATTTGAATTTATATTGACAACTCATTTAGTGAGTGTCCTTATAATGAAAATATTTGAAATATAAGTAATTTAAAGTAAACAAACTAAAGGATAAATTATTTCTTAATGGTAAAAATACCAAGTGTAAAATTTAAACAAATAAATACATAGCTTTACTTATATACTCGTACCTATTTATAAAAAATACAAACTTTATAAATGCTGTATAATTCAAATTATAAAAAAAGCATAAACATATATTTAGTCAATAATATTTTAAAAAAAGAGTACAATTTCATGTACTTAACACTATTGTTAAGGACACTAGGACACGCATCAAAAAAGAGTAATGTCCTTCGAAAAAGAGTACGTCTGGTCACCATAACTATAATATACCATATATATAATGTACATCTTGATCGGTATCGGGAAACGACAACCACAACACGTTGCGGTCACGTCCGTTGCTGAGAATCGGACTAATTTGGTCGCGATAATGCGTTTTCCGTTTAATTATATATTATTTCGTCTGATTGCGGTTTAATTACCAACCGATAATCGGTAACTGACAAAACGCAGTGCGATCCAATCCTCGAGTAAATTATACATCAATAGCTCAGATGAAAATTTTATCGAGTAATTTTAAACGGCAATATATTTCGAATTTGATTAGAGATGGGATTTTCAACTAAATAACATGAGTCAGCTCACTTGACTCAGTTCACTCAAATGAGTTGATTTGGGGAGTCAGTTCCCAATTTCCATTGACTCCTATTAACTCCTGGTTATCAGTTCATTAAATTAAACAACACTCGTATGACAATTCGTTTAAGAGTTACTTCAAAGTATTAGATCATCTATCACTAAATAAATAAACTATTGAATTATAAAAATATATGAAGACCTTATTTAATATTAATTTACTAAATTGTTTTTGTTGCAATACAATAATATGTCATATACTTGTATATTAACTATTTAGTATGTATATTAACATACATAACCAACATACCTTGCGTTACGTATATGGTTACGTATTAGAATAATATTATTGTGTACTATCATCATAGACATTATACTTATGACCAGAGTTAGATGAATCAGTAAATCTAAATCCGTAGTATTACCCATAACTCATGAATTGATAAGTGGTAACACAAATTCATGAGTTGTAGTGAATCAGTGTGGTACCACTGAGTTATCGTGTCACTGAACTAAAGCAAACCGAGTTAGCACATTGAGTCATTGAGTCGCCGAATCTTGAAACACCGAGTCAACTCGTGCAGTTCACTTAAAAGAATCAACTCACACACGAACTACCCATCCCTAAATTTGATCAAAATCATTTTTCTGTCTGCCGAACTAAGAGTGGCCGGCGCGCGGTCAACTTTGGCACCGAAAGCGTTTAGGTACGGCTAGTATATAACAATACGGCTCGCATCGGGGTTCAGATAAATTTACCTAAACTAACGTATCCAGACACGACATTCGTTTTTCATTTACCATATCCTGTTCGACGGTACGCGGAAAAGTCTTCAGCCTTGGTAAACGTGTCCGTCGCACTCGAGACGATATGAATAAAAGCCTCGACGGTGTACTAAAATATGCACAGCCCTCGTTCCACTCCCTCGAGCGAGCCCCGGGTATTGCTTATTATACACTCGTGTACACACGCGCGTATTCGAATCGACTTTTCAATCGGTTTTAGGATAATAAAGTTTAAAACGGTTCGGTGCCCACGTTGTATGAAAAATAAAATACGATATTGTGTAACGACACACACACACACACACACTCCGCGCGTAATATCATAATATAAATGATACAAATGTATGTATAATATATATATATATATATATATATTATAATACAATGGTATGTATTATGTTAAATTTGCATTACGTGCACAACGTGCGTGCGATATGCCGTTTCATAATTGAGCCCCAGCGGGGGGAGGGGGGGGTGTCCTTTTCTCCTCGGTATGTACGCACGCAGTTTCGTCAACTACACGCCAGAAAACGTCAACCGGAAACATTGCGTAATGAGTGTATGAGTTGTAGTACGTATCGCACGCAGTACATGTGTGTATACAAAGCACATCTGTACGGTACAGGGTAATTTCATGTTCAAAACTAAATGTTGGTTTTCTCGATGGACGGGTGTTTTCGAAAACAGTTAACATTATTTTTTTATTTTTTTTTATCAACTTTTGATCACGCGATATTTTTCCAAGTAAAATATTATTATCCCGTAACCATTTCTATATATTGCTTTCTACTTATACATGTATATACGTCCTTGTTCTGACAAGTAACCGTAAGTAAGTAATTTATATTGACATATTTTAACTTTAGATGAACCGCGTGCGCTGCACTGACGTCATCGTGCGGAGGGTATGGTATATAGCTGCTGCACTGCAATAACGACCTACGCTCAACTGAAATTTTTGTACAAAACCGCTGCAAATAAATTATATACATGTGTATAAGTATATCGTTACGATGTTAACTGTTATAATCGCTTATCGTAGCGATTTCACAACAATATAAAGAAAATAAGTATCGTAATCACATAATCGACGGAACAAACGAATGATGTTGAAACAAAAATCACCCTGTATCACACATACGGTATAGATGAACGGTAACAGCAGTTGCGTTAGGTTATTGTAACGAGTACGGAGCACATCGAGTGTTATTTAAAAGGGATAAAACGTTTTTGTAGTGGATTAGACGCGTATTTTTATTTTATTTTTTTTTTTTATCATGACGTTATGAAATGGAACGACAAAAGAAAATAATCGTATTAGAAACGAACAATTCGAAAGCAAAGTATGTACATATCTATCCTATGGTAAATAATGCGATACGTATATTTAATTGTCATACTATTGTACAGTACAGGAAACGACGACGAGACATTCGTTTAGTTTCCAACACGCCAGGAACAATCCATAGTAAGCCGACAAAGTTACGTACTGATATCGGTCAAAAAGAAATTCGCTCGTCAATGTAGTTGATTTGTCGTATACGCCACGCAAAGGTTTGACGTATAACAACACTAAAACAAAGTATTTGTCGGTTGTTGGACACTGTAACCGTCAAACAAGCACGTAAAGAAAAACCAAATATTTGGCCCGTACGACTAGGTACCTTATTAAGTGACAAAGAAGACGATCTAGCACTGCTTAATAGGATAGTCGAAAACAGGTTCTTTAAAAGGCTTACTTTCCCTTACGGCTCTAAAGTTATTTTACCCTCGAAACAACTGACAAAGAATAAGATCTAGCACTGGATGTTTCGAGCGTGAGTTAATCTTCACCTAAATAATATTGTACTCTCCCCTCAAACTGACAAAGAATAAGATCTAGCACTGGATTGAGGTTTGAAATACAATATAGTTTTAATACCCTTTTTGTAAGTGTACCAACTTTTTCATATACTCACACAAAATACTTAAAATAGATAAACTACCAAACATGAACACCTTTTACAATTATAATCAAAACCTTTTAATTAAAGAAAACAAAAAATATAATTAATACAAAAATAAAATAATGACCGATCACTTCACTCGTGAATCGGGCAGCGTTCCGTCTTTCGCAACGATGGCAGTAAAACGAACCCCAATCACGTCCTTCCGGCGGCGTTTTATTCTATTGCCATCTATCTGGTCAGCATTCCCTGAAGGTAGTATGTGTGTGTGAGTTTGCTGACCAACTAAATTAAATGTTAGGTACCATCCATATTTTATTGATGATACAACAGATTCAAACCGTTTATTATTAACGTTATTCGTTACGGTACTAGACCTAATCTAACCTAATCTAACTATGTCGTCAATGCGGTAAAAATCCTCTCCTCGTACGCATTAGAAATGGTAATGGGGTCGTGCTTGCATATGAATTATTATTACGTTACAAACTTACAGACGCTACTGTAAATCATAAACCGCGTACAGTTCACCTAGAACGTGTTATGTTCCGTTTTTTAAGGTAAGTAAACAAGGGTTTGTCAACTCCAGAGTCAATCGATACCATACGATATTTGGCGTACTTGGCGTATTTGCTACAGGGATATTCTATAGTCCTGAAACGAGCACAACAATACTTGAAAATGTCAAATGGTCCAACATTTAAAAAAAAATAGAAAACCTCACAGCGACAATAATATACCAACAATTGTTTTATATGGAAGCAAAGTAGAATCGGTTATTATATAAGCGATCAATTAGAATATATGATTTTTATTATTATTTTGATTTGTTATTTTGATATAAACCCATTTGGGTGCCATTTGTACACATTGTCAGCCGAGGTTTGCAAACATTGCGTTTGAATTTATTTGTAAGAAAAATATTATAATATTTGCGAGCACTAAATAAATATTAATTCTTTAATTCTTAGGCCGATGCACATTAAAAATAATGAAATCTTAAATACATTTACTAAATCATAATAAGTTATTGTAGTGATGATTAGTAAATCCTCGTGAGTGATTTATGTGTTGTATTTAGCATATTACGTTTACTAATTTATTGTTAACCGTTACTTTTGCACAAACATAATATATCGCATTGCATTTTATTATGCCAGGACTTACAACATTCTTGCTGGAAATGCTTGGACGAGGAAAAAATAAGATTAGATTTTATGCAGGTTAGGTGAGCATTGCATAATATTTAAACAACAGTATGATTTGGTCTAAAGTCATTAAAATTATATTGTGATATGAGTATAAAAAAAATAGTCGTACAACGCCTTCAAAACGTATAATACAATTACACAGTAAAATCTTAAGCTTTAAACAGTGGTCTGATTATGTATTTTATATTATGCTAACAAAGTACAAAAAATCACAGTAACATATTTATTGTTTGTTGTAATTTGAGTCGATAAAATTACATAATACGCGTAATGGTTATCGCTGTACAAAATTTGAAAACTTAATTGGTTCGGTCTAAACAGTAACTGAATGTTTTTTACATACAAAATCGGTATATTTCGGATTCGAACACAACATTAGTATCAGTAACTAAAACTACAATATTAATAAATTGTTAACGTTCAACATACAACGTCATATACTTTAATGAAAAGAAAAATTAAGAACGGGAAAAAACGTATCGTCATGGTAAAATTTTGTTCAGGGGGTTTGGGATACTTCTAACAGTTCAAAGGGGCCAATAGTAGGGAGGGGAGGGGGGGGGGGGGTGAAACTCCATCGCGGTCGCGCGTGCGGAGAGTAAAATAACAAGTTTGTCGATTCGATACGTTAAAAAACCTATAAAAAATAACCGAAGAAAAAAAAAACTATCTCTAAACGTTGGTTTATCTTGAGTCACGGCAAGATAGGAAAATAATAACAACATGATGATAGTAATAAAAACAGAGAGAAAATGCGAAAAAATAAAAATAAAACAGAAACGATAAAAAATCGCGAAACGGGCGAGCACAGGTGTGTGCGTATTGTTGTCGTCGTCTTGGCGGGCAGGCATGAACAATGTATATTCGTGTTGTCGTAGTTGTAATCTTTGACCGCGGGTCAAATGGACGTGCGCCTAGCCGGGCTGTCGTTGCGGCCGACGCAGTCGTCCGGCCACGACGTGCGCTTCTTGGATGACGACGGACGCCGCCGGTCGGCCGCGACCAGCGAAAGGTGTCTGGTGCGCCGGCGCAGCCGTTGCATGTCTCGCCACTGGATCATCTTGGCGGCGCGCGCGTCGCCCATGGCCACCGCGTAGTCAAGCGCCGTGACGCCGTTGTGGCGCACGGCCGTCCGGCACCGGTCCGACGACAGCAGGGTGGCCATCATGCGGTACCGCCTGTGCCGGACGGCCGCATGCAGCGGCGACCCGTACGCCTCTGTGGTCATGTTGGGTGACACGCCGCACGCCAGCAGGAACGCGACCGCGTCCACGTCATTCCGGACCACCGCCTTGGCCATGCGGTCTGAGTGCACCAGATACGCGGTCACCGTCACCCGGCGGCCCCACGTGTACACGGACACGTCCAGCGGCCGGCGACCGGCCGTAGTGTCACGCGCGTCTATGCACGCGCCCGCGTCCAGCAGCCGGTCCACCAGTGCGGCGCGGTTCGCCCGCACGGCCGCGTGCAGGGCCGTCTCGCCGTTGCGACACCGCGCGTTCACGTCCACACCGCGTGCTAGCAGCGCGTCCACCGCGACCCGATAGCCTGAAGACGCGGCCACCATGATCGGCGGCTTGGGCCGGCCACCCGCGTGCAGGGCGTACAGCGTACTAGGGTCAGTGCACGCTAGTAGACACTCCAGCATCTCCGTGTCACCTGCAAACAATAGAATAATATCTTGACGTTATACGAACAGCGCATCGGTTCTATCGAATTGCTCACGAGGGATACATTTACAATAACATTGAGATTGATGCGGCAGTACATACTGGAGCGCGGACTGATCATTAAAGGATCTGTCAAACAGAACGCGCTAATCACGTCGCGTTATTAACGTTACCGCTGACGTTACATACGTCACACAGAAACCAAAGCGTCGCGTTAAAATACGTAGGTATGAACGTAGGTTGAAAGGTTGATAGTAGTTGATATTATAGCAGTGTTGTTAGTACGTTTGCAAGATATAGACGGTATAGTTTATATTAAAAATATGTTCAGTAGTTCAGATGAAGAAGAAATTTTACTTTTATATACAATAGCTGAAAGTCAACAAAAAAGGAAGCGAATTTGGGTTCATGAATTAAATAAAAAATATGATTATGGCGAATACCACCGTTTATGTCGTGAACTGAAGTCACATGAAGACCGTTTTTATTTATACTTCCGGATGTCCCAATATAGTTTTGAAGAATTGTACGAACTTATTTTACCAACTTCTCGTCAAAAATAACGTCGTAACGTGCGTGATTTTGTAATTTTGTACAACGTCGCGTTCTACCGCCGCGTTAATCACGTTGATGAGCTATGTTTGACGGTCGATATGATTTGTAATTGAATACAACGCGGCGGTCTATAACGCTTTCACGCACGTGAATAACGCGCTCTGTTTGACAGAGCCTTAATTGTCAACAACTATCAGTTGGACGTTTGACATAGTAAACCGAATATTTTGTTTGGACAACACAATTTTTTTAATTTTTTTTGGGGTGAGAATTTTTTATAAAACTATTGGGTACTGAACCTATTGGATAGAACAGTTATCGCCTGACCTAAGACCCTGGGGACAGTGCACAGGTGAAGGGAGGTTTGCATTTTGATTGTTGTCTAAAAGCTACTCACCGGACTCACAGGCTGAATGAATGACCGTCCAGTCCAAGTGGTCGTCACCGTCCACCACGGCGCAACCGTGTTTGAGCATCAACTGCACCATCGACAGGTGATGGCCAGCGACGGCCGCGTGTAGTGGCGCGTCGGCCGATTCGTTCACGCGGTTCACGCTGGCTCCGGCCCGCACCAATAGCTCGGCCACCGCATTTTTTTGTCGGTGCATGGCGGTCAGCAGCGGCGTCCTGTTCTTGCGGTCGACCGCGTCCACGTGCGCGCCGGCACGCAGCAACGCGGCCGCGGCCGCAACGTTGCCCCGCCGCGCGGCCAGGTGTAGCGCCGTCTCCTGGTTGCACGTGCGCGAGTCGACCGATCGCTTCGACGTGGCGTACCTGTACAATACCATAAGTAGCGTCCGGTGCGGGTATTCGTAGTACACGGCAAGATGCAGACACGTCCACCTGCGCGATAAGGAGCGATTGTTAACCATGTTGCAACGCTAAGGCAATTGGATGAGATTTGAACACGAAATCCCTGTGACACTAACCCACTGTGTACTCTGCTAGAATCGGAAACAAATAGAAAAAAACCCAAAAACTACCATCCGGCAAGGTGTAGCGAATATTTCCCCACCAAACCTAGTTGCAGCACTGCATAAATTATGTTATAGTTGATAAAAATATAATGTAAATATATTTATTTATTTATTTAGTAAGATTATTAAGTATCATTTAATATTTAATTGTGTTTGTGTATAATACAAAAATTAAAAACCAAACACAAAGATTTTATATAGTAACATATATATACCTTTTTATAATTTAGAAAAATAGTTTTTAATATTTGATTGTTTTGTGATTTAGAACAGCACGTTCAGCACATTCTCGGGCTTAGAAAAAATATGTAGTACCTACATAATTATAATTTTATTTTCTGTTTAACTGAGAGTATTTTTGCTAATTGGATCACGAAAATTGTTCATTTCCGTTTTGTAGAGGTTCCGTCTTAGAGAATTAAATTTTATATATAATTTGCACCGGTGATATTGACATTTTCTATTATAAAGAGAATTTCGTTTAATAGAGGGTCCATTATAGAGAAGTTTTATTGTATATATATAAACAATTGTACATTAAAAATTAATAATTATGAAGTTAACTACGAATACTTCAGTTTACGTCGTTGCAAATAGGATAATAATATGATAATAGAATATCAAATTTTACTCAACGATTAAAAAGGGCATAAAATTGCCCTAAGTATTTAATATTTATTAGAAATCGTAAATCGAACTAGTATTTTTTCTCGTAATAATATTAACTTGAAAAGATAAACGTATTAAATTCTAACTTTGCATTAGTTATTGAGAGGATAAATTTCTCGTGTTCACTAATCTCTATACTAAGCAGGCTGAGTTAACTTTTTTCCCCATCAACACGCCCATGTTTTCCGTTCACCAATGTAATAATTAAAAAAAAAAATTGCACTCGTTACCCAAATTGATCTTGTACAGTTGGGTCAGCTCCTTTTTCCAACAGGAACTGCGACGCTCTCAAGTGCTTGATCTTCATGGTTACCAACAAGGCCGTGTATCCCGTCGGCTCGTCCACGTGTTCTATGTGTGCTCCGCGATTGAGCAGCTTGTTCATCAGTATTGTGTTGTCTTGCGTCGCGGCTTTGAATAGCGCTTTGTTTAACACCGAGTTAGGCATGTCGCGGTTGAGCAATACGTCTAAACACCGTCTGCAAACATTTAACATTCAAAGTAAATGAATATAAAAATACACACGTGAAGAATTAAATTAAGCAGAACGGGACGGTTTTCGAATCGATTGAATTGAGTTTTATATTATATTATTTGAACTGAACTTATATACACAATAGGTATTTATCATTTCGAAGTTGACAAATAGGAAAAAATCTTGTCTAATCTGAGTCTAATGCCTCATTGCGCTCAGTGTTAGTGTTGGTTGCTGCTCGCGCTGCTATAATTAGCAAGGCAATGTAAACACTCACGGCCGTCTACGTTGCCACAGAAGTATTTTGAGGAGTAAATACGGCATTGCCAGTAGCAGCGGCAGCGGCTGAATGTAACCGAGGTATAACGAATACTAGAAGACGTCATTGCAGAGAAAAAATGGACACTTATCGAAGAATCAATAACCGTCTGTTATATGTACCTGTACATTTTCTTTAGTGCGAATAACAATAGTTTTCGGAGAACCAATCGATTATTTGAGAAATAAAATATAATATTGATGCAGTCTGAAACGTTTTTGTCTGGTATTGAGTGTTTACAGCAAACTACGTGCCAGTTGATCGACAATAATAATATATTGCAACGAGTTTAAAAACTTATTTTTGCAAGTATAACACACGGCTTAGCTGTTCGTAAAAATGATTTAACGATGCACAGATAATTATTATGACGTGTCAAAATTATTTTAACTGGCGAATATATCAAAGAATAATTATTGGTGTGCACAAAATGAAACTAGACTATATTAGTGCATTGGTGTGTATGAGTGTGGAGAGAGTTGACAGATTAGGTGTGTTTCTTACAGATGAACGGTGGGTTAGGGGTGGTAAAAAAAATGCGAAACATATGCAGCAACGCAACGACGAGATTTGGAGCGCGCGGGAGAGGCGAAAGAAAATTGAGAACGGATTTTCTTATTACTAGTATTAATATTTTACTTGTCGTTCATCAGCGCGGCCAGGTCCAACGGCGTGTTATCGCAACCGTCCACCGCGGCCGGATCGGCCCCGTTGTCCATGAGCAGCGCGACCACCAGCGGCCGGCTGTGCAGAATGCTGAGGTGCACGGGCGTCTTGCGATTGGCGTTCCTGGCGTTCGGGTCCGCGCCGCGGTTCAGCAGCAGGTCGACGATTCGCTGGTGGCCGGACTGCGCGGCCACGTGTACCGGATGATCGGCCGCGCGGCCGGTTGGACAGTGCGTCAGGTACCGGTTGCGTGTGATGGTCCGCTTCACCGCGGCGTAGTTACCGCGCTCAATCGCCTTCCGCAGGTCCGCCGCCGACGCCGAACTCCGCTTCCGGTAGTAGTAGTACATGACGCGGTGCGCCCGGTGCAACGCGCGTTGACGACCCCGCCGAAACACGTCCTGCGGAAGGAAACAGAAGGATTATGAAATTAGAAGCATTAATAAAGATAATAGAGATATACATTAATATAGATGGATAATGAGCGTCTCCTGCGACCGTACAATGAGGCGGCGTGGCCGTTATTCGGGGAAAGCTTATAATATACCAGTGGAAGGCCAACATAACCGGGACACACATATAGCTACTATTCGTCGTTTTTACTTCACTTTTCGTATACAAAAATAAAATAAATTATGATTGAAAATTATTCGATATTAAAACATAATTTTTCTAATCATCTGAAATGATGAAAAAATTCAAATGAAATACGGGTAAATTACGTGAAATTCAATTGCACATAAAAACAGTAAACAATCGATTTTGTTGATGTGTGTGAAAAAAGCACACTTTTGTTACGCCAGGGTTGTGGCCAACATGAATAGGTTCGCGTGATATACGGATATTTAACGGCCATAGGGATTACTAAAATAATACCAAGTGCCGAAATGTTAAAAAGTACATTTTATATAATTTAATTATTTTTATAAATTTATACCTAAAAAATTAAAATTCATAATAATAATAACAATAATAATAATAATAATATAATAAGTAAATTTTAATTTTATAAATGAAACACAAGCCGCATCTGACATTAACATGAGCCACATGTGACTCGCGAGTCGTAATTTGTCCACCCCCGGTATTCACAGTTGTTGCGAGTAATGTCACATCCCACACGTATGTATATAACTATATGATTTTAAATTATTTCTAACATAAAGAAACGCTATGTAAATGAGAGTTAAATTATATTTATGCAACTAATTTTATTTATATACTTATTATTATATTTTATTTATTAGTGAGAAAATGAGTGAGGGAATTCGATCAATTTAAATTTTATCGAAAAACTTCATGCCTTTTTCTACCCACACATCCAATTATATATTTATCGTCCCACTAAATTTTTGCACGTGTCACAGTTATTTTTCTCAGAGGTACATATTTTACGTATAATACATTTCTGTTACACAGTATTGATACAATAGTTATTACGTACGTGGCAGTGGCAACGTGTACAGTGGTAGTCTGGCCGTCTGCGCGGTGAATGAAGTAGTCAGGCTATACGTCTGTCTAGACGCTATGTATTAAAATTTATATCTACGTGCGATGTTCTCTTGCTGAAAAACAAATAACAAAGTAAGAAAATTGTGTAACATGGTACATTTATTATACATTTACGAACAAAACCGTAGATCACACATAAAAGCAGTGCAACTATAGAAGTCTTCATTAATATCACTATGTACAGTCTAATTACGAACAAGTTGTAATCAAGTGTTGTCGAATCGGAACAAAATAGTTGAGATATCACTAATATTACCAATCTCATGTTAGGAAACATCCTAATTCGCATGTTGATGATTTAAAAAATAAAATACCAGTCAAACAAACCAACAGTGATTTCAACAGTGATCGATCATAATATGAATCATTATTTATAGGTAACTTAATGAGATAATTATTTGATAAAAAATAATATTTGAAAAATAAACGAAACAGTGCACGAAATCTTGATGATTTATTATTATATGATTACGTTTCTACTCATTTGACATTCATTACAAATAAGTTTCGCAATATAGCTTACACAAGTACAGTGACATTGACGCTATAGGCGGGTAATGAATGAGTTATGTAAAGTATATTTCACAAGAATATCAAGAGAAATTCAAATTTTAAAAAAATAATCTTTTTTTCGTAGAATATTTTTATGTAACGTTCTTGATTCAGACTAATTCAGACTAATGCGTTTGAAATTGCGTTAATATTTAATAGATTGATTTTTTATTATTTTTTAGAAAATACGTGACAATTGTTTGAGTGTCAAAACAAAAAATCGTTTAACTTGTTATTAAATCATTACTACGATGTTACATAATTGCATTGAATATTTCCGAATTATAATGATAAATATTAAATGATTTTAAATTCGGTTATATATTTCTGTGTATTATTTTGTTTTTAGTATTTTTTTGTCAGAAGTTTCGAATATACATGGTAATTACATATAATCATCTAATTGTTAAAAATAATATCTCTATAACATATTATGTTGTCCACGGTTCATATAATAGTTTTTAATATTAATATTAATATTAGTTTTTAATATTTTGACGAAAACAAAAAAACAAAACAATTAGTGTTATCAATTATTAGAAGGAAATTGATTTCGGTTATTTATAGGTGTATATTATTTCGGTCCGGGAATAAATAAATTCTGATGGCATCAAATAATATTCAAACTATCCATTTCCTTTTCATAATGAATTTTTCATTAAATTCCATAGTATTATGGATAGTGACGACTTCATAACCATAAAGCAGGTGCATTTATTTCTTTTATACTAAACACACTAAATTATCTTAACGTGAATTATGGCAACATTTTATTAAATAATTAGCAATAAATAATTATTTCTAAAAACATTCGATACGTACTAAGATATTCTAATCAGTAATAGTTATTATGGTCGGATATGGTAATAACCACCAGAAATTATTATTAAAAACGATTATTATTTGTTGAAACGCGTGATGCATTACAATATCAATACATATTTCAGGATAATATTATAATATTTTAAGTGTTTGTCGCCGTCGAATCACGGTTCTTATAGATCTTGGTCCAAACTTATTAAAAGGTCGTCTTAATTATCAATTCGACCTACATCCTGTCTGGATTGATTCAATAATAATAGTAGAAACGAGCGTGCGTTTGATGGTCAGACGGGAAATAAATAAAAATATATAACAAACAAAATGTGTCTAATTGAATCGTATAGAATTATTTGAAAAGAGTGTGACAACAATTTCTCGGACATTATGCGAGCCGTCTGCTGTAAGTAGGTTTCCAAACGTTTCGAACGGATGGGTCTTTAATTGTTGCCGAAAAAAAAAAAATTCATTGACGTTTATTAGGATTGATTATGACGCCACCGCGGTTCAGACACGTCGCGGAAGCCAATATTTCAATTCAGACCAATGTGTTGTTCCGCGGCGTTTCAAGAATCGCGGGCACGGGTGCCCCGCCCGAGTGTGTTATCGTTCAATTAAATACAATTATTGTTAACGTCTATTTTCGATAGCCGGCATCACGGGCGTAGCCGAAAAACACGACCGTCGTCGGCCATTTGTCGTGATGAAACGCGATTTGAATATTGCTCGTCCCGATGACAACACCACAGCCGCAGAATTCCGACGATGAGCCCTACTCTCTCTGTACGTCATCCTCAACCCGTACACTGTACCCCAACCTAGGATTATATTAACTCGTAGGCCAGTGCCGCGGCAGAGTTCCCATAACCATCGTACGCACATTGTCATGGAGAAATGTTGATGAATATAGGGGCGTGTCGAAGGAAGGGTTTTGGTGGTTCAAACCCCTTCGAAATGTTAACAAATATTTAAAAATTAAATAAAATTTAAGATAAATTTCATGAGGTTATTCTATTATATTCCCCTGTCAAGTGAAGATTATTAAATTCCTCCCAAAAAAAATGTCTAGACCCCTGATGAATATCAATTTACGATATTTAATAACACATTACGTTGCCTACGTACGCAGAGATTTTAAATATTGTAGGCCTATGTAAATACTAGAAATTGATTTAGAAAAGGACCACTAGACCCATCGAGTTCGGTGCGAAGGGCTGAAATGAAATAAACGGTTTCCTCTGTACACAACATGAATTTGGTATGTTATGCAACTGAGAACTGATTACCAACTAGTATATTATAATAATAATAAAACATAATGAGGTCGATCTACTTTTGATGGATTATTTATGACACCTGTTCGATAAACGTCAATTTCATCATATTATCGTGTTATGCTGGGCAGAGAATGTTATAGTATCAGAAACGCAAAGCTTAAAGATCAAAGACATTTTTTGTTACAACAGATAATTCAACGGTCACCAGTGCCGTAACTACCCTTCGAGGAGCCCTCGGCGAATTTTATGTCTTACAAAAAAACCGATTTTAATTTAATTCGAACGATTCACTTTCTTTGTTGTGCTCCTTGACAGACGTCCATACCACCGTCAACCTTAAGTTGCGGCACGGCGAGGGTCGTCGCATCTTTCAAAAGTCATTTGTACGTCTAAACGCGGACACAGTACTTATCACGATAGGAAAAAAAAAATGCCTAACCGTAACGGTCGGGGTTAGGTTAGGTAAAAACCGTGTGAAGTTACGGTCGGAATAATAAGCACCGCACTCCCGTACACGTGCGATTTCGTCATCGAACGGTTTTACAGCAACAATGCCGTGTGCCCACGTTGTATTGTACCGATACGTTAATTTTACCGACGGACGATCGAAAATTACTTACCAACACGTCCGACGAGCGATCGAACCGACTATAAGTAGCCCAGCGTAATGTTTTTCAGCGCGGTGTTGCCGTGTGTTTCAGCTCTTATCCCAGGTGCATTTCGTGTGCGAACGCGAACAACGTCGCGGGCGAACGATAACAACAACAACAATGATGATGACGATAATAATAGTGAATAATAATTACACGAACGTTCGTAACTCGGGTGGACCGCGACCTCGTACCGCGGACGGGCTTTCGACGACTAACCGAATGGTTCGGGTTGAAAATCTCGGACTGTTGCCGCGAAGTGATTATTGTCGCACCACGACTTTTGCCCGTGAAATCCGGTTATCAGGTAAATTTAGACCGCGCGAACCGTTCCCGGACGCGGTTATTTACGTTCGTAATAATTGTTATCATATTACCGTCATCGTCGCACGTTGCAACGATGATATACCGGCTGGTGCACGGTAGACGGGGACGACCGCGGTCGGCGTGACCGCGATGACCGCGCGTTATCGTTCACGGGGAAGTCCCGTCGGACACGTAAATAGACGCTAATCATTGACGAGAGCCGGGGCGGGGCCGATCAGACTGCCGAGAATTTACCGGCGTTCAAACGACGAGCGATCAAATGACGTGTGTATCGTACGTCGTAGCTAAGAGAATTGTCGTTACTCCTGTGGAATCGTTCCAAACCGGTACGGTTACAACGTGGTACAGATTCCGAAATACTATCGGTACAATTTTTTTTTTCTCCCGTAGTTACACTTGAACTCGGATTCGGTTTGTGTCCCGCACGGAACGATCAAGTATTCAAGTGCACTCGACTTCTCGTTCGTTATGGGTGTTCAGGAACGAATACGTTTCGTGCGCCCGTTACTGCACGAGTACACAATCCGATTGACCACGCGGTGAAGGATTCATGTAATTGTAATACAAGTACACGGGGTTTGAAACGGTACTGGAACGAATACATCTCTCCTTATCACTAGCTTAGAATTTCAGCATTAGAGATGTGCTGTGTTTTTCGCATTGTACACGAACTTAATCAAACTATTTTACGGTATTCGGAAAAATTAACATCTAATAAACGAACTCGTTACTTATGTACTTCGTGTCTCTACTCCCTACTTCTGATAGTCGGTACATTCAATGTCGGTCTCGGTATCGCCTGATAGGGACCATTTTGTTGTTGGAAGTTCTGTACCGAATGTGCCGACGAAACGTAACCAAACTTTTACGACCATGGAACCCTTAGGTCCCTTTCACACACTACGGTTTTGTTCGTACGGATTTTAACCGTACGATTTTTTTCTGTACGAACATTGTTTTCACACACGGCGGTTTCGTTCGTACGATTTTTTTTCCTGACGTTGTTTTAAACAGGATTTTTCCCGAAAAAAACGGACGGTGAACGATTAAAAACCGTGTAGTGTGAATACGCGCGCCTAGTCACGTAAGTCACTGATAAGACGGCGGCGGCACGGCGCCGTGATTTTCAGTCGTTGACACGGCTGTATCACGGCGACCGTACGGATAAAATTCGCCCACCGTCCTGTGTGAAAGCCACAATTAATTTTATTTGTTTACTGCCAAATAAAATCCGTACGATTAAAATCCGCACGGACGAAACCGTCCTGTGTGAAATGGGCCTTAGGAAATAGTTTGTGTTTCGTGGAATCCCAATGTAAGTCCAATAAACCTCGATTTTTCAATTATTTATTGTACTGTCAATAAGTACACCAAGTAATATTTTAAAGATGGTTCGTAATCACTTTTTATTACAATTACTACACTCAATATTCACCTTGCGGAACACATTTTGGGAAACGTTGGCATAGCGTACGTATCTTGCACGGTGCCGGTGAATCATATCATCTCGCCCCTCCCCCGGACGCGCCAACTGTCCACCGAAAGCTTCAGACGCGCGCTCGACGTAGCCGAGTTCCGAAGCGGTACGAGTTGAGATTCCGATCGCTCTGTACGCACATACACACACACGCACACACCTGATCTCGCGGTGATGTAGGTACACCGCGGCGATACGATCGATGATAATGATAATTGATAACGATCGTTCCGCCGCGACCAGTTTCTTCGCGAACCACGGAACCGGACGGTGCGTAATGTGGTTTAACAAACATAGGCAACATTTGACTTTACGATAAGGTTTTTAGGAACGGGTCGCCGTGCCAGTCGGCCGCGATTACTGCGATACAACATTAGTTTTATCGGGCGCATATTCCAATTGACTACTCCAATGTTGAAATGGTAATCGTTCGAGGGGAATAAAAATCCAGATCCCGCACGCCGTTATAAACGGACTGTTCACCGCGGGAATGGTGAAAAATAATAACGATAAAAAATCGCTTACGTTCCGTTTCACCGCGACGCAGCGGATCCACGTCGTACCTTGTCGCGCGCCGACGTACACTTTTTCCGCGCGGTAACGCGATAACACGTTACGTCGACACCCGGAATTAACGATCGTACACGCCGCGCTCGACAAAGCACACGCACATATACACGTGTACATTTAAATATTGAAATCCGAGTGGTTCGGAATGTTGATGCAGTTCCACTGCTACGGCCACGCCGAACCGCGTTCAACGATCGTGTTGCCAATTAAATGGAGAAATAACGAGTCCATTTATGCGTGGGCCGGTTCGCGCGACGGGTGTTACCTCGTGCACCGGCGTCGCAAGGTAATCGGATTTCACGGTAGTGCGCGATCGGTGCTCCGAAAATCCTTAAAGCCCCCGTCACACGAGGCGACTACTCGCTACCGACTGCGCACCAGCGTGTAAAAAGTCGCTTCGTCCGACAACGTATTCGCTGCGTGTTGTTCACGCGGTGGTTATGAACAGTCGTGGCCAATGGAACTGAGCGTGTTCATATCTACTCGCTAGGAACGCGCGATCATGCTGGTCACGTGGGCCCACTCGCAATTAATGATCGTATAGTCGCCCGTGCGACATCGACACTCGCTGATCGATAACTACCTGGCTACCGCGGTTTAAAGACATTATCTGCGACCGTGGTACCTATTGTTTGTTCGGTTTCAATTTTATTATCGATCTTATGGTTCGACTTAAAATGCTACGACGTGACACGGTTGACGACACTTTACGACCGACTACTGCTCGCTACTCGCTATCTCGTACAACCCCGTGTGCGATAATCTAGTCGCAACGACTTGATGTGGTGAGAAGTCGCTGCTAGTAGTCGCGGCGAATAAAATCGCCTCGTGTGACACCACCTTTACCCGTCAACCCCGTCGACTGCCGCCTACCATCACGACGGAACTGTACACCACTGAAGGGCTCTAATTACATCAATACGTTATCTAATCAACTGATTTTTGTACTGATATCAAGAGCATCTCATGCGTTTGGTTTCCAGTGATGGTTCTCGACCAGTTCCGCGTTCACGCACACTTTTCACCGGTAATGGGCTTAAGGGAAAAGGTGCCCAGTCTGCAAACATCACAAAGGACACCAAATAGAACGATTACTCGACGGGAGAGTACGCCGTTTTTGTTTTAAATCAAATCGTACAATAATTCACAATGAACTAGTTAGTTATCTGATGAATACAGTTCATGATCAAATATTTTCTCTTACAAATATTAATTTAAAAAAAAAAAAAAAGAAGTACGACGAGAGACAAGTCCAGAGGTCTTTACGAGCAAGGGCATGATGGCTAATGTTCATTTTCGTTCCGTTAAATCCGTCACTGATTTTCAATTTTTTTTTTTTTTTTATGTTCCGATCCGCGTGCGATGGTTGACAACACACAAATTTCCTTTATACGTACCACATTTACCGGGTGAAAAATAAAATCCTAGTGGTAGTTGGTTACCACTTTTAAACCGTTGACTACGCGTAATATTATAGTTGTGCATTTGTATTGTATCTACCACGCATTTAAGTGCATAGAAACTTTAAAAGTCAAACATGTCAAATCATTAATATTTCATTAGGCACGTTTTTGCTTCGACCCATACGCGTGGATAATCGGTTTCGGTATTTGAATACCTACGTTAGGATACATGTATTTCCATTGGTCGCGTTTATCATAAAAGCGACTTTTTTTTTTCGAGCGTTCATTAAACATATTATTACTCGTAAAAACGTTTACGTGTTCAATTATTCGTTTTAAACCGATGAATACTCATTTGAATAAAAACAAATGTGTTGAATTAATTTCCTTTTAGTCAGCTAAATTGTTAAATAGTTGTAAAGGGTTTAAAAGAATTAATTTAAAAAATTATTAAGTTTAATGTTTTTCGGACCAAGCAAAATCCAATACTACATAAACTACAAATGTATAATCAAATACATTTAACCTAATAAAACGTGCGTTAGTTATCACAGTAAACTATTAAATTATAATATTATAAAATAATAATTATAACAATGTAGGTCGTGGTTCAAAAATCATGAAAAGAAAAAAACGTTAATCGAGTGGCTTTTAAAATATTGAAAGTACTTGAGACTTTCTACTGTGACTACTTGTATATATATACATATATATATATATATACCTACACATTATTCATAATATAAATGTTATATACTTACACAATCAATAAATTATACTGTTCGAGTCGTGAACACCACTGTCCATGTGGTTTTTTTATTAATATTGAAGTTAAGGTTTCAACAACAAAGATTATTAGCCAGTAAAGAATACCAAATGAGAGTTATGAAGGCAGTTACATTATTTTAATACATTATTTACAATCATTTACATTTTCTACTTAAGTTTACATTATTGAAGAATAGGGTATGTTGCTTCAGTGTTTACTTCGTTGAGTGATTGTTTGAGAGAGGTCAAGTTAGTGAAAATTCTTTGTACTTTGGCTCCTCAAGGTTTATTAGTTGAATTAAGTATAATTTATTATGACATAGGAGATAGTTATATAACTGAATATTTTTCAGATTTAATATATATTTGCTAACACAACAGTTTTGATTAAGAACTACGTGATTGAAAAAAATATCGATAAGTGATTAATAAATTCAACCGTATAATTAATTATATTATAAATTATAATTTAGATAACGATACAAATCTGATTTGTTAATAATTAATTATCAGTAGTAGTTAAAAATTACCAAGTTAAATCACAATTAGGTACTATTAATTTATTCATTAAATCTTGTTATAATATTATAATGAAGTACGTATGAGCGAGCTGTATAGCCATTTAAATAGTATTATTTTCAAAATGTCTCTTAATTTACGGCAATTTAATAATCGCACAACTGGGACATTATATTAAATTTATTCATTCGTATGGCAATTACATTACATTAAGACAGTATTACTCGGTTACATGGCCGAATACAACTATAAAACATAAACCAAGAACAGTGAAATCCATACGTTTCTTTGTACGGACTACCACCAAACACTGAATACAAACTGATTTCAATTTTTTTTTTTTTTTACATTTACATTTACAACGTTCAACAACAAAAATCATCGCGCTAGGTCGACTTTTAAACGATTGATTACACTTAATACCATTTTTTTTTTTTTTAATTATAAGTTAGACGTATTAAGATTAACAATTAAGAGTGAGCTGATCTTAGACCGACAAGTATTTGGTATCGGTCAATAATGGTGGAATCGGTTTTTTCGGGTCTCAATTCTTTTCGTACCAAAACCAATATTTGAACCGATATTGAGAAAAATAATTAGCCACCAGCATAAAAAAAAATTTAAAAAAACGAATCTAGAAAATGTTGATTTCCGGACCTCGATCGCGCGCCCATTCCGATGCCGTTACGTATTGTTGTGTGTGTTGTAGTGGTCGCGGCGAGTTTATCTCCCTCTCACGTATTTTTTACCTACTTCTCCGCACTTCCATATGTACACGACAATTGTGTACGGTGCACGAATAAAAAAATAACAGTAGAAAAAAAAAAATAGAAAGATGAAGTATAATAATAATAACGTGACGACGCGTCGTCGTAAAGCTAACAAAACATGTTCTACGTAGTGGAAAGTCGATTTTTGCAGATTTCAAGTGCATTAGCCGACCCGTCCGAGGGAAGCGAACGAAATATTGAGTATTGTCCAATGTATGCACGCCGGTAGCGTTTCCCCCTTCCGGTGGTTTAACCAACCGACGGATTATTGTGCACACATCAATTCCGGTCCCTCCGGGCTCGTGTTCGCTGTTGCCAAAATAAATTGATAACCGTCAGGACTGCAGTGACGACGTGGCGGAGAGGGCCGCCGCAGCGAGCCGAGGACAATAAAGATTGTCCTGAAATAACGATTCGGCTAATCAGACGAACATTTCATACATGTATATTGCGTTCGATTAATACGGCGAATTGTATATTAAATTTTCTCATATCCATCTCACCCCTCCCATCCCCACACCATCTTACTCTCACTCGCACGCGACATCGTCCCTGGTCCCCCGTGGCTGTACCAATTTACTGCTATTTGAATTTTTCTTATTGTTAGCCGTTCAACACAAACGCCGTAATGACTTTCTGCACTCGTCGCCGCAATCTCATTGTTTTTTTTTTCTTCAACGATATAGTCAATGTCATAGCAACCAAATATTGCGCTTGAGGCGAAACATGAAAATGTGCCCTTATGTATTTTTAAATTAAAAACGTTATAACTATTAGATATTATTTGCAACATCGTATTCAATTATTATAAAACGCGTTGGACCTGTTGTATATAAAATACACAACATTGACAATTTTTAACACAAAATGCAAATTTTTATTTTCGCGTTCTTCCGTGAATTGCACCAGGGGGTTTAAGGACCTCTCACCCTACCCCCAAGTTACAACCTTGGATGTAGTATACATCACGTACAAAGAGTGGTGACAGATTTAATATCCAGTTAGATCCAGCAGACGTCCTACCTCATAATCGACAATGAGGATGTTTATTCGTTAGAGGGTTGTCGAAAATAAACCATCGTATCAAGACTTTTAAACAGTTCCATGATTTATCATGCGATGCAGATTTTTTTGTGTCGGGTTTTCTGTTATAAACACAATTGAATTTTGTATTTAATGTATAGTTTATGATCTAGGCGTTTGCGATGTATTTTGTCTCATAAGCTGACCCTACCGAAATAAATGTCAAGGGCTTATAAAATATACTCATCTTGTATGATTCACTTGTTCGTTGAAATCAGTAAGACTTAAATTTTAGTTGTAACGCGAGTACATTGTTACTGATTAACACCAGTAATATTTAAACGTTTTCAAACTATGACGTTTTCATTTAAAAAAAAAATAATTGTTCAAATTACTATTTAATACGAATTATACATGATATATCATGTAAGTATACTTACCCGTGGTTAATAGTATTAAATTATATGCGTATAGCGTTGCAGAGTTTTTCAACGCTGCTAATCGATCATTTGAATTGTCAAAACACTCGAAAAAATAAATAATATGTAATCACGAACATTCATTATTACTATACGTTTATTTTGCAATGGTAACATCATTTTTTTGTTTGAACATGTAATTCTGGACAAAACAATAGGTAGTGAAAGGATGAACATCATTAACTAAAATGGAAATAAATTAATCGTACGGCATCCATCCACTTCAATCGTATCTGTTTTTGTACAACGCAGTACACACGCTCATAATTATTGTAACATTTTATAATTGTGTTACGGCGACGTTCGTCTTGCATCGTTTCGTCTAATAACCGTTTTCTCACGCCCATTTTACCACCTCATCAAATATATGTAGTTCGTTAAACAGTCGTCAATGTTACGCGTTTACATATTAAGGTCGAAGTCGGTCATTCGATCTGGAATTTGACCAATTAGACCACGGACGTACTTTGAAATTTGCGAAAATTTTCTTTTATTGCTTAGACGTTATTGCCAAACATCGTATAATGAATGCACTTATATATTTTGTACATGTTCTTTTTTTTCTATATAGTAATCTATTTCTAACAAAAACTACACTGCCGAAAATCAATAAACATATAATTCGGTTATCAATACAATACATGTTTATTCGGCAAAAACAAATCGTTTGGATCGATAAATGTAGCCAATGTTCGCGAACATCTACTGCGGTAAAGGTGCGAGAAATGGAAACAAAATCGGACATCCACGAATCCGAAGTGTACACACCAAGTTATTAGCTAACTACCGTGCACTCGGACGTGGATCATAATGGTGTTTTAGCGCACAGTGGATTCTTGCTATCGTACTTACCGCGCGCATACCGATTATCATATTATTTTCGGTAGTACAGGTACGGTTCAACATAAGCAGTATACGATTGTTTTTTTTTTTTTTTTAACAATGGTAAAATGACATGTTACGACATGTGCGAGTGTATGAATGTCAACGGTAAGTTAAAAATATTGATATATTTGTTCGATGTATCGATAAAATTTTTCGATAAATAATTATGACGATAACATTGTGGTCTTATACACTTAAACAATGTTTCTTATTTTTGTTTCCTTTTTTTATTATTATTTTACAATCCGCAGCTACTAAGACCATTGGATGTTACAGTGCAAGACTTAATGTATAGATAAAATAATGTAAATATATATATACACACATACCACGAGGTATGTAACGGTTGAAATATATTGATGTCGTTGGAAGGTGTATGGTAACTTGTTACTCAAGGTCGATGAGTTGTGTTATCGATAACAATTTCCAGAGCTTGAAGATGTTGGTTGGTTCCGAACTTAAATTTTTCAGCTAGAAAACACATTTTTTTTTTTTTTTGTTTGATTTGCACCAATAATAATTATAATTTATAACTAAATTCAAAATATTGTTCGACCTCTCTGACTGCGTTTAGTAACATTGCTTCCCCCCTTGGCACGTGACAACTAATATTTCAGCCATCGATTCCGGCTTGCCGACGACCGCGTTTGTTTTGTTTTTGACGCTGACCTTTGCGCATCGCGTATGTCGTTTCTGTTTTGTGGACATCGATGATAGTGGTTTTTTATACGGAAGTTTTAAATAAACGTTTTAAACAATAAATGTTTTAAACGACCACGACGTCACCACGCATAGATTAAAACATACTTATGTGCTAAAAAAGAGATTACGTGCCCAAGACATTTGCAAGGAGAGAGCCTTTCTTTCGTTATTTCTACGCGTGTGACGTACGCACTATGCTCTTGCGCGCACGGAACTCCATGTCGACAGGAACTGGAGAGACGGTTCAATTAAAAACAAACGGGAAACACTTGAAATTTATGCGATTATACTATTTGGTTGTTATCATCATCGTTACTATTATGATTATTATTACTATTGTGATTATTATTATTACGTCGTTGCGCGATTAAACGGTCTTCTGGTGTGCGCTGCAGCACACAATCCAAAACGTGTTTTTTTTTTTGTGCGCGCGCGCGCGTAATTTTTCGTTAATTTCCTGCGAGACCCCGTGATGGGCACACCTGCGCATCCGAAGTAACACATCATACTTGTACGCGCGTTCGAATACAATCGTAAATAAGACGTCCGCGGTCGGTGGTGCGGTAATCGGTTTTTTTCCTCGTACTCCACCCCTCCCCCCTTCACAATTCCGACGGTTCGAACAGTCGCACCATGGAATGCAAATATCATCATTAATAACATTGTTGCGTGGGCAGGATACCGTTTCAGGATGCCCTCGTCGCACGCCACTGCAGCGCTCACGTCGTGCATTATACCTAATGTGACCACCATACGTTCGGTTTTTCGTATCTTTGTCCCGCCGTTCCCAGCGGAATCTTGTACCGTTTTCAGAGAGTAGTGGAAAATAACGATGGTCAAATTTGATCCTTCGATGAATTACCATATTTGTTAACCCGAATGTTTAACTAGTACGTGTGCATGCGACGTGTATTCACGTGTATTACTGCATGGTGGACGGTGACGCTAGGCGCAACTAGACCTCTGTTTCTAGGTGGGCTACGTTTTAATGATATCAGTGACCTGTTGATATTAACTTTCATCAGAAAATCTATGTATATGATTGGAAACAATCCATAATAATAAAATATCTCGAAGTTTTCCATTATCAAATTATTTGTTGCTGATATTGAGAACTTAATTGTGATAACACTGAACTTTTTTTTTTTTTTTTCTACATTTATATTCGTTTATTCTTGAAAGACATACTAAATGGTTAGTAGTAAAAGCATGTAATTTCAGTCTATAAGAGACCTGTAAATCTAATTTAGAAAACTCTGATATTTTAATACTAAACAGGTCACTATTAAAGACAGTAAACACATAACTTATGGGATTCGGGCATTACATTTATGTAATACACTAGTATACTAGTATTTATAATCAACGATATTATGTTCGAAAACTAAGCCATCCCTCCCCCCCATATTTGCGACAATGCGGTGACGAGTGACGACGGCGAATAGCAGGGACTGTGTGTGGTGCATCGAGATAGATTACTACACTAATAAAATACAAAATATGTAATATGTGAACACCGCAATATCAGCGCAAAATTATTTTTCATGATTCATTGTTTTAATGTTACAGTAATCGATGATCGTTTTCTTTGCGCAGAAACTTTTCTAGTACGTAATAAAAAAAAAAAAAAAAAAAAAACAAAAAATTGTTTTAATAAAAACGAGTTACTTATTAACAAGTGTAATTGATTAATTCAATTTTTTCGGTTCCTAAAACCATAACAGTTAATTTATTTTGTTAAAAATATTTAATAATAAAAAAGAAAAAAATATAAAGACTTGTTAAAATTATTATTTTTTTTTTTTTTGTCCCGTTCCGACTAGAAAATTATCTGGTTACCTTAATTATACATCGATATTTTCATGCGTATTGCTCGCACCGGACACTGCGATTCGTATAAAAAACAATGCACGTCGCGTCCGCGTACAACGCAACAACGTACGATCAATCGCGTCTCCGGGAGCGCTGAGTTACACAATGTGTTATAATTACATAGCTATTGTTTGTATCGGTTTGACAACTTCGCGGTACGCGCCAGTGACCCACGACCGTTCGAATGTCCAAAGTTCATAAGACAATCGTCACGACGGGTACGATAATAGTGTATGGCCGACACGAGACAATATTTTTGCGTTTATCGTGTTCCCTCCTCAAACGAAGGTGTTGCGGAAAAAGTTTTGATTTTTTTACGAGAAAAAAAATCTCGAGTCGATTATTTTCATGCGAAACGTGTACTTTTCGCGAGATCCGTGAAGTTACCGGATTCACGTTGTCGGAAAATGTAAAAGGACACGATACTGCACAGTCCGCAGAAGTGGGTGAAAAAACTCCACGTAGTTAATGGAATCGGCGAACGGAAATAACAATTTGCCAAATTCGTGAAATCCGCAGCCGTTATAACATAATACTAGCCATATTACAAAGTATTCTACAGCCATGGATTAAATATACATAGATAGCTCATGCCGTGTTAAAATACGGCAACCATATATTATACGGGTATTTTGCACTCCGGCGACTAGTACAAATGGACTCCGATAGGGTCGTTAGCAGTATTACAACTCGCGCATGCGTAATAGGTACGTATTTTATAACTAAATATCATTCGACTGTCCACACTATTTACTATTTGATTCACTAATCTACTACTTATTTAAGACCACGACTCTTGATTTTGTTTTCTTGAAATTAAACAAATTAAACCTAAAAATAATATGTTTAGGATAAATGTCTGTATTCCGACATGAGAATAATAATGTAGGGGAAACCTGGGTAAGATGGGACTCCTGACTTTAATTGCATTTAATGGGTTGTTTATTAATTTTATTGTTAAACCAAAGATTCACATTTTATGTAAAATTATATGTAGTTTCTAAATTGTCAATCAGTTTTGTTATATAATTATTCATTATGCATATACTTGTACTTAACTTAAAATTGGGTTTTGTCCCATCATGGACCATAGTGGAGGTAAGATGGGACATAGGTTATTATTCATAACGATTTCACTTTATTTCATATTATATAGGTAATAACATATTGTTATGGTTTTTTTTAATAATTTAAAAATACATCAATCATGTTAATTTGATATGCATCAACATTTTTCAGGAAAGGGTTAGTTATATGTATTAAGTATCAAATGTCTAAGCCATATATCTATTGTCATATTTGTTTATAGGTTGTATGTAGAACATCTACTTTAGAATACTAGGTAAGGTATTTTCATAAAATTGAAATGGCTTCTGGTTTTCTGAGTGATAGTTCAGGATGTTTTTTCATGAAGCATCTGTACCAATCATAACCAGCCATTTCTTTTTTTTTGTGAAAAATTGTTTTTCTTATTGTTTTTGACAGCAAGTTGATATGCAATCTTTTTTAAATCTATTGAACTTAGTCCAAATAAACGTCCTTCCATAAGTTGAAGATAGGATACCAGAAGATAGTTGAAAATAAAAAATAATAAAGTAATTAAATTAAATATAAATAATTCTTACTTCTTAAGTTAAAATTATAACTGTTTTATATGGAATTATAAAATATTAATACATAACTATTAAGTTTTGAAAGTTTTAAAAATCTTTTAAACCTATACACAAATAAATGATTAAATGATTATGTAAAATATATATTACAATGTAATAAAAATATTATGAGTACAATTAACTCCAATCCATTGCTGAAAATTAAAAAATATAAAGTAGTTAAATTAAATAAAAAGTATTTTTACTATAAACTCTTACATAAAAATAAATTTAGCTATTATTATTAGTTTACTTGTTAATAGTTTAAAATTTAAAAACTTATACATTTTTTAAAATTTTTAATTTATTTTGGGAAGATATACTGGAATGACCTTTAAAATGATTAGAAATCCATTTAAAATGCCTTAATAATTTACAATGAGTTAGTTTTTGAACAATAAAATCAAAATGTTGTTCACAGTTTTTATTCAAATTTAAAGTAGAAAATAATTTATTTTTAATTTGTATTTGAAGTCTGGAATATAATTTTCTATGGTGAGGGTTAAGTTCTATGTAATCTTTCAAATATATTTGAGCTGCAGTTACAAACTTTATAAAAATGTCTGAGGGCTATTGTAAACTAGATTTTTCAGGATCGACACTTTCAAATTGTTTGTAAAAGATTAAATATTCTCTATCATCGAAAAAAAGTCATTATTTTTAAGTATAATTAATTCAAATTTGGGACATTTAAACTGATACAAAACTTATTTTAGTCAAATATCCAACAAAATATGGGTTTGAACAGTATTCCAATGTTATATTTTGCTCATTATCATCAAAAAAACATTGTTAATTAGAATCTTCGGAAGATGATGCAATTGAGTCCGAACACTCTGAATCTGAATTGAACAAATTATTAGAAGTGGTGGTAGGTTGTATACTATTTTGTGAATTTAGGTCCAATAAATTATAGTCATAATCCGTTTCACAATTTGACAAATCAGTTGCTTTCATGAGGTTGTGTGTAGCTTGACATTAATATGAGGTTCCAAAAGTACGAGCAGTCGGATTTCAATTAAACCCGCCACGTCGAAAAATTGAAAAAATATTTTCTATTAAATCTTGATTTAAACGACTCGTCAGAAGATATTTAAAAATGTATTAATTTATTTAAAATTTTGTTGTTGCAAATATAGCATACTAATAGAATTTATTGTCCACACCATAGCATCGAAACAGGGAGCAACTTTACTATACATTTTTACGGGTTGAAACCACTCTAATTTTTCACACCATTCTTTGGCTTGCAATAAAAAATTATATGTTTCAGGCTCATTTGTATTTAAAGCACAATAATAAAAATTGGGACTGAATAATGTTTTTCTGTTAAGACAGTCGAATAAATTATTTAATTTTTCAATAAACTCTGAGATTGCAGAAGCAGTTTCAAATTTACTTTGGCCCGTAGCAATACACGTTTTTAAAACACTTGATACTCAATTACTAAAAACTTGAATAACATGCATGAGAATAAATTCAACAAACACTATTTAAAATAAGCTATTTAACAGGTAAAGTAGACACATACGAGTATATACACTCATAGCCGTCGCAACGAGGAGGAAAATAGTGCAAGTGCTCTATGGTGTACAAAATATTATGAATTTAGAGGCGTCATAAAAATTAATGGTAATAAAAAAATCTAGGTGTTTTATTATAGATATATGAACATTAATTATTCTTTTACACTGAAATATCTAAGATGAGTACCTATCAAATTATACAATACACATTATCAAATATGAAATTATCTAGATAGGTAATGTGTTATATGCCTACATGTATAAATATCACCGTAGGATAGAATATTATTTATAAATTCATAATATTAATAATATAATATACTATATATATTAAATATATATTAATAATAATAAACACAAATTATGACTTTTTAGGTATTGGATAGTTAGTAGGTACCATAGTCCATAAACTTGATTTTATATTACGACGAATATTATCAGTAAATCATAATTACTAGGATTCAGATTTCATATCATTGAAAAGTACTGAAATATGCTCTGTAATATGACCAAAAATACCTTGAAATATTTCCTATCCTAAAAGTATAAAAAGATAAAATAAAAAGAAAAGAAATGTAAATCAAAATTAAATTAAATTTATTATCTTTTATTGAAAGTTAATCTAAATTTTTGAATTAATATCTACAATTAAATCTTTTAATGTAAGACTTTTAACAAAAATTTAACAGTTTTCCAATAACTGAAATAATACATCTCGCTTTAAAAATAGTTTACATTAAATATCAATTATAATCCGTTTCCAGGGGTGATGTTTCTCTATGAAATGTTTGCTTTCAATAGTAACAATTTTAATATCTCATACTAGTACGAGTATTTGTGTTAGCTACCGTCCAATTGAAAACGAATTATAAATTAAATATCATTCTTTGAAATCTTAATATAATTTCTTTAATATTGTTGAAAGAACTTTAATAAATATCAGTGTTAATTAAAACTAACTCAAGATCATGGACTCGGCATCATCTTCCAGCTTTGCAAAATCGTCGAACGAAAGAGGATCAAATTCAAATAAGAAGAGAAAACTCGTCGAAGAAATTGATCCATTGAATGACATTTTGACAAAAAAATATAAGAGGTCTAACATAAAGTAGTAATATATTCATAGCTTGCTTTTTACTTTAAACATTATTTACCAGGACAAAGGTGTTCGCTGGAAGTAAAAGGTCAGTAAATCCCGAAGTTTCGAGCTTAAAAGATTCTTGTGTTCACTTGTTAAAGAAAAACATAGACGGTACTTATTATTTTTCTCGGTTTACGATGATTTTTGGTTTCATTAGTATAAAGATATTATTGTAATATTATATTATTTTCATTTCTGTAGCTATAAAATGTACTAATGGCGTTCCGTTTGACATTCTGGAACCGGTATTGAAATTCGCTACTCCCAAACAACTACACAGGATAGAAAAAAATAATTTATACCTGACACAAAGTACTAACAAATTATGGGAGTACCATACCAAGAAAGATTTCCGAAATGAATTTCCCGGTGCAGATGAAACGTGGAAAGAAGTATACAATGTAATAATTTTTTCTTAACTATTGTCCATATGGAAAAAAACCGGTTCCATTATATAAATTATATATTTACAAATTAAGAAATACAATATATTTAGGTTTCTCCACATACGAGCAAATATGCATCAATTATCAAGTCATTTTTCAATTGTATTGATGTATGTTGTTCGCATTTTATATCGCATAGGCTTTTTTGTTTAGAAATGTTTAGCGGAACGTAATAATAGATATGAAGTGCAACGATTGATCCTGGAATCTAATCTGTTAAAGAACAGGAAAGGTATCGCGCCAGCGCCATCCGCGAAATGGATTAAGGAAGAGTATATTATGTTGATTTTTTTATTAATAATAATTACAATTGTGTTCAACGATTGCACAATTTATTAATCATATATTTGTTCAAGAGTAGATGAACTACACCAATAATCTTATGTTATAAATAATCCCAAATCTTAAACTATTTCAGTGAGACGATATTAATTTTGTTAATTTTTTAGTGATACCAAGAAAAAAAAAGGAAAGACTTCAAAATCAAGTAACCGCAAAAGTGTACATCCTTACTCAAGATCGAAAAATGAAGATTAGATTTTTTATAGATTTATTTTTTTATTGTTATAAGTACATTTTACATGTTACCGTCAATGTAGAATATTTTGTTAACAATGATATTGAGTGACTTCGTCAATGACAACATTTAGCGTCACTACAGTTTTCTTTATAACTACCTACGTAATAAATAAGAGTCCATAAATTATCTCTATAAAAGTAATTAAAGAATTTTACATTTGAAGGTATCATGTATACTTTGACATTACACTGATATCTTATTATACCCCTTTTTAATTTTTATTAACATATATACATGCCACATGATCTTATGACTACATAGTCAATAATGAAAATGGTAGGCCAATCATGTAAATGATGTATTTGTATCATTGTCTGTAACACTTAGCTAAGGCTAGGCATTCCATAAAAATACCATTCAATAATGTTCCTGCCCGTAAAATCAATATATAATGGACATTTTCAATCAAAAATTTATAACTCTATTGACGGTAACACATAATATGCTGTTGTATTCTTAAGTTCCCAAAGATTTGTGATACTCTGTGAATGAAAAATATAAAATAAATATAATATAAATATTTGTTAAATTTTGATATTATTGTATTTTTTTTTTTATATATATACAACATAAAAAAAGGACTTATCCACACAATAGAATTTATTGTCCACACCATAACATCGAAACTGGGAACAACTTTACCAACTTTAACAACTTTACCGTGTTGAAACAACTCAAATTTTTCACACCATTCTTTGGATTGCAATAAAAAATTATATATTTCAGGTTTATCTGTATTTAAAGCACAAGAATAAGAATTAGGACTGAATAATGTTTTGCTGTTAAGACAATCGAATAAATTATTAAATTTTTCAATAAACTCTGAGGTTGCAGAAGCAGTTTCAGATTTAATTTGGCCCGTAGTAATACACGTTTTTAAAACACTTGATATTCAATTACTAAAAACTTAAAGAGCAAGTTTACAGTTCATCTTTTGAAATGGGCCATTCTTTAGCCCGGATTGAGTCTTTGGGAAAACCGAAAAGTTTCAAATTACTGTCAGTTCTTTGACTTTTTCCACAGTTGAAAACCATGCATTTATTGCTTTTTGCAGCTATTTTAAAATATTAAAATTATTAAATTACTGTACTATTTTACTATAGATATCGAATCGAATTGTTTCTCAAGATATTTTTACGTGTTTGAAATATAATAATAATTCATATACACCATAAAGGTCTATTTCCACATGTCCGTTACGGGCACGGGACGGATCCGGGCCGACCGAGTCCGTAACGGAAACTCTATTTACGGGAAGAATCCGTGCTGTGACCTGGAAGGGTTTTTATTTTTATGTGTGTGCTTAATCTGAATGTATTATAATCAGTTTTGGGATAAATATGATTTTTTTCTTGGGTGGGGGTAATTTGTTGGGTAAAAATTGTGAGATAGGAGCTTTCCTTTTCCGTCACAGCATAAGTAGACCTAAAGATAGGTACTAGTTTTAAATAATAACCTATATTTTTAAATATTTTATATACTGTTTTCTACAATGAACAAAAATATTAATATCATATTAGCTTTATTAAAAATGTTTATGAGTTTAGTTCCAATAGTCAGTAAAATATAACATATTTTATAATTTATAATAAGTTCTGTTAAATTGTATATGATATGCTATTTAACTGCCAATATGTTAGTTAAAGTCAGTGCAAATCGAAATTGTTAAGCCAAAGTCATGTTTCTCCTACTATTTTTCCCGGTAGAGTATTTACATATATCCGATACGGACCGGGACGGGTAAATTGAATCCGAGTCAGCCGAAAAAATATCGTCGCGATTTATATTTTTTCCTCTGGACACCACCCGGCCATCCCGGATTGGACCTGTTCCGTCCACGTGAGAATAGGTGCATTTAAACAAATGTCAACGATCATTTTTAATTTTGCCGTCCCGGTCGGCCCGGACCCGTCCCGTGCCCGTAACGGACATGTGGAAATATACCTTAAAATACTCGTATCGAAAATTCGACTGACAAGTATTTTCGAATTAAACTAATGAACAGATATCAATATAATAAACAATGTTTGCGTTCTATTTTTGTATACCGAAAACGTCAAACAAGCCCGCGTGCACCACGATCAGCCTCTATTCGCTGTCTATAATGTCGAAATAAACAAACCACCTATTTTACTATAAATATTTTACAAATAAACGATTGACGCTACGGTCGTCACTATCTGTTGAGACATTGTTAAACTAAATCATTGGTTTCCACATCGCCTATACCCATATATCTATGTATATTTAATCTATGACTACAGCGGCGTTAATGATTAAAATAACGCCGCTATCGGGTTCGGCGGACGGACGACGGAACTATAACGATGAAAAAATACATACAGCGTTTGGAAAATTTACCGTGCTAACACTTTTGCACATTTCTCAGACAATGTTCCAAAGTTGACAAGGTCTTGAAATTTTATAACTTCCGCATGCATAGCATACTGGTCGACCCGTGTAATTTTCAAGTCAATCGATTCATCGGTCGAGGCTGTCGACCCTACGGAAGAACTTTCGAGAAATCGCAAGGGTTGTATTCGAGTTAGACGGTTAATGTTAACATACACCGTTATCCCGCGCTTTCCTTTTTACTTAGTTTTGCGCCGCCGCGACCGTTCACCGTAAAGCAATATACTTATATAATATAACGAGTACGACGAAAAAAGTGAAAACAGACGCTAGGTTCTTTTTTTTATTTTTTTTTTTTTTTTACGAAAGCCTTGTATCGAGATTTCACATCCAATCTCGTCACCGGTGCATTATTATTTTCGTACAAAACGTACTTTCTACAGCAGACGTGGCATGGGATGAGGGTCGAGAGATTGAAGGTTGGCGTGGCCGGTGAAAAGGAAGCGACAATGCGCACGATGTCGCGGTGGAGAGGACGCAGGTTGAAGAATGGAAAACGTTTATTTTTTTTTTATTATTATTTTCATTTATTTTCATATAAGTGTCGGACAACGCGTCGTCGCATTATATATAAAGTACAATATAATATAATACACATATATATGTATAGCGTATATTGGATTTGAAAAATCTGTCCTGCCTTGTGCGCCGACCCGAATGGGGTCCGTCGGAAATTGCAAAAATCTTGTACACGCACACTCACACATACATCGATACACACACACGCCCACGCATACACATATATATACGCACGAGATATAGTATGAATATAAAAAGGGCCGACACCGGGCAGGCGGACGGACGTCGTCGTCGGTCGCAGGAAAGAAGGATTTTCTCGAGGACCGTTTCTTCGGGCGTGCGGCGGTAATTGTAATGTGCCAGAATCAATTTCGGGACAACGCGCGCACGCGCACACACCGTCACCTCACTTAATACGTCCGTGTCTCACAAAAGGGTCACTCACCATTGCTCACACGCACTCGTTATACACGTACACATGTATACATAATGATATAAACGTCTTTTCCGTCGAGTTTCGATTTTTTCGCACTCCACCATCCCTCTTTCCTTCCAGCGGTCCCCTTCGCAGCTTTCTCGTTCCAGCCTTCGAACGCCTTTGCCACTGCGAAATTGGACCACACTCCGTTCGTGACTTTTTCCCGTAGCTCTTCACCGTGTCCCTCTTATTATTATTATTATTATTATTATTAACGCATATCTACCTATTTAATATTATAATAACATTGCAGAATGGATCACGAAAATTGTAGTCCGTGAAGATCACCGTGCATCGTAGCGATATAGACACAAATATTCATAACTATCACGTTCATTAATTCTAACAACTTTTATTTACGAACGATAATTAAAACAATCACATCATTTCCGTCCAGCTTCGACGTATAATAATAATCACTAGATAATTGATGAGTCAATCGTATAAGCCATACTCACTATTGATGTAATATAATAGAATAAAATTGAAAATCTTCTTATTAGGTAAAAACTATGAACCACACTAAGCTATACCACTAACTGATAAACGTTGTATAAGAAATCAATTTTTTAGGCCAACACCATTAATCAATTCCGTGTATTAATTCAGCGCCGGTCAAATGATTTTGCCTTGAGGGGAAATGTGGTTAGTTTATAAACATTAAAATAAAATATAATTTGATATATATATACATTTGTAGTTATGCCAAGTATCAATTTTCTCAATTTTGGTTAGTACAAAGCTTATTTATAAAAAAATAATTACAATATTGTTATGAAATTATTAAATTTGAAAAAACGATATCAATTTGATGAAATAATGACCGTGGCTTTGTACCATTTGCTGTATCTATAATAAAATGTTAATACAATCCATATTTTTTGATATTAATATTATAGATCATTTTTCTCTCTACATCGGTTCAACTACTGATTTTGATAAAAAAAAAAAAAAATACGACATTTATGTACTGGCTACAAAGGATATTTATTGTGTTCAAAAGTGCTGCTTAGCAAACAAACGATCCCGATTAGTTTTCGAAATAAACAACAGTCGTTAAAGTTTGCAGTACTTAAAAATAAGCAAAAAGTGACTGCGTCGAGCTCGAAATGGCAGGAAATAGAACGGCCGTGAATTACGGTTCCGCGGTGGACGAGTGCGATATCATGGACTTCACGGAAGCAGAAAGCAGCAGGATGGTGAGCGAGACGACCTCGTCGACGGACCATCAGTACATGCCCTCCGTTATCTTCCAACGGATGCAGAATCGGTTGCGACGGTCTAACCCGGCGGTACGGGTATGGCCAAAGTGGACGGTAATAGCCGCGATTTCGGTGGGACTTTTGAGGCTGGTGTACCTAGGATACGCATACTTCAGTGGACCCGCGGCAGGTAAGATACGCGTGTAACTTATGGTCACGTTGACGAAACGCTTCGTGCGCTAATACCACGTATGCACGTGTACATTGCGTGTTCATTATGCAAACGCACCACTCTGGATACAGCGATTTCGTACGCGATCGTTCTAAACGTCCCTGCAAACGAACTGTTCGTGTAGGCTCATCGTGAAAAACGTCACGTTTAAAACGCGAACGAGTCGCGGACGTGTTTATTGTCCGGTTTGACACTGCACTGCATCGCAAGGACTATTGCTGTCACCATTTTTAAACGTCACTATGATATCCGTTCGAAATCGTAATACGAGTGAGACGAGTTGCAATATTATGCAAAAGCAGATTATTAATGTTTTAAAAATAACCGTACAACGATAACTGTCCGCGGCCCAAACAAATATACGTTTATTCAACGACCGGACTGTGGTTTCGACACTTCGACGTAGTACGACGTTGTGTTATACGAAGGGTTCGTGATTCTCAGGTGCTCCGATACCGGACTGGGAGTACTGCGATGCGCTGCAACAACACAGATGCAAAAACGGCGGTGTGCTGATTCACAATACCGGGAATTTCGTGTGCCAATGCATGCCACGGTTCTACGGCGAACATTGTTCCCACAGTAAGACTGTGCTTAAAAACCGCAGAAAAATTGCATTTGTTTTCTCGTCCGATTAGCCGATGGCGAATCGCGGAGCCGTTATGTTACGTTCGACATTTATTACAGGGTACAAGGACATTAGTTGGTCGGCGATCATTCCGGTAGACAACGGCGTGGAAGCAGACATGCGCAGAGGTGAACCCGATCTGTGGTGGTCGTTTTTGCCTTTTACCACAAGGTTTCAGCGGAAAGCTACCATATCATGTGAGTCCATAGGTGTGCCAGGTGTGCGAGGTTATCGGGCATCATCCGACATGCTCTAAATAGGACCCTGCGATTTAAGTCTAGGACTAAAGGACTCGTATTTTAACCGATGTTGCCCATTGTAAAAGGGAATTTATGATAAAATATTTGGTAAAAGATGTTTTGTGATGGAGAAAAATTAAATGAAATTTTCTGAGTTTTCGTGCAAAAACTTCTTACGTAAGTGTAACAGTTGCGGCCGACTGCAAACTTACAAATCATACATAGTCCGAGAAAAGTATACGAAATTCAAGGAAAACATATTCCTTAGGACTGGTGTACGACGATATTGAGTAAAAAATTAAAGCTATGGTTTTTTTTTTTTTTTTTTTTTTTTAATTTTTCACGAATTATAATTTATTAAACATACCTACACGTTTCGTTTACGCGTAAGTCGTATATAGACTGCAGCAGCGGTGGTCGTGTACCGTTCGGTTTTGACGTGGGAAAACTGTTTTTTTTCCAGTCTACCAAAAGCACATGAAACGGATCGCGGACGGGTTCGCGGTCGCAGACAATGGAAACGACCGGGCAGAGACGGGTGCGATGACGAAGTCGAGGATCTTGCGTCCGAGCCGTCCGTTGAACTGCCAAGCAAGCTGGACGTACTTGGACGGTAAACACGACGACCGTCGGTGTCGCGGCCCTGCTGCAACTAACGATCACGGAGTATTTTTTACACGGGTTTCGCTTTGCAGAGGGTTTGCCGTCCACGGATCTGTTGTACGAGCAGGTGTTCAGGAGGAAACGCGGCGGCTTCGTGGACGACTCGAAACGTCGGAACGTGTTGTCCCACGCGTTCTATCAGTTCTTCGTTCTGCAGTTCTTCCACGACGATTCCAACCCGACGGTTCGCGCCAAACACCATTGTAACCGTACACGTTCTGCGACGCGATAACATTGCCACGAACCCTTTTCAGGTGACCGGCTCCCAGCTGTACGGGACCGACAGGAACGCCCAGCGAGCACTGAGGTCTCTCGCCGGTGGAAGGTTGAAGACGGAGCTCGTGAACGGCGAACAGTACCCGCCGCGGCTGTCGTTCGGCAGGCGCGTCGTCGACGCGGTCCTCGCACACACGTGGCTGGCTGACCGATCTCACTGGGTAAGTCCACGGCGTCCGTTTCGACCGCATTACGATTCTCGACACAGTTCAACAGACTGGCCGCGGAAGACGCGACGAACGACCGCGGGGACGAGAGCCTGTCGTTTTGGGCCACGCTCAAGCGTGTTTACGGCGACGTGCGAAAACCGCGATGGGCTACCGGTCATCCGTTGTCCAGCTCGGACTCGTTGCTCTTCACCATGACCACGCTTTGGGTCCGGCAACACAATCGCGTGTGCGACGTGCTGGCGAAGCAGTGGCCGGCGTGGACGGACGACCAGTTGTACGGCGTCGCGAAGAACGTCGTCCAGGCGCAGATGATGAGGATAATGATGAACGACATCCTGGACACGGACAATTTGAGGTACGACCCGAAAACGTTCCAGAACCCATCCGAAAGCGTTAAGGGTTTCAAAACTCCGCTCGAACTGCTGCTGATCACCATCCTGCGGACCGGTGTACCCAACTCCAATGTTTCCGATAACAGGTTAGTACTATTCAAATCGAGTTTCCAATTTACATTCTGTGCTGAGCACTTGGATCCCAATCGCCTAAAGCTTAACGAAAATCGACGTCAAGAAGAACGAGATTTGTTCAATAAAATCGTTTGTATCATTGTACACACACACACACACACACACACACACACACACACACACACACACACACATACACACACACACACACACACATGTAGTGCGAAAATAATGTCCATATCTATATCGTCATCGGGAAATCAATCGCATTGTTTCCTTATTGTAATATACGTCGTTGTCTATAAAATAAGCTTGGCCATACATTGCGGCTGTAAACTGTAGACATCAATTACTTTATTAAGGATGTTCCATAACGTGTAACGTAATACCGTGCGCTTTCGATTTCGTGATTCGTAGACAAGTGCAGGAGAACGGCTTGAGCGACATGATTCGACGCATGGTCCACCAAAGGATGGGTAAGGTAACCAGCAACAGCGACGGCACCGCTTCGGAAACGCTGACGAAATTCCTGATGAAGCTGTCCAGGGAGAACGCGGTGCAGAGTTTCAACAATTATCGGAGACACTTAGGTCTGACCGCCTACAAGAGTTTCTACCAGTTGACCGGGAACCACGCTACTGCTAAGTTGTTGAAACTGTTGTATGGGAAAGTGGAAAATGTCGAATTGATAACGGGAATATTGACGGAGAGGAAAGACGATAGTTACAATGTTCCCACGTTTACGGTCTTGACCAAAAGTTTTATAATCAATTCCATTTTAACCAATCCTTTGAATAGCGAAACGTTGTGGAAGGCAGAGACGTTCGGCGGAGACGTCGGTTTTCACCTAGTCGAGTCTGCCAACATTAACAATTTCGTATGCAACAACCTGGTCGATAAATGCAACGAATTCTTTGTTGATGTTCATGTGAAATAAGTCGCATACGTTTATGTGTCCTTCAAAATTACTAGTAGATTTGATTTTCGGGAATAATCCTAGTCATATAAATTTATTTTTTTTCCATTTGTGGTTTATCAACTTATGCGCTGAAATCTGTCCGTAAATATTAATGTTGATCAGGCAAACTTATTTTCCATTCTTGATATCAATACACTATTTTTAAACAATTTCAAATAATCAAACGTTATACAAATGTATAAGTACGAAACGTTTTGTTATGTGTGCCATCAAAACTAATAATGTTTAAATAGTTGTATGCGTACGAGTTGGGGTTGTGATTTGTAATATTTATGTTTCTAAGCCTTCTTCAACGACACGACCGGTAACAGTGGCAAAGCCTGTTGTCGAATTATGTACGTGTACGGCGGCACGAGAAACTCATCAATTTTGTTGTTGATATAAAAGCTCTTTGTTCGTGTTGATTATATGATTTAACTTTTTGGATGTCCCGTCGATATTTGAGAAGTTAGATGTTTGAATCGAAGTTTTTATTTTCCTTGTATGAATACAGGTATATAATAGGAAGTTCGGAATACGACAGTGAGAGTACCGTGTTGTGCGCCACAATCGTTTATTGATCTTGCATTAGTAAACCTCTATCTATGTACACTTGGAAATTCGAAATAACATAAATTAATCTATTTAAATATTTTCTCTCATATCTGGATGATAATCGAAAATTAAATTTTATAATTTTTTTAAGCGAAAAAAAACTTATTATTAAAAAACAAGGACAAAATTAATGCGTTTATTGAACCGCCGTATCCTACTTACATGTCCCCAGAAATTCGTATTTTTTTTTTTTTGCGAAACATTTAGTATGCAATTTGTTTGAATTTGTATGCCTGTTTCCCAAATTCTTACCAATTTAGTTTTACTACTTCGAAAAAAAAAACAGGTATCTTACTAGAGATATGTATCCCCAGCACCCCCAAACAAAACTAATAAGGGTAGTCCACTTCTTACGGTATCATAATTTAGTAATTATTCTGTACGAATTATTATTTCCATTCCCGACATTTTTACGAACCCTATTCCAAATCAAAATTGCTTTTAGAATTTTATTTTATCTACTTCAGTTTTTATATCAAAAATAAAATAGAGTTATGTATTATGTAAATCTGTTATATTTATCTATATACATTAGGGTGGTCCTTATTTTTTTTTTTTTTTAATTTTGATCAGGCTACCCATGGAATTTGTTTAAAACCGTAAAAAAGTGAATTGTGTAAAGTTTCGTAGTAATTGTTTAATCCTAAGACGTGCCTCAAGAGGGTTAAAGTTCAATGAAGGGTGGTTTTCCGATTTTTGTAATTTTCGTCTTAAATATTTAAGATAAACCAAAAAGTATTAGAATCAAATATTTTTTAAATTAAATATTCTATAATAAATGTTACTTGTTCGTTTTTTATGTAACGACTCTTTCACCCTTAAAATATTAAACTCATTTTAGGTATTTTATATGTTCAGTTTGTATATTATTATATACTTTATACTAAGAAAATTAACAATAGTTTTTATTATTTTGAGGGTGAATGAGTAGTTACATGAAAAAAGTACAAGTATCATTTATTATAGTATATTTAATTTTAAAAAAATTGACTCTTATACTTTTTGGCCATCTTAAATATTTAAGACTGAAATCAAAAAAATCAAAAATACACCCTTCTTTGAACTTTAACCCTCTTGAGGCACACCTTAGGGTTGAACAATTACGACGAAACCTTGCGAAATACATTTTTTTGTAGTTTTGAACAATTTTCAAAGGTAGCCCAATCAAAAATTGAAAAAAAATTTTCTTCATCTATAAGATAGGGACCACCCTAATATACATATAGGAGATTGTAAATAATATTAAAAATGGAATTATTAAGTTTTCATTATTATTTCAAATTTAACCGTTAGCTTTTTCATTGCGGTTTTTTATTGGTTAAATAGTATTATTTGTGAGGTTTTTAGTTTATGTTATTATCAGTTAATTATTGTTAGGAAGTGCTGGGAACACGCCTAAATGGAAAAAGCTCTTTGACTCGGAATAGAGTTCGTACAATTGTCGGGAATGGGAATAAAAATGTGTACAAAATAAGTACTAAATTATGAGACCGTAAAAACTAGACTATCTTTATTGGTTACAATTGGGATTGCTGAGGACACATGTCTTCAGCACTACCCCTGTTTTTTGTTCGTAGTGCTCAAACTAAGTTTGTACAAATTTGGGGGAACAGGCATACACATTCATACAAATTGCATACTTAGTGTTAAGCATAAAAAAAATAAAAATACGAATTTCGTTTGAAATGGTACTGAGAATATGAACGTCCGTACTTTGACCAAAAACACTGACACTTTTCCAGGTCGTTCTAATGTATTATAAATTATTATAATTATTAATATTATGAATTATTAATATTTTATGAAGTTATAAAGTGGCCTTTAATGTAATTACCGAACGTTACCCTTTTTTCATTCGTCTACATTATACTATTTAAATATTATTTTTAGTGCCGGCACATATAACAGTATTTTTTTTTCAAAATTAGATTGCACTGCTACTCTAATTTATTCTTTGAAGATTCGTTGGCTTTTTTCGTTCTTACAACTGGCTGTAGAAGGGTGACTTTCATATTTAGATACATATTAATTAAAAAATCTCCATCTTTAGTATCTCGAATAGTTTTGATCGAAAACAGCTCACTTTTTGGGAAAATTGGTGCAAATAGTTTTAAATATTATTTTAAAGCCATTTTTAAGACGCATGTGTCGTCTTTGTCGGACAAACGTGCACGTAGCAAATTTGCGTTCAATCGTACAAAGTACTGATGTTAGCTTTGATATTAGAGTAAACTTACCCATAACAATGCTTTATGAGAAGAGCATTGTATTTTGTTGATTATTTTTTTTTGTTGATATTTTAATTTTTAAATGAGTTATGAATTTTTTTATTGTAAGATTTTACATAACTTGCATGAAATTGAAATATCAAAAAAAAAATTAACCAACAAGACACAGATAATGTTCTTATTTAAGTTTGATTATAAAACACTTTAATGTCAAATCTTACATAACTACTGAACGCAAATTTGCTATATTGTGCATTTGTACAACAGAAGACACATGTTGGTGCTTTTAATGACCTAACTAATTTAACTGTAAAACCTACCTCTAAAAAAATAATTTTAAACATTGTATCAAAAGTGCTGTCATGAGAATTTATGTTTTTCATTAAAAATTTAATTACATCATAATTTTTCAGAAATATCCTTGTTACAGATATAATATGTTTATAAGTTGAATTCACGTTTTTTATTGTTTGTGATGCGAATGCGTGAGATTATGTACAACGCGGAGACATCAAATTTCTGGAAAGGGTAGTAAATAATTATATATTAGTATACACGTAGATGATGACTTTTCAATAGTATTATTATTTTATTGATTTTATATAATTATATATTACAGCTTGAAAGATAAAAAAGAACCGGATGGGCCTCGCTCTGCTGTACAGTTAGGGGTGGAGTGCACCTCGCTTATAGGATAGGTCATTATTATAATGGATTTGTTAAATTTGAATGCAATGATAGATATCATTGTATACGAATAACGATTCTGAACGGAGTTCATATGTTTGTCTAGGATATAATACATTGTTATTTATAAACATTGTAAAAAGTATATTTTATTTTGAAACGATAAATATATTTTTCAATTAGGATGGGTTGGCAGTTGCATACAGCGATATAGTTTGTCAGTCTAGAACATTCTACATTATATTATATTTTACATGTAATTTTATGTCAATATTCGCTGTTCAAACGCTTATAAATAAAAATTGTGCCTATGGATTTTAATAATTTTTGAATGACATTAAGAACTACTTCTGTAGAATCTTCGATTAAATTTTCAAGTATTTTGTAGTAGCCAAATTTTTTTTATCACCGATTATAAAAAAAAAATGTAAAAAAATCGAATATTTTAAATGCCTATAAGTGGCTTAAAAATCAATATAATATTTTGAAAAAAATATTGCATAAAAGAAATACCAATCTTAACAGCTGGTAGAAATTTCAAAAATCTGCGACTTATACTTTTTAAATTATAACAAATATTTAAAATCGTCTGAGAATAAATCGCTATTTTATGCAATTTCGTAAATATTTAAATTTCAAACAGTCATACAATTTTTTCTTCTTAGTCCGGTAGAAATTTTTTTAAAGATTTTTGAAGAGTAGCTCATAGATAATCTGATGTTAAAATTTTGAACCTTAAGTATGAACAAATAAAATTTTATGAATTTTTGTCTACAAAATAACTTGCAAATTATCGTGATTTTTACACATTTTATACAAATTTAAGCATTAAGGGCTTATAAAAAAAAATTGAGTTAACCGATCACCGATATTTTTTAGTTACGATAAAGTTTAACTTATTATAAACCTTGTATTAAATTTTCAAGAGTTTTCGGTCTGCCAATTAAATTTTATAGATGTTTAAATCAAAAATTTTACAAAAATCGAAAATTTAAATTGTCTATAAATAAGTCAAAATATGTCAAAATACTTTGAAAACTTAACCATGTATAGAAAACGTCAATATAAAGACTTGGTGAAAATTTCAAGTTGTTGCGGTTTTTCGTTTTTGAGTTAGAGCATTTTAAAAAAAACCGATATCTTTGTCAGTCTAGAATATTATACATTATATTATATTTTACATGTAATTTTATGTCAATATTCGCTGTTTAAACGCTTATAAAAAAAAATTGTGCCTATGGATTTTAATAATTTTTGAATGACTTTAAGAACTACTTCTGTGGAATCTTCTATTAAATTATCAAGTATTTTGTACGAGCCAAATTTTTTTTATCACCGATTATAAAAAAAAAATGTAAAAAAATCGAATATTTTAAATGCCTATAAGTGGCTTAAAAATCAATATAATATTTTGAAAAAAATATGACATAAAGGAAATACCAATCTTAACAGCTGGTAGAAATTTCAAAAATCTGCGCCTTATACTTTTTGAATTATAAAAAATATTTAAAATCGTTTGAGAATAAATCGCTATTTTATGCAATTTCGTAAATATTTAAATTTCAAACAGTCATAAAATTTTTTCCTCTAATTCCGGTAGAAATTTTTTTAAAGATTTTTGAAGAGTAGCTTATAGATAACCTAGTGTTAAAATTTTGAACCTTAAGTATGAACAGAAAAAATTTTATGAATTTTTATCTACAAAATAACTTGCAAATTATCGTGATTTTTACATATTTCGTATAAATTGGAACTTTGAGCACTTATAAAACAAAATTGTGACTTACGATTTAAGATTTTTTTTTATCAGTTAAGGAACAACTTATAAGAAACCTTGTATTAAATTTTCAAGATTTTCTGGGCAGCCAAAAAAATTTTATCGTAATTTAAAAAAAAAATACTTAAAAAAATTGAAAATTTCAATTGTCTATAAATAGCTTAATAAAAGTCAAAATACTTTGAAAATTTAATGGTGTATAGAGAACGCTAATCTAAACATTTGGTGAAAATTTCAAGTATTTACATCGATTAGTTTTTGAGTTATAGCAAAATAAAAAATTTGCTTATGTCGAAAACTGGTTTTGCGTAAAAACTCCCGTTTTTCCCAAATTTTTTTATGGTTTTTCCCGTCGCATTTAAGAAATTTTTTACTTTTGACCCCCCAAAGTACCAAATAGATTCACTTTCCTTTCAGAAAAGTTGCTACATAAGGCAATCGAAGCATTTTTACTGCCCCAAATCGTGTCGACAGACACAAAAAAAAAAAAAAAAAAAAACACACATCATTGTAAAATCAATACATTCTTCACTCCGTTCAGAATCTAAAAGTAGTAAGTTGGTGTGGTATTCCTTCAACCAGACATTACAAGTGGTCGTGTCAAACTTATCATCAACCGACCGGTGCCAAAAGTAAACTTCGACGATCGAAGTGAAATGTAAAATTGTTTTAATGTATTTTTAAATATAAATCATTATACATATTTAAATAAAACCCGTGATTAATTTAGTTTTTTTTAACTGTTTTGTTTTTCGTAAGTAAATAAGCTTTGTCATTAAAAAAAATTACATTAAAAATGAATTAAATTGGAAAGAAATTACCATTGTAAGGTTTAAAAAAATATTTAATACGTTTTTATTTTTTCGTCTTTTGTAATCAATGGACAATTAGACATTTCAGTATAACTTGCATGTGGTTTTTATGTGGATTTATAAGGAAAGATATTGATAGAGGCAAAAAATTCAAGTACTCTCATTGTATGTGTTTTTATTATTATATATATGTATATAAATATATAAAAGAAAGTGTTTTGATCAAAGCGTATTCATTTCGATTGATAAAACGCATGTCCTTGTTTACGCGACCCGTCCGTCCACGGACACTTGAGGATCAGTTCTTCGAGTTTCAACGGCAGGCGGATAAAAATTAGCATTCCAAATAAATTTAACCTATTCAAAATATGGTTGTCGACGCTCGTGACATTTTTACAGAATTCGATGATGAAAAACAGCATATTTTTTACACGAAAACGAGTTATGAGTATTTTTCGAATACACACGCGGCACGGGATTGTTCACAAAAGTCGTATGGGCTCCAGAGTGTGGGAATGGCTCTTAAAAATAAATGTTTATTTTTTTTTTTTTTTTGCGGCACCATTCCATTTTTTTTTAATACATACAAAAATAATACCTGCAGTATTTGAAATCAATCATTCAATTTTAAGCCATGTCCCCGGGCACTTGAAGTTCATGAATTTCTGTTTTCCATAAAAAATGTTTATATTGTGCCATAACTTTTTTTTTTAACCAAAAAATATTAAACAATAAATATCGAGTAGGAAATGATATAAGGATCTCAAAAATCTCACTTTTTACATTATTACATTGTTTATTACTAATATAATTACAATTTTAAGTAAAATATATGCAAAAGCTCATAAAATCCGACTAAATGGTATTTTTTCGTTTTATTATTTATACCAATCGAACGGTTTGAAATACAATAAAACTACACAAACATTTAAAATTAAATTTCGAAAAACGAAAAAATACCATTTAGTCAGATTTGATGAGCTTTTGACATATTTTTTACTTAAAATTTTAATTATCTCAGTAATAAACAATGTAATTATGTAAAAAGTGACATTTTTGAGATCCTTATACCATTTCCTACTCTATATTTATTGTTTAATACAGTGAAAACTGTCTAAAGTGGAATCGCATGGGACCAACAAAAAATTCCGCTTTAAGCAGTTTTCCGCTTTATTCAATAAAACCGAAAAATTCCGGATTATTCAATTTAAATAAATATCAAAGAATATTTTTCAAATTATTGTTTTAAATAATTAATATAATAATAATTTAATATAATTAATTAAAATCAAACTAAAATATAGGTTTTAGAATTCATTAAATTTAAACTAAAATATAGGTTTTTTATTACATATTACAAATTAAATTACCAAGCAATTAAACAAATAAACATTTAGAATTTCCAAAAATGATGAAGAGTTTAAAAATGTAAATTACCTTTTAACCATTCTTCTTTAATTCTATTTTAATTTTTAAGAGTATTGTAAACCTGAGTTTTTTCACAATTAAATATATTTTGTAACTGTTTTACTGAATGTCCTTTTGAACTAATATCGATCAGTTAATATTTTTCATTTAATGAAAGACACTTATATTTTGGCATTTTAATATTTAATTCGATGAGCGGGAGAAAAAATTTAATTAAAAATGTACGTACGACTGTTGGTGTAAGACTGTTTCACAGTTACAAAGAAGAAATTTCGTATCGTTTAAGATGCGATAATGCATTGTATGTACGATGTACATATAGATTTGACACACGCGTGTCATTTTTCCGGTTTATGCAAGGTTTTTACTTGCATGGGACTTACAAATTTATTGTTCCGTTTCCGCGTTATGAAGGTTCCGTTTTATTGAGGTTAAGCGTCTATATAAAACTATAGGAACGTGTCGGGACCATAGAAAAATTCCTTATTGGATAGTTTTCCGTATTATTCAGGGTCCGCTTTAGACAGTTTTTACTGTATTTGTTGGTTAAAAAAAAAAAAAAAAAAAAAAGTGTATAGCACAATATTAAGATTTTTCCGTTGAAAATGAAAAAACTACTGAACTTTAGGTGCCTGGCAGCATAACTTTTACATTGAATGATTGATTTCATTTTTTGCAGGTATTATTTTCTTGGGTATCAACAAAAAATAGGTGGATGCCGTAAACTGTACTATTAAAAAAAAAAATTTACAAGAGTTACTGTCATTTTTAGCCGCACACGCACTTCTTTTTCTATTTTTAATTTAATTTTTTTTGATTCCTAACATCACGACTGAGCCACGCGACCGTAGATATCATCATTATTTAAATTAAAAACAAAAATGTCCTCCGAGACTTTGGAAATTTGTTGGGTTGGAAGTTATATCATCTTATATCAAGGTTAACACATAGTTAAACTGGTCCCAACTTAATCTAAAGAACTCTCGAAACTTCGTTTGATCTTCCCATAAGTGTTTTTCGATTAACACTCTAAAAAATCCATCAGACTCCCTGGTTTGGAAAATCGTACGGGTTTTTTTTTATTTCTTTGACAGGCGATAGTGCATGAACGCTTGTTCTTCGTCGATCTCTTGAAAATAAAGTAATGCAAGTAATTGTTTTTTGCGACGTAACATCAACATGTCAAACGTACACTAAATGACTTCGTTAAAAACCGTTTATATTATAATTGTCAAATGAAAAATTGTCGAATATTTCATATTCAAAAAACGAATAAATACAAGATAATAATCATCTCACTAGGACTGCAGTCGGCATACTGTCGCGTCGTGGTCGTCGCTAATGGGAATTCGTTCTTGTCCGCGCGGCCGAAAAAGACAGCCGCGCCGCGACGCCACTATAGTCGTGCGACTACGGACGCGTGCACAGGAATCTCGCACCTCGAGCTAAGGGCCACCCTAGTGTGGAAGCGTTCGCGTTCACGATTCCGCGAGGAAGGAAACAGCGGATTTCAACACGGCGACGAAAGTCCCTTCGGGGCGCTTGCTCCTGCGGGCCGACCGGCACTTGCAATGCGGTCGTCGGATCGGCCAACCGGACGAAGACGACGACGACGACGACGACGACGCGGGTTTTTGCCATCGACACTCGACGTTGGCCGTTTGGTAACGCGAACCGTAGAAAGTCGCTAGCCCGATGGCGAGCAGCAGTACCGCGACCAGGGTTAACGCGACGTACGCGAATCTCGGCGAGGCTTCGGGACACGGCGGCGTCGGAGCATCGCAACCGTCGCGCTCGTCGACGTCGGTCGGATCTGCGGACGGTCCGCGACACGAACGGCACGTGGTCCGGCGTTCGTAGTCGTCGAACTCTTCGCTGAGCACATGATCGTATCGCGACATCGGGCCGGGCGCAGTCACTTCCGCATGTTCGCGGTTCACGCGCGACGTTGTTGAAACCCGATGGAACCATGGAAACCGCACGGCCGCGTCCGCGCCAATACGTTATGTTAATACGCACCCGTTGCTCGGGCAATTCGAAGATCGAACAGAAACAATCGTCGCACTTAGCAGAAATGTTTGTTCCAGTACATCGTTACAAGTATAACGGTCGTTAAACATTATTCGCTGACGGTTTCTCGTAGGCCGATTTCAACGCGGAACAAAGTGTAGGATATCGGTATTATATTTCTTACACGTTGTTTTCTTACGTCGCGTTCCGTGTCACGGTCCACTGTTTTGCCGCGTCGCACTGATAAGATTACCACGCCGCAAACGCGATCTCACAATGAACAATAAACGACGTTTACGGACGAGTTTTCGCGCATTTCGATACACTTCGCGATTAATTGTTTAATTGCTCGGCGTTCGAATCGCCCCCGAGCAATGTGTACGTTATCCGGACACTCCGTGTTGCCCGTAACGTCTACATTACACCAGGGACGAATCGGCAACCGAGGGATTCAACCGGACAGACTTAAGATAACAAAGACAACGTAACCTTGGTTCTGTGCACGTTTTTGAAAACCAAATCATTTTACTCGCATCTGCGTTTCTTTATTTGACCCATCAAGTTGACGATCATCGCGCGCGGGACGCGTTGGAAAACAAACGCGAGTAGTTGACGAACCGCGATATGTTACGCGATTGAGGGGGGAAACGATTCTCATAGGATACCGTGCGGGAACACGCTCCTGTCAACCATGTTTTGATCAACACGTGCATAACTCAATGTCGAATCGGTCCACCACGCATTGGACGTACTTATGCAATCGTCTGTCGTCCCGATAACTCCTTGACGAACCGAACGAGGGTGAGAAAAAAAGAAAGAGAGAAATTTAATTTTTCCCGTTAACATTCGTGCAAGTTTATTTTTTCAACGCGGTCGCGGTACTCGACTAAACGGTGGTGTTTACCAGAAATTACCTCGTTGTCGTCTCGTCGAGACGCACGTCCGATAAGTTTGTTTTTTACCCCCCCCCCCCTCCACCATGCCATAGCCGCGTGTAAACATACGGCGTACGGATATACGTAAGTATATATATATATATATATATGTACTTACTTTTACGAGCGCGGGAGACTCGAGTGCGACGTTTTGTTATTGCAATAATGCAATATCGAGTTTACCGCGGTGTACGAAAAAAAGGAAAAGGAAAAAAAAATTGATCGCGCTACGTATACCTGCGCACGCATATCACCGCCGCCGGAGGGACGAGAAGTGCGAAGCCGGTCTCACACCAATCGTGTACTCGTGCTCGATGAATGATCGATGATGCTTTACGAGCCGTGTAGACGTTTGACCGTCAAGTAAGTGTGGCGATCATTTTTACTCGCCGAGTCGCTCGTCGTTTCCCACCGGTTGTCGGTAAATGCGACACGGGCTTGTCGCGTTAATCGAGATCGGCGGCAAGTGCACGATTTGTGTGATAGCGACGAAATCGTCAAGCGAAAATACTCGGCGAACATACGCGATTACAACGCTCGTCGAGTACACGAGTCGTGCGACACCGGTTCAATACCGCCGCACGGGTTTCCTCCGGTAATCGCGATCATTTTCTCGTACGCGTCAAGTCGTTCGCAGTTTTGGTTGCGGCACGCGAACATTTTCCATGCCGTAATAAAAACCGTCCGCATTTTTCCGCGTCTTCCACGTCGCAGTCCGGGTTAGGACATTTCTTCTACCCGTCCCTGACGTCCGTATTTCAGATAATCATTAGTCTCCGGATTGAATAGATTGGGAGAAAAATAAATTAAAATCAAACAAAACAAGAACGCTGACGTTTCTTTGCGTCGCCGGGCGCACAACTTTTTTAATCTTATTAACGCCACTCCGGTCGTGTGCTGTTTTCTACGCTCGACATCGTTTCGCGCCGTGAAATTCGCATCGCGACAAACGCCCTGTACACGCCGAGAAGTAGTTTTACGGTTTTTGTTTGTTCTGTTGTCGAACCGCCCGGGATAGACGGGCTAAAAGCCCACTTGTCCGCCGCGCACCCGCGCCCGGGTATCAACCGATAATCGCGTTATGCACCTCTGCATACTCCAGAAAACGGAATATACCTGCTATTTGGACCATTCTGCAAGACGATGGATCGAATTCGTGTATGACGAACCATTAACTTGTTATGTGTACAATGTGATAACGATTTAAGGTAACACTAATGACCTTGCATTCTTCTAATAGTTTTCAGTTTCTTCGTCCATGTTTTTTTCTGTTATGTATACAGATATAGGGCTATTTTTTTTTCGTTTATTTAGCTTTTAGTATAAAACTATAATAGCTCAACAATTATTTGGATACACAAATGTAAACAACAGAAAAATAATATATTTGCTATATCCGTACGAAATCGATCGGCGGTGAAGGAAATATTACTCGAAATTAATGGGATCTGATCGTGTTCGTGTTAACAAAAGAAATGTTAACGATTAGATGGAAATTAAAGCGACCCCATTATTTATAAGCTGATAATGATAATTTAAATACGCAGTGCGAGTGTGCAGAAAAAAAAAGGACGCGGATATAGAGAGACGGAGAGAGAAAATTTACAAATAAATGAGAAAAGACCTAGAGAAGAATTCCAGTTTCGTGCGAACGTAATATTATACTATCAAAAGTATACTAAAACTGGGATGAACGGTTATACGTATTTTTTGCGAACAGTGTAAAGATTTTATTCTAAAAAAAAAAAAAAAAAAATAATGATACGTGTACACGTTGCGCCTACTTCAACACAACAACAATAATAACAACAGAAATTAATTCGCATATGGAAATATATGCATGCGCGCACAAGGTCGAGACCGATCTTCGCGCTGGAATGACATGCGTCTTGACGACGTGCGTTCTCGAGTGCATAAACAAACGTGTTGGAAGCACACACCGTCCGCCGTAATGAGTGTGTGTACTTAAACCGCGGAACGAGTACAATGAATGGCAACAGAAACGATTACTGCGATAAAAATACGTTGTCATTACGGACGAGAAACGTTTAATTTACCCGTTTCCGAGTCCTTCTGCGAACACGGACGCGTATATTTTACCGGTACCTGCTTACCCGGTGACCACTGCCTTCGTACCGTACCCGGGGAAACCACTAATGCTGTCGTGGGATACCGATGTACGCAGCAGCAATTTGATAAAAACGGAACTTTTCTCATTTCGAATTTTACCACTTGCACGTGTCCGTGCCAGTGGTATAGGATGTTCCGTAGACACTCGGCGAAACATCTGACGTGTGTTTAAAACATCGGCGAGTACACGCAATGGTACACGCCGATTACGGTCGCAGCGACGGCAACTACACGATATTATCGTCCGTTCGGATGTATCGCGTGTACGCTCCGAGTGCGTCTCGATGTCGGTATACGAGTCGTCGAAGGTATACGCCCTCGACGCGTGCTGTCCGACCTACACGCCACCACTAAAATAGTACACTGTAGTTCTGACGAATTCGTACAAACAAACAAACGCTTGTTTCCCATTGAGAGCGTTTACGCAAGCAGCGACGATCACGTCGGAACATACACGATGTCGTCAGAATTCGTTGAGCGAACTGCGTCTGTTTGGACGCGATTAGTTGATTAATCAACTCGTATTTGTTTTGATTGGTCGTTTTACAATTATACAAATGATTTGAATTCCGAGAACATTTCGATGCTTTCTCCCGATTTCTCTCCGACATGTGTTCCAAATGTTGCCGGTATGTATCCTGAAATACTCGATGGACTTTTTCGGTTGATCCCATGACCCTCGAATTGATATTATAAACTGTCCTTTGCCGTCTCTTCCTAGAAAATAACTTGTTGACATGCTTCGATTTTCCACCATTTAACAATAGTTTACTCCGTTAACGGACTTCGAGGAGAAAAAAGTTCACCGTGTTCGTCCTGTTTTTTTTTCCCCGAGGTGGCAATACGTACCGTCAGAATACCGGGAAAAGCGCGCAGTGCGACCGCTATGCCCTGGCGAGGATTTCGAGCGTACTCGTCGGGACAAATGTTCGTCAGCACTTGTGCACATAGTAAAACGATGCGTGTGCGTGATTACTGTTATCGTCGTCGTACACGTTTCCGTCCGAAAAAATCGGCTGATTGCGATGGTCTAATCCGCGTCGAAGCGGTAACACCACCGGTTGTTATGAATACGCGTCTACGGGTAATACGGGTCTCGGCATCGCGCGCTTGATATTTGTACTGTTACGACGTTACGGTCACGTGGGCATGTCAGTTCAGATCTCGATAACAACGCGGTATGCGCGTGCACCACCATAAAAACAGTAACTTGCGTACTACGAGCCGCACGATAAACAATCTCGACCCCCCCCCCCCCCCCCTCGGCACCGTCGAACGATTTACGAACATTTCCGCGGAAATCCGCGGTCCGACTCGGGATCTATGCGAAATACGCGTGTGACGTATCCATACAACCGGTAAGGACCGTCGGTGAGCAACATATGAGAGAGAGAAACGTGTGCGATTTGTATTGCCGTTGACGTGTGCGGATTGTAGTACGGATTTCATGTCGTTGCGTTTCTACGGGTTTTCGACGATTTCCCCGGAATCGAAAATCATTTTAACGAAATCATTAATTAACGTGTCGGTTGGCCGATAAAGTTATAAATTTTACTAAAATATTTATAAAAAAAAAAAAAACTATGAAAATATGTATTCATATGCCATATACCTCAAGTATACAAAAATATGCATAATAAGATTTCGTATTTAGTTTATGAATAAGACAAGACAAATTATGGCCAAACCATTTCCGCTTATACTAGGTAGCAAAAAAAAAAAAAAATGCATTCATTTCACAGCTCTAGTTTTAAGTATAGTACTTGATTGTCTTTACTTTAGTTAATAAATTAAAAATTAAAGTAATATTTTAAATATTTTAATTACCTAAGATCTAAGGGAGAGGGCTTCAGTCAGTGTACATTTATATGTAATTTACTCAACCAATGGTGATTGTGAGGAAGAAAGTTAAAGAATTTGTACTATACAGAAACCAAAATTCGTCGTAGTCCATCGAAGTCACCTATCCACCCTTTAATTTTCCGATGTGTCCGTGATCGTACACACGTCGCAGCCTTCTTTCTTGTTGAACCAACTAGGGTATACGATTTCACTAACGTTGATTACCACAGTGTCATATGTGTTTTCGGTCAAAAATACAACCTGATGATATCTGACACATGCCAACTTAATAACAGTAATAATAAGTAATAATCGATTTTTTTCATCCGCCAATAAATTTAATCCGTACCAAAACCATGGTGCTCGGACTATTGAAGGATTTCAATTGTTTTAAACAATGGTTCCGGATAACGCAGATAATATTGCATAAAATCGCATTGGAAACGGTTCAGTACAGTTTTTGATTCTATTAATTAATAAGTCTAATCTCAAACATACCAATATCTAATTATACGATTTTATGGATAATATGAAACGGCGAATGTCTTAGCGGAAACTACGTTGCTATTGGTAATCTTCCGACGTTCACCAGGTTAAAGTATCTATGATCATGTGCAGAGGTCCTGCGAGCAGCGCGTCCTGCAGGACTTTCGCATCGTGATGTCTCGGCCGACGAGATGTGAAGCATAAAAATATTGCACAGGAGAGAGCGAATTTCGGACGAGGTCAAAAGCGGCGGCGGTGATGACGGCTGGTACCACTTCTCTCCCCTTCGACCGGGCGCGAACGTCGTGCGGCAGTGGTCATTTAAACAATTTGCGCGTCGTCTCGGTTTCTGGCTGTGAATGGAAAGCTAATTTCCAACACCCTTCGACCGCAATAATTCTCCGCCGCCGCCGCTCCTTACACGGTCTGCCGCTGCTACAACTTCGCATATTATTATTATTGTACGGCTCAGTGGTTTTCAAACTGGATGCCGCGAAAATTCGCTATTTTCATAGAAATTAATCGACGATCTAAACGAAAACCATAAAAAAAATAAAAAAAAAGGTCTTATTAGAAGTTAGAAGTCTTCAAAAAAAAAAAAAAAAAATGACCTGCGTTGTGAACACTTCGCGGAGAACGCAGCGATTCGAGTTTGAAAAAATATTTGAAAACCACTGGTACGTAGATGATAAACGATAGCCGTGTAATGGCCGGCTCATAAAACGTCGCGCTTTACTACGCGCATATTTTATACACACGTAACATGGAGACACCTAACCCGAGCACATTATTCTCGGACCGTCGACGGGTGTTTTCGGTTAAAAAATTATAATAAAAAAAAAAAACGCCGCGAACGCACTAACCACCCGAGAGGATTTATTACTATAGTTTCGCACCTTTGCCGCGATTGCGGCGGCGGCGGTGACGGTGTCCAAAACGGTAAGACGAAAAACACGTACGTAATAATATGTTTATTAACGAACCCGGCCGCCGCTTGGACACGCAGGCACGCTACGATAATATCAACGCGTGTCGGTTGAGCCGCACGAATGATATACGTCCCGATCACGTGCTATCGCGTTAACTGTAATTCTATTAGTGATTTTAACACAGTCGCTGCACGTTATACGTACACCAGAGATCGGCAACCTTGTCGTGCGGAAAAACCGTTTTCTCTAAAAAGTTACAAAACCATGATGTCCGATCAGACGTATTGGTACGAATAAACTTGCTTTTTTTTAATAAGCCGTTCATCCCCTCTCCTTAATTCAATTCAGTTCAGTTCCCTGTTCACTGATCAGTAAGTTAGGGTAGAGTAAGCCAAGCAGGATTCGATTATTTTCACCATGTTCTATACTAAGGTTTGGTTATTTGTATTACAAGGATTGTATTCAGGAGATAATTAATATATTATTATTAAAAAGAAATTTCGATGTTGAGGTCGCCCCGAAAAAACGCAGGATACCGACTCCTGCTCTTATTGTACGTCATGCACGTACATTTTTACAGATGTACACCGTTCGATGTCCGGTGCCTGTACAGTTGTCGACATTTTCAAAGCGCCGAAACGCAACAGATATGTATTCGTCTTAAACGCGTGCGACAACATCAAAACACTATTTGATGGGTTTCTATGTGCATTGTACATGTACGCGTGTGTGAATACTTGAGTTCGAGACGTTTACATGGTCGTTGTACTTGTTTACACAATGCCATTGACATATTTTCAACAACGGATACGCGGAAAGATCGCTTCGTTCCGATAGTAATAACGTGTGGTGTAAAATCACGCGCTGCGGTGAGCGTTTTGAAAAAATGTTCAAAATTATTGAAACTATGTGTTCCGAACGGACGAACACCTAATATTGTACAGCAGCTGCGCGTCGCGTTCCGAGAACGGTTTGTACGACGTGTCACACAGAGATTTTAACTAGTGATAAAACGTTTTCTACTGCGGTAACAGACTTACGTGCCTTAAATATACGTATCTTCAATCATAATTATACATGTATCGACAATGTACCTGTCAATGTCCAGGTTGGGCTGGAAAATTTAAAATTTAAATCACATAAGTAAAACGAATTTCTTATTTTGTTCACTAAAGCCTGTGCCTTTATGTCATTGTCGTCGAAGCCATGTGCACCGATCTCTAGCCGTTTCTTCTCTTGGGGTCCTGGTAATCATACAACTCGTGTGTAACATAACGCTCTTAAGAATAAATGTTCCAGGACTCTAGGTTTTCCTCTGGTTCGGTTGCCCGAAACCTTTCCCTCTAAAATTATATTTAAAAAATTGCTACATCGTATCAGGTGTTCAAATAATTTTGTTTTTTCTAAAATGAATGGTTTGTATGTTATACTCCTTTTCATTTTCTTTAATTAACCATTTGTCTAACGATTCCAGCTACATAAAAACTGTTTATTTTTTTTAAGAGAACTTATTATTGAAAATTATATAATTACAGCTCACTGCGTGAGCTCTTAACTCTCACAACGTCACATTTTCATTTTCCGTATGGATTATCAGTTGGATTTCTTTGATTTTTTCGTGCGTTACAAGATCAGTGCTGAGAATTTATTAATGTTCTTAAAAACGGATTAATCGTACGATTTATCCGTAACTGAACCGAAGAGAACTGAAATTATAGTGTCACGTTGGGTGATCACGAGCTGTAATGTAACAACGGTTCGTAAAAATGATGTAATGACTCGTACGACATTGTTATTTTTTAAATCCAATAAATCCAAACCAGTATACGAAGAAATCAAAACGAAAATGGTATTTTTACGTATTTCCCTCGCTTTCTCTATATCTCTTCGCCTGACGTCTCCGTGTATCATCGTAATACGGTGTTTACATTTAAACATTTAACGCACGACAACGACGTATACGTATATGAATTTAAAAATATTTTACGGCCCAAACCCATTGTGCCGAATAATAATGATAATAATAATAATGATAATAATATTGTTCTTAGGTCGGAATAAAGAACCGCATTTGGTCGGAACACCGATGCGGCACCGTATACGTTAGGTGTGTACGCGTATTACGGCGTGTACGTAGTATAATACACGCATAATAGTCGATACGGTAGTGCGCGTGCAATGGTTAATAATAATAATATCATTAGAAGTCGTGTCCGTGTGTACTGCGTATACGGCGACGACGTATCCAACTCGCAAGTCCTTTCATCGCAGAAGACGCGCGTGTTATATACCTACACCGTATATGGGTACAAAATAATATTAAAACGTTTACACATACATATATATATATATATATTGTATGAGCTTGTGAGAGTATTGTGACGACGTAATAAAAGATTATATATATATATAAATACATATATCGTTTGTAACGATACGTGGCGTCGACGACGAGAACGAGAAGCGTGCCGGAACGTGAATCACGGAAAACCGTGGAAAATGAATTCGAAAAGAATAAGTCCGACCTCGGTCGTTCAACGACGCGCGGTATACGTTATGTACAGGGTGTGGACGTTTACGGGGACTTTTCACGTGTATATTATTTTACAGGACGATTTTTCATGCACGTTCACCCGTTTTTATACGTGTTTACGAATTCTGATCCGTAAAAACGATACGTGTACTGTAAGATTTTATTTCTCAACAATTCTGATCGTTTTCTTATCACCATTTAAATTGAAAAAAATTGATTTTTATGGAATGTTATAACACAATCAGGATCGGTATTTTAGTAATTATTGTGATTACGAACTGCCGCGTGAAAGTGCAAAGTTACAAGAATAATGATAGTCTTGACGTTTGGTAACTAGAAAACGATAAAACCAACAAACAGTATTCGATGATATTAATTCACCTGCACTCACTAGCTCTATATTGTGTACACATGCGCGCACCCGAATCAAGCTGTAATCGTCGAAAAACATCATTTTACACATTTCATACGCGATTTTAAATTTGAAAAATGTCGAAAATACCGGCAAAACCGTCAGCTACGGTTTTTTTTCTTTTCTATTGAAATTATGGTACAATATGTATAACACGCGAAAAATCAGTAGGTTACATTGTTGAATGGATAATACAATTGACAGCGAACGGGAAACAGACCGTCCGCTAACGGAATGCTGTTGATGTTACATAAAAAAAAAATTAAATTAAAAAAAATCCAGAGAAATCGACCGAACGATAATTGTTCGCGCGTAAGGGAAAACGTTTGTAAAAAAACACAAGAGTCGATATTGCCACCGGGATGGTCCACAAAGGGATTCGCGAAAAATGCCTAAGCGTTGGAAGGTACGGTGACGCGTACGTTTTCCGCGAACAACAATCCGAAAGAAACGCTCGTGAAAGGGGGAGGCGATCGCGCTTAGAGAATACACACCCTGTACACGGTTATCGTGGCCGCGGGTTCGGATGCGTGTGTATAACCATATCCGCTTTGTGCTCGCGCACACGACCGTCTTGTACACCCGCTGCACGCCGACGACGTCTCGATCGTCACGCGCACCTCTGCACCTAGCGCACAATAAATCATCGTCCGGCTCGTATACGTTTATAATACGCCACTGAGGTTATGCCGCGCTCACAATGCACGGGCATCGTCATTACAGTACGGGCGAGATTTTTCCGAGCCGGTATCGCTCCGCTGTGAACGGGGGTAGAGGGCGGGTGGGATGGGAACGTACGCGCGTGCGTTCGATGATTGATGTACTAATTTGCCCGTTATAATATGCCTATAAATAAGTGTGTGTTGGTGGGTGTGAGCGTGAGTGTGAGCTTGTGTACGTGCACGTTGAATCCAATGCCCGAGATTCGATACACCTGATTGTTGTTGCGTTCACCGTCCGTTCGATGTGCAATGTACTTTCCGTACGACCTATCCGCCCAGCAACCCCGATTCTTGGACAACGTATCACAACGGATGGTGATATCTAAACATCTGGGCCCCGAGACTCAAGGGGTGCCTCATCATAGACGTAAGCTCGGAGGGTACTTTTACCGCGAAGGGATCGAATAGCGCCGAGTAAGCAGTCAGTAGTCTTTGTCGAAAACGATTAAATTTACCGACACTTGAACAGTCATAGGGCCCCGGACTTACCGTATCGTCGGGGCCCGAAGATCCTAGCTGCGCCACTGGTAACCGCGAGTGCGCGTACACCAATTACCGTGCGCGAGTTTCCGACCACTCGACGTACCAGCGGAAACCACCGTCGTCGACCGGTCAATGCGACCGACATCTACCGGACACAGTTACACTTGATCGTGTACGACGTATCGTACGTAGGTCCGTTAATGGCGTACCGTTGTAACAGTGCACTGCCCGACGTACACCGGGGAAGAACTTTTCCACTGGCACCACTTACCTCCGACGACTGGGTCAATCAAATCCCAAGTAACACTTAACACGGTACAGTCTAACTGCATTCGATGTTTTACCGTTACAATCGAGATTATCGATAACAACATCACGTTTATCGACGTCCGTACGTCTGCACTTAAAACTTCATCATATTTTCCGTTGGTTCGACGTTTCAAACGTATATTCACAGGGAACACTGTGTGACCGCATCATCTTGAGTCGGGAAAAATTCGGTCATCCAGTACGTACTGATTAATCAACTGTAGTGTTTATTTTCACGATCAACCGTGTCATTTTAGATTTGAAGTTCAGGTATAATTATAATTCATATCGAATCTAAAGTTAATATTATCAGAAAGTATAATTTATCGAGCTCTATTCTGTATCTTCTTTTCTTTTTTTTTTATGACAGTTTTACGGCAATATTGGTATGAAACAACAGATTTTTTGGTTATTTTGTTCGTTTACAATCACAAATCATTCATAATCCATATACTAGTTGTGTTGACTACTCAAGAATATATTTTTCTCTTTTAGTGGTGAGCAAATGCAAATATTATTATTGACGCCCATAATAAGCGGGTAAAAAATCGTGTTAGTTACATTTCTTATGATAATATTAACATTTACACTTTTAATTCGATTTTTATATAAACACTAATGACGGGTACCTAATTAAAAATATGTTAGCCAAGAAAATGATTAAACAAGATCCCTACAATCTGATGATGAAAAAGAAGATATAAGCACTTCACAATAAATACTTTTTTTTTTATGAAAATTGAGATCCTAAATTATTAGTCATATGGTGTAAGCGACGTTTTGATTAATACCACTTTTTTCTTTCTAATTCAATGTAATAATCGTAAAGTATATGATAAATATTGAGCCGCTTGAGTGAGAGGGGAGAGCGATGAAAATTATAATAGTCTATAATACTCGGAAAACACTTGAACGACGGTTGAACGAGCATTTAATTTCAATACAGTGTTGCTTTTACACCACTTCGATAACATTTTCGTCTTCGTTACGCTATTGATAAAAAGGCGTTATACTGCTATGCAATATAATATGTACCAGAGTATAAACCACGAGCATATAATATGTACCAAGGTTGGGCGAGTAAACTAATTTCTTAACTCTTTAAGTTAATTTAATATCTTAAAAGTAAAGTAAAGGGAAATTAAAATAACTTTATTTAGTGAAACACAAATTATTTTTTCTTTTAATCGAATTCTACTACTATATTGATGAAAATATATACGCACGTTCGTTATTGTATACATGTTCCTTATTAAAATATAGGGTTGTACAACACTGGCCAGGATAATAGTTACGATTGTTTTTATTAAAAAAAAAAAAATATTTATTCAATCTCTTCAATTTAAAATAGGAATAAAAAGTACAAACGTGAATGTAAAAATATTTATCTAATAAGGATACGGGTAATGTCGAAAAAAAATTCGCTCGTCTGGTCGAAAATTACTAGAAATAATAAAAAATTGTATCGTTAAGCAACCGAATCTCTTAGCTCAAGCTCTTAACTTAAAAAACCGAAAATTACTAGAAATAATAAAAAACTGAATCGTTAAGCAACCGAATCTCTTAGCTCAAGCTCTTAACTTAAAAAACTCGTCAATGCCCAGCCTTGGCGCGTACTGACTACCGTTTGGGTGTCTCGTACGGCACATAGTGTTAGTGTATACAATAAACATTATACACTCACGACGAAAGGTATTATATTTGTAATTGTTATTGAAGAAGAGAATCACACGCGTATAAAATGCACGTACGAGCACCTCGGGTATAATGGAACATCCGCCGTACCCATATTTATAACGATGTACACGGCCACTGCAGCGGATCGAGACGTTACTATACGGACACGCCGCCGATTGTCGTAAGCGCGGAAAGCCGGTTGGATACATACGTACAATACTCATTAGACAGTAATAGAATAGAATATGACGCGTATGCACTGTGATATATATATTTGTACACGTATATTACGTTCGGTACATGTATACCGAGTGATTCGTTTGAAAACCTGACGCTCGTCCAGTGAAAATACTGTACTGTCGTTTACCGTGCGAAGAACACGAATTGAAAAAAAAAAAATCAAAGAAATCGATCGTTTAAACGGTAACCCGTACGGATTTCGCATTGTTTTGCGTTGTTATCCCGCAGATGGAAGATTTCTCGAACATTTCGTAGGGGCTAACCAAATAACTAACCGAACAATGAGCGACGGCAGTGAATACATGCCATTCCGCTACAATATTGTCTAAAAATCACTTCGTAAATAATTTCAACCATACCGATCCGGATCGGATGTTTTCGACTTTTTTTTTGTGTGTAATCGGTATGCCGTGAAACTGAAACCGACGAACGTCACATGTTATGGAAAATAAACACGGAAACGGTAAGAGAGTAAAAATGTATATTAGATTATTTTTTTATTTTTTTTTTTTTGTAAATACGCACTATTGTACGACAACAATCGTTCCGAAAGCGCGAAATCATCGATCGAGAAAATGATCGTGCCGAACGGATCGTCCGGTATACACGTATATATTTACATACATCGCACGCACACCTACGAGCTCGTATTATGCGTGTGCGTGTGTATAATTGACGTTAAGATGTGTAACAGCCACTGTGCCCATCTCTCTCCACTGACGCTCTAATTGGACGCGCAACCGTGTGGGTTGCGGAATATTATAATACACATATACATACACGGCCCGAACAGGTATACGCGCATGAGTAGTAGTATATTACAGCGGTGAGTTATAATATTATACACGTCTGGCGGCCCAGTCTATTGTGTACGCCGCCGTGCGATCGCGTTCGCGCGTCTGCGATGCGAAGGAGTTCACGCGCGGACCGTAAGGGGGATAAGAAAAAAATAATAATAATAATAATAATAATAAAACGCCGTGTCATTTCCTTTCTGTGCTGCAGTGCGCACACACGGTATTTACGCCGCGATCATCATCATCGTCATCGTCATCACCTTATTACTATGTGTATTATTATCATTGTTACTACTACACGTATATGTTAATATGCATAGAAGATATAATCGCATTCGAGTATAATGTACGTGTGTATTAGAAAAGCGCGAGAAACTCTCCGAGCGTGAGTTAAGCAATAAAATTATGTATACATAATAAATATTAAACAGTATGATCGAGAAATAATACGGATCTGCGTACGATGTTAAGGCCGTGCGGTGGTCACGAGGATCGTCACGCGCATCTTCGTTTCACCGATCGTAATCGACGATTTCGATTTCGATCTCGTCATAATATCTTCTACAGCGCCGACTTGTCTAAACATACGTGATATGACGGGCGGTTTTGTCAACGCGTAAAGACGTCGAGTACTGAAAATTCATGGACATCTTCGATTACAATTCACAATTCGTTTCAGGCAATTTATTGAATTCAATTCAATTTTCACCGAACGAAATCGTATGGATACTAGTTGAATCGCCAGGCCTAACCCGGGAAACATATTACTATTTTAAACGGATAAAAGCGCAAAAAATGGTGTACTCAAATGTTATAAATTTTTATCGATCTATACTGTACATGGGGTAATTTACTATTTACTATATCTTAATCGATAATTATTCAATATAACATTTTATCATAAAGAAATAATAAAAATTTATTATTAATAAATAATTGATAACAAATAAAATATTCATGAATATTTATTAATAATGCCAAATACGTAAGCAAAATCAAATATTTCCTAGATAACCAAAATGTGAAAACGTATATATACAGTCCAAAACTGTTTTTTTAACAGTTTTAAAAATGAGATTTCGAAAAATCCCTTCTTGCATATCCAAAGTGTTAGATAATTACCACTGTTTCAAATTCAAGTTCGTACGTTCATTAGTTTTTGAGAATTAACGATCAATGAGTGAGAAATATTTCATTTTTATGTATAAATAATGTATGTTCCTTTATTTATTCCTTGCTCTAACACCAATTATTTGAGCAATGAGCCAATTACGCGATTAATGTCCCATGTGAATGCGGATCCTTCATTTTTAGAGTCTATCTTTGAATATTAGATTTATATATCTATTCATAAGATTATCTATATGTATTGTTGTAAATTTTGTACTTAATTTAATTTATTACTTGTAAAAAGGCTAATGCTCGTATATTCATAAAAAAAAAAAATAATTATACACATAAAATTGATATAAAAAACGTAGTATTTTAATATATTATACATAGATAACTTAATATAAGTATAAAATTTAAAAAGGTCATTAAACTCATCGTACTTGATTTTTTTTTTTTTTAAAGCATACCCAAAAATGATAAAGTTTAATTTTCGAAATCTATAGATCTCGTATAATTAATTTCATGGTTAATTGAATAAAGTAGAAACTCTATTTGCTCTCTGCTTCTGAACAAGCAAAACATGCAACTGAGAACAGATGTACAGGAACTTAGGTAGCCATATATAACAGTGAAGTTTTACGCGCTAACTTTATCCTATTTATAATAGATAAATTAAACATTTTTTATACCATAGTACAGTTACATAAGCGATATACGTATAATGCAACAGTTCGTTTTGGGAATGATTGTTCTTGGACTGATTTATCGCGTTCATTTTTAATAGAATTTTTATTGTCGTCCGTCTTATATATGTAGCGCGTAACGATGATAATATAATACGTATATGATCACAAATAAATCAGTGCACGCGCAGGCACACGTATAATATTTAATATTCCGTTGTTTTACATTGTTGCCCCGTGCGCAATTCCTAGGAGGGTGCGAAAGTAAAAAATTTGCATCTCATGTTCAAAATTCCAACAGCCAATGTTGCAGTATATTTTATTTACAAATACGTTAACGGCCTGTATATTAATCGAAGCAGTCGTTGAAAATATCATCAAATAATTCCAATAATTTCAAATTAAAAACACATCGAGGCGCATTTTGGAGGTTTCGTCCTGGGCGCAACGTTCAGTAATGCTACAGCACCTGTCGAATACATTATAATTCGAACATTTAGTAACCGTTTGAACCGTAAAACAGAATACGCACATGAACGCAGGCCACGTGAGAGGGTGGGCTGACTGTAGCCCTCTTAACTCATCTTCTCACCCACTTTCCATGTTTTGTGCGCAATCATACACGTGCGTGTCACAATGGATGGTCAAGATCTACGGTCGCGTACGGTCCGGGTTGGCGCGCGTTTACATTGTCACGACAACGATCGTTTCGATCGCCTTCGTCGAGTTTCATCGTACACGAATGCCGCACGCTCAGGCACGTCGACGTAACGCTCGCGCGTCGGTGTAGTACACCCGATATATTACCTCGTGTACAGTATAACCACGCGCACGCACGCGCGTCCCATCGTTATGACGTCTTCTTCTCTCGCCGTCGCCCGGTCGTTTTCAAACACTCGTGGCCGGTTATTTTTATTATTATTATTATTATTATTATTATTATTATTGTTGTTGTGTTTCGAATTGCGGTTTTGCGGAATTGCATAAATTGTCTCGCGTCTCGAGTCCGACCGAGTCTTATTATAATAATAATAATAATAATACACACACCGATACCGCTGCGGGTACCCTCCCTCACCGCGCTTGTCTAATGCTATGACGACCGTCGGCGCGCCCAAAGAGTAACGATTCCAATTCCAACGGCGTACAATAACAATGCTTTGTGTTATTATTATTATTATTATTATTATTATTATATATTCTTCACTCTTCCAGCCCCCGGCCCCGTTCTCGTCTCGCGTCGCAATTGCAATTCAATTCGTCGTGTGTTAATATTTTTTTTTCCTCTCCTTTCCCCCTGGAACGTTTTCCGAAGAAACGGCGGAACATTCGGCCGGATACATATATTAGGCGCACCGCGCGCGTATTTCACGCAACAAGACGTGCGTCACCAGCACGCGCTTAAAATGCCTTTTCGGCGGTATCGTGTGCAACTTTCAATCCGGATCGTTTCTGCTTGAGTAGACGGAACTGTATAGATTCATTTAGTCGACCACTCAGGAGCAGTTTGTTGATTACCACCAGACGTAGCCGTTTCTAATGTTTTCAATATTAAAAGTCTTCACGAGGACTGCATGTGTATCATTTGCCAAATTTTTATTTGCATCTTAACTAGTCAAAAATGTTTGCTTTGAATTATGATGTCTCTCCCCCTTCGAAATTCAAATTTCCCAATGTAGGCCTCCAAAAATATTGATCGATGGCCCCTGCCGTGAACGATGCAGATTTGCATTTCGCACAATTGCAGTACAGCACAGACGATTTTCATCGCGTTTTTACACACATTAGGTTGCCGCGGTCGGACATTTCCGTTCTGCTCTTCGCGTAACGTGCGATCTTAGTTTTTCCGACCACGTTTGGATAATTGTTATTATTAGATTATTATCAAAGCTCTTTCCCGTTCAAGACCGATGTTTTACACGATCTCTACGTGTTAGACGCCTGTACTGCCAGTTACTACCGATAAATGATTTTTCGAGTTTACATCGAACACGTGTCGGGTACAGCAACGTAACGGAAATCAACACGGCACTGTGACGCCGGTACTTTTATAGTAATGCGTTACGTAATTTCATTGCAATTTTTACTGTGTAACGAAAATGCAATAGGAATAACAATTTATATTGGTTCCGTGTTATATTCAAAAACATATGGGTAAAAGATTATACTGATAAATGTATACATACGGACATCAGAAATAGTATTACGTTTCGACAACATTTGAACAAGATATTCTTCGAGTAGGTACTCCAACGCTATAAAATAAAAAATAAACATTGGTCAACAACATAATCAAACCGTACAAGACCATAAACGAATTACATGGAATTTCTATGGATAATAATCAATGATGGGTGCATAAAAATTTCATCAAACACAATTGTTGATTGTCGTTGAGTGTGTCACAATTTACTCCGGCAAAGGTTCATTTCTGCGAATTCGTGCGTTCCATACTACACGCGTGTGTTATATTGTAATATTATTACAGAAGGTATATTAAACCCCTTCTTTGGCCCCAATATAATAAGTTTTTAAAATTTTTTACGATTCGGATAGTAAAAAAAAAAAAAATTTACGTTTAGTGTAATTTATGCGTTGAAAGTTCGAAACCGTTATCAACATCCAAGATCAGTTCACCGAATTCATAAAAGCACATTGCAATAAGTATTATTATAGTTTTGTTTTATAGTACTTAATTCATACATTTTTTTTTTTTTTAATTCCAACTCGAAGGAACATAATTACTTATTCATTAAAAAGTAAAAAAAAATTCATTACAATTTTATTAGAGTAACGAGTAAAGTAACTTATAACTTTTTTAAAGCAACTAACCCAACATTGTCGTTAAAACATTGTATGCGGTTAGTCAAACCTATCGTCGAATTAAATGAGGTTTTTTCCGTTTGCAGTTTCAACAATATGGCGTAAGACATTTCGCCGCGCAATTACGAGCAAAATGTATACTCAAACTTTTTATAGTTGTTGGAATCGTTGATGTATTGTCCATTATAATGCAGGTAGCTTAGTGGCACAATCAGAATTTATTGTCAAGGGAGAAGGGAGATTATGCGTTTGAAAAAAAATTCGAAAGGTGTTCGATAGGGGAGAACGAGGTAAAGTTGAGAAAACTACATGTTTCGGGGCAATCATAACCCTCAAACCCCGTTTTATTTGCACCATTGCTATTTATATTATCTACTAAATATACTAATCTATAACGTATTTAATTTTTGGATAAAAAGTGTTTAACAGTATTGCTTTTACACAGTATTACATGTACTCGTATAAGCAAATCTCACATATTTTTATCAATAATTTTTTTCTAAAGTCTCGAATAATTATAAGTAGGCATACGTAGTTGTGATATTTTATTTTTAATCATTCATATAAGTAAGTTAATCCATTTATTGTTGTTGTACCAATAGAATATTATAATTTAAGAATACAAAATTAAAAATTAAATCCTATATTAATTATTATTGATTAAACGAAAAATACTGACGTGGATTATACTGTTATATTATTGAATTATAATGGACCATCTTTGTGCAATTATGTTGAAACTGAACACTCATTAGATTTTCATAGTATACCTAATTGTTTATGCTCAACTCCATAACGACAATGGCAGTAAGAATAAAAATTGATGATATCCAATTGACACAGATTTCGTTAACGATGCACCTTGGCCCAATTTTTATTGATTCCACCTGTAATGCGCATTTTATTATTTATTTTTGTAACTACAAATCGAATTTCAGCATAAAAAGAAAACTAAAATGTATAAAAAAAAAAAAAAAATAGGTCACAATTATTTTGAAAAAAAAAACATACATGACCTACTTTGAAACGATTCTTCAAATATTCAATAATATCGAAGTAATACTACCCTAACTGGGTAACTAGAACTATGAAGAATTATTGAATTATGTTAAAAACCATGTTTTCGAACAATTTAAAATGTATTATAAAATATAAATGGTGCACCATTAATCATGATTAAACTCATTGAAAAAGTTATTTATATATTCTTAATAACTTTATCACTATTATTCACATCGGTACTTTATAAACAATACATCGACAATGTTGTCTTTTTTTACTGGTATTGTTTTAATTGTAAAGTTATATCATAGTTGAAGTTAATTAAAAGCCAATGTACAAAATAAAATCTATTATTAAGTATGCCCTTAACACTGAACGTATTAGATAATTAAAAATGTATTCATTTTAATAATAAGATATTTTTCTTTGGACTTTTTCCATTAATTTACTACCACTAATTTTGTGACGCTTCTTCCAAAGGCTTGATATAACTTTTCAACAAGCGATCGTGAATCATTCCATTCATTTTGTAGATCCTAATACATTGACTCACACTAATACTATTGAGAGTTCTTGGGGCAAAATAAAATCTCGAAATAAAAAACAGTGGGGTACCAATCTGCCAATGCTGAACAGCTACATGGTCGAGTACATATGGCGTAAACGATTCGGTCCTAACAATTTATTGTTATATACAACATATTGCACTCCTCGTGCCCCCAGAATCAGAATAATACAATAATATATAATAATCTAATAAAAAAAAAAAAAAAAAAAAAACAGAAAAACCAAAAAAAATAGAGGTAGTGAATTAACGGGAAAAGATCCTTTTCTTTTCCTATGATTAGAGTTGAAAACTAACACGGAAATAAATTTAGAATTCAAATCAAAGAAACGAAAATATTTTGAAAAACATATGAAGTTTTTGTACGAACGTCTCGCGAAAAATACAGAAAAATAAGTATTTCAAAATTAGCTCCGCAGTATTATTCCTTACCAAGTTAATAATGCTTTCGTATGTAAAATATATTAAGGTGAATAGCTGAGAAAGCAAAGAGCTGCCAGGGATACACAATGTAGTCTTGATAATTTAACACATATGACTATATTACTGCCGAAAAATTAAAAATTAAAAGAAAATACAAAAAAACCTTTTACTTAAAATGAAATAAAAATTAGCAAACTGTTAATACTCGTAAATAAATAAATAAATCAATAGTTTGGTTATTTATAAATAAACAAATGCATACCTCGGAGTATCATTATATTTTAAGTGTACGAGAGATTTCGAATTAAAAATCCATCATCAAGTACGAGTAGTATATACGAGTACAGAGTCGATAGAGTCACGATTTTATTGAATTTGTTATATGTACCTGATGATGAATTTTTAATTCGAAACCGGTAGTACTTAATAAAATTTTTATAATATTCCAGGCTAAAATTACAAATACGAATTGAATTTATTTTGATAAGTATTTACAAAAGGTCCAGCTTATTCGGGTGTGCACAATAATTATTGTCGATAAGTTTATAATTACCGTTGAAATTCCAACAATTTAATCTTAAAACTATCAACAAATAAAAAAAAAAACAATATTGACAGGTTATGGTAAAAATACTTGCCGAGGGCGTCGAACTGACGCGGTAACGGATTATCAAGACCATATTGTGTAATATTTCCTCGGTAGTTTTGGAACTCTTAACGAACCGCCACCGATACACGTATTGTGCTTCAAACGTGTATTATTATTCTGTGCGCGTATTCGAAATACAGTGAAACCTCCTCGAAGCGAAAAACAATCTGTTTCAAATGTAAACTAAAACGACCTCTTTAAAACGGTCCGTCGATTGTTGAACGGAAACGGAAACGTTATCGTTTCGACGAAAACGAAAAATTCGCCACAAGCCGAGAAATCAAAACTGTCCACCGCAAAATTGTACTTTCAAACACGTGTACTGCAGTGATACCTCCTTAGAACGGAGGACTCGGAACGGCGATCTCGTGCTAAGATGAAATATTACGGTTTGCAACGGAAACATACGCGACTACGGGTCGGAACCATCGATCATCGAAACGACAGATATTTGTAATCATTTTCCGTACTGCAATAGCGCGTAACGCTAACGCGTAGTCGAATAGAAAATAGGTGTAATAAAAGGTGTTCGGTATGCGTGTACAAACGGTTTTGGGTTTTGAAACTACACGTACGTTTTTTATTTTATTTTCCAGTTCCCCCGCAACCGAAACTCCCACGAAAACACGGACCAATCGGTCGTCCCGAGCGGTTCCGTTGAAAAATTGATATTTCACCGTGTACGGACGAAATGGAAATGAGCGCGAGGTGTGCGCGTATTATCGTTACACATGGTATGTGTTAAAACCGTATTTCGGTTACGTGCGCGCGGTGTACCCTCGGAGAGACGGCGGTTGACACGACAGTGACCACGATAAATTCCTGTACGGTATTCGTGCGCGGAGGTCAACAGCAGCGGCGGAGGTGCGTACAACGTGTGTGCGGGGGGGGGGGGGGCACGATTTTTTCATCCTGACCGCAAGCAGCAGCTGATGATACCGACGAGGTTGTTTGCGTCCGACAAAAACGGTAACAATCGAGACGCGTAACCCCGACAAAACGTTCCGAACCCGTCGGTCAGTCCCCGCGGACGTGTTCGTATTATTTTTCGTTTTTCGTTTTCGCCCCGTGCCCGTGTACCGCGGTGCGTGCGACCGACCGTATTGTACACCCGATACAACCAACCCCTGTCGCTACGCACGCGGATCCGCGAACGTAACGAAATGTTTTTGTAAGCATATCTGTTTGATTCGTCGCCATTGTCGTTTGTTTGTTGTTTCTTCCGTCCCGGCGGACACCGCCATCAACCTAATCGCGTTCACGAGCTCATATTATTATTGTTATTGTTATTGCGTTCGTTCGGACGATAATCGAGACCGATTGATGCGTTCGTAACCGCCACGAGCGCCCAAAGCTTGCCGCTCGAATGCCAGCGATGCACATAATTTGTCCAATGGTTTTGTCGTGAACGGTTTTTTTTTCTCTCCACCGCCGCCGTCGTCCGATCGTATTCATCGGTACGTATAGTACGTGTATAGTGTATACTCGAACGAAATCACGCGGCTGATAGCAAAACCGAACGCACGAATCGGTGTGGGATTCGGACCGCGGGTGGAGGGAGGAAATAACGTAACAAGACGGTAATCCGTTTCACGGCCCTAAACGTCGCTCTCGCGCCACAATAGCCGATCAAAGTCTCGAGTCACGATAATATATCATTTTCCCCCGATCCTGTCCCTATTCAATACAAAAAAAAACTCATATTTATACACTTATTTGTATGTATTATAAACGCGTACGTATTTATCCCCGTAAAAGTCCGAGTATTTAACAGTAATAATAACATTTTGTCGAGCGCGTGCGTACGCGGGATAAAGAGATCTCTAATTGGCCGTGATAAGTCGTCGCAGGTACCGATTGTCGGGCCGTCGGCACGCGTGTGCCGTGTTTGTACAGCCCGAACGTTTTTCCATCGTGTATACATAATATACGCATTATTAGATTATTTCTCGAGTCTCCTCCTGCGCCGCGTCCTGTACTACACATTATAAGCCATTCAACGCGTGCACACAAACGGACCGACCGTTAAACACCACCGCGGGCAACGCGTTAAATTGTCCATCACGAGCCGACGTGCGACGCGTCACGATCCTGCGTGTCCTGTGTTACTCGCTACACCGTCGGCTAACCGTTGGTAACGACTGCAGCGCCGATCGAAGCGCATGCACGTAGTACGTCGAGTATAGATCGTGTTCAATTTTCACCATTCGCAGCGTCCGTGAAAAAAAGTGTTTTTCGTACCTACCGATCTAACCGTTGGAACAGCGATTCGCACGCCGCTGGCACTTTTAGTTTTAAAATAACCCGAGTTTTTGTCCAAGACGCCGGTACCGCTCTTAAGGTGATGTTCTTAGGTTGGAACCGGCCTCTCAGACCATCCATTTCACAACCAGACCTCGTCTCGTTATCTCTTTCCGATGCCAAGTCTCCACCAAGTGATTCCCCATTCTTTCCGTATTGTTGTTTTTGGTCTTCAAACGATCTTTTCCCGTGCGGGTTTCGTTCAACCGTCGTCTTCACTCGTTCTCCCCTCTCCGAGCATGCACTTCCCGTCTATGAGCTTTCTCGTCACATATTTGCTCGCCTACGCTTTGGAATAAATGTATTATTCCTCCTCGAACGTAAACATTATCGTTCTCCCGCGAAAGCATATTGCAGCGCACGGGCGCAGCTCGGCATAAGACTACAGCCAACCAAATGCAACGCGCTTCTACTCTTTTGTTCCGAGACGTTCACGAACGGTATACGCGTCACGCCGTCGGTGTTCGCATATCGTACACGACAAGAAGACCGATGGATCACATACGACGTGCATCGGGCACGTGTGTACGGTTACCTCGTCGCGGGCACGTGGCGCCGACGCCGTGGACGAGTGAAACGCGTTCCCGTTTGTTTTGTTTGGGTTTCTTCTTTTTTTTTTTTTTTATCGATCGTTTTCATCCGAAACATTTTGTCATCGCACACGTCGAAAGCCCCATCCTACGGGTGACCGACGTGGACAAGATAATTTCTGTGACACATAGCATACTCATACGACGTACCGAATACTGTTATCATTAGAATATTATTACATATTTGTACCGCGCGCGGCTCGTAAACGTGTAGACCGTATTTATATACATATGTATATGTAAAGTGACGCGGATGAAGTGGAAGAGACCGAGAGAGAGAGAGTGAGAGATAGCGGTGTAGAGGGATATTGATGCCAATCTCGCAGTCCCGGTGCACCGCTTCAATACGTACGAGTATATTATATTGAATGAAGGTACGTGTGGTGTATCTCGGGCGTGGGCCTTATGATTTTTGAATCCGTTCGGCGGAGAGATCGTGCGCGCCGGCGTCCTGCGGCGGACCGCTCGTGGTCGTCGTTGCACGCTGTGGCGGCCGCCGCGGCGGACAATATAATGATAACGGACGATAATAATAGTAATATATAAAAACGTTGTCGATCACCGTCGTA
>JASXSY010001702.1:0-233510 GCA_034509805.1 Sipha maydis
AACTGACTCCTCATGATGGTGTTGTGATAGGTGAAGTTGAGAGCTTTAAATATTTAGGATCTTTTGTTCAAAAGGACGGGGGCTTTGACATGGATGTAAAACATAGGATTAAGTGCGGGTGGATGAAATGGAGAGAAGCATCGGGCGTGTTATGCGATAAGAGAATTCCAATTAGACTGAAATGTAAATTTTATAAAAGTGTAGTAAGACCAACTATGCTGTATGGTTCAGAGTGTTGGGCGGTTAACAGGAGAATAGAAAAAAGTATGAGTGTCGTGGAAATGAGAATGCTTAGATGGTTGAGTGGAGTGACAAGAGAAGATAGAATAAGGAATGAATACGTGAGAGGTAGTGTTGGTGTAGCGCCAATTGTTGACAAGATGGGAGAAAATAGACTGAGATGGTTTGGGCATGTGATGAGGCGAGAGGGAACGAATGCAGTAAGAGTGGTTATGGGGATGGACGTTGAAGGGAAAAGGGGAAGAGGAAGACCAAAAAAGAGATGGTTGGAGACTTTGGAGAATGACATGAGGGCTGTCGGTGTGTGCAGAGGAGATGTGATTGACCGAGTGAAGTGGAGGTGTAGGACAAGGGTGGCCGACCCCAAATAGTTGGGAGGAAGGCGAAGTAAAAGAAGAAGAAGATCATTTTCTATTCATATATCACTTTCTAAGATTTGACGTAGGTATACCATATACTATAGTAACCAAGGTGTAATCTTATTGAAAAACTTCAAAGGTAATTAACATATATTAATAATTATGGTTAAAATAATATATAATAGTATATTATATATTATTGTATATTTTTGTTGATTTCACATGTCTTCGATTTTAAACGATAACGTACAGATTGTAGAAAACGACTTTGAATGAAAATTATCTTGCAATAATTATAATATTATATTAATATATAATTTTTAATTTAATTGATACAAACTATTTCGTACGTAAGCAGTATTCATTTACAATGTGTGAGAATAATTAATATTGATATTCTAATTACAGTATTATAATACAAATATTTTTTTAATTATAATGTTTGCTTTGTTGTTGTAAAATATATTAATAAACAAAATAGATTTTTTTTTTTTATTACTTCTGATAATCATCAAAAAAGTAGCTTGAATTAGAATTATAGAATGGTATGTATTTTTTCTTAGTTATTCATCAAAACGAAGAAAAACCTGGAAAATACTTGGTATTACATTTTATTACACTTGGGATGTGTACTTGAAATAAAAAGATGACGCTACCCTAGAAAATGAGAGTATAACAAAAGAAAAAAACACTCTGTATACAGAATGATTATTACTCGTTCACGCACATAGCGAAAATATTTTTATACATATAAAAGTACACACGCACGCTCGTAGTCGGAGTTGTTATCGAAGGTAAAATATGCATAAAATAATACTGTTATAATATACCCTTTGTATAATAATGTGTTAGGATTCCGGAAACGTCATCGCTGGTAGTGGGTTAGCGAAACGGTGGTGTGGTTAAGAGTAGCAGAGAACAAAAAAAAAAAAAAGAACCCGGACTTCTATTGTGTAGTTATATATATATATATATATATATATATATATATATATATATATATATATATATATAAATGGTATGAAGTATACCAAGGTTCAAGATATTTTTTTTTGAATTAGTGTTCTTGTATTTTTTTGACTCTTAATTCTAGTTCCCACAGCTGTGTGTTTTTAATATAAACGCTAATTTGTAAGATGATATTACAATTATGTTAATATTTATCGTCCCTTTATGAACATTTTCCGAAGGTTGTCCGTCATAATTGTAGACGTTGAAAAATTAATTATAATAAATCGATTATAGCTTGTAACAGCGATCCGTATACAATATTTCTTATTAGTAGCTTATGAGTTCTAGTGATGAATGTGTTACTTTAAATGTAAATCCCTAGTCATAGGCTTAACAAATTAAATATATAATAATGCACTTAACACATATTATTATTTTTAAGTTAAATATTTATTTTTTAGAGTATCTTGAACATAGTAAGTACTCATATATAATTGTAAATATATTATAGTATACTCATATATTATTCTGTAATTTAAAAATAACTAATTTATGGAGTTATGTTATGAATAAAATCCATATGTCTGTTTTTTTGCTGATAAAAATGGTCCTACTAGTGTCTAGTCGTAGGCCGCAGTAAAAAATATAAATACAATTTATGATGTCACTGATTACGGTTGCTGATCATTCAAAACGCGTATACAAAAATATACATTTTGCAGTTGGAAACGTAATAAATAGAGCACTGACAACGATTATGCTCGTTTGTCATCAACATTTGTTAGTACAACATTTGTTAGTGCAAAAGTACTATGCATAATTTGAAACTGTGTTGAATACAAAATTAAAGATTACAACAAATATTAAAACAAAAAAATGAAGTCCATATTAAAATTTTTTAATTAAAAAATCAAAAAAATAAATAAATCTTTGTATTATAAAAAAAGTTTAACTTTTACTTTCAAAACATTTTGCTTTATTGTTTATGGATTTTCCAAGGCATTTTGTGAAAAATTAAATGTAAACCATTGATTAAATATACATATATTACATACATATACGTATATTTAATCAATGTGTAAATGATATTTATAAAAAGTTAAAAAACTTTGGGGAAGATCAGTGGCCTATGTTATAATTTATAATTTAGCAGATATATGGAAAAAAAGCAAAAATAATCAGAAAAACAGGAAATAAGCATTTTTTTTAAAAATCGTCGAAAACAGCAAAAAAAATAAAGCGCTTTCAAATTTCATAATTGAATGTGTTATAACATGACATACACATCCATAACTTTCTATTACATTTTATGCCTAACAATATAAATAAGCAAATGCTATAAGTCCCGAACCCTGGTTATAATGAATTAAAAATTGAAATTGGACTAATATAAAGTATGCCAAACGCAGATTGCCTTGAGATGTATCTATGGTATTCTATTTGTCATTATAGTCATTATATATTATTTATATTTAATGGTATTTCTATCTCTTATTGTATTACTCAGTAGCTACAATGGCTAGATCAATCTAATGGAGTGTATATTTTTATAATTTATAATAATTTTTATAACTTATTTAGTAACAACATCTTTCATCAGTTGTTCATATGAGAGAGCTTTTTCTAAGCTAAATATTGTATAGTTTAAAATAGGGTGACCAGACGTCCCGTTGTCCCGGCAAACTTTCAAGGGGACGCTTTTTATCCCGTTTTTAGAAGATAGTCCCTTTTTAATCCCGTTATTTTCATATTATTTATTATATAATGTACTAATGCTTGTAAATAAAATATCTATTTATGAAAAAAATACAAAATAGTATTACTCGTATATTTAAAATGTGAAACCAAGGCCCAATGCCGACGAACTATAAAATTTGCGATAAGTATAATACATGTTGTATGGCATAATATGTAGTTCTACGAACTAAAATTATATATTATATTAATTATAAATTTATAATTTAAGCTATTAGATATTATATTATAGTCGTTAATCGGTAATAGTTTTTGGTAGACACTGTTGACAGTCGATCTGTGAATTCCTTTCCGCGAAGTTGTATTTTGGAAAAGGGTAAAGTAAAAAGAAAATAATTGTTTATGATAAGACAGAGATTTGGACTTTAATTTCTCGAGATTTGTGTGATATGTGTGAATTTATATGGATGAGAGGTTTTATTTTTATTTTTTGGGTGGTGAGTAACAGCTGTCCCGTTTTTAGATTCTGAACGGAGTGAAGAATGTATTGATTTTACAATGATGTGTGTTTTTTTTTTTTTTTTTTTTTTTGTGACTGTTGACACGATTTGGGGCAGTAAAAATGCTTCGATTGCCTTATGTAGCAACTTTTCTGAAAGAAAAGTGAATCTATTTGGTACTTTAGGGGTCAAAAGTAAAAAATTTCCAATATTTTTTAAATGCGACGGGAAAAACCATAAAAAAATTTGGGAAAAACGGAGTTTTTACGCAAAACCAGTTTTCGACATAATCAAATTTTTTATTTTGCTATAACTCAAAAACTAATCAATGTAAATACTTGTTAAGCTATTTATAGGCAATTGAAATTTTCAATTTTTTTAAGTATTTTTTTTTTAATAACGATAAAATTTTTTTGGCTGCCCAGAAAATCTTGAAAATTTAATACAAGGTTTCTTATAAGTTGTTCCTTAACTGATAAAAAAAAAATCTAAAATCGTAAGTCACAATTTTTTTTTTATAAGTGCTCAAAGTTCCAATTTATACGAAATATGTAAAAATCACGATAATTTGCAAGTTATTTTGTAGATAAAAATTCATAAAATTTTTTCTGTTCATACTTAAGGTTCAACATTTTAACAATAGGTTATCTATAAGCTACTCTTCAAAAATCTTTAAAAAAATTTCTACCGGAATTAGAGGAAAAATTTTTATGACTGTTTGAAATTTAAATATTTACGAAATTGCATAAAATAGCGATTTATTCTCAAACGATTTTAAATATTTTTTATAATTCAAAAAGTATAAGTCGCAGTATTTTGAAATTTCTACCAGCTGTTAAGATTGGTATTTCCTTTATGTCATATTTTTTTCAAAATATTATATTGATTTTTAAGCCACTTATAGGCATTTAAAATATTCGATTTTTTTATATTTTTTTTTATAATCGGTGATAAAAAAAATTTGGCTACTACAAAATACTTGAAAATTTAATAGAAGATTCCACAGAAGTAGTTCTTAAAGTCATTCAAAAATTATTAAAATCCATAGGCACAATTTTTTTTTATAAGCGTTTGAACAGCGAATATTGACATAAAATTACATGTAAAATATAATATAATGTATAATATTCTAGACTGACAAAGATACCGTTTTTTTTTAAAATGCTCTAACTCAAAAACAAAAAACCGCAACAACTTGAAATTATCACCAAATCTTTATATTGACGTTTTCTATACATGGTTAAGTTTTCAAAGTATTTTGACATATTTTGACTTATTTATAGACAATTTAAATTTTCAATTTTTGTAAAATTTTTGTTTTTAAACATCTATAAAATTTAATTGGTTGAGTGAAAACTCTTGAAAATTTAATACTAGGTTTATAATAAGTTAAACTTATCGTAACTAAAAAATATCGGTGATCGGTTAACTCAAATTTTTTTTATAAGCTCTTAATGCTCAAATTTGTATAAAATGTGTAAAAATCACGATAATTTGCAAGTTATTTGGAGATAAAAATTCATAAAATTTTTTCTGTTCATACTTTAGGTTCAAAATTTTAACACTAGGTTATCTATAAGCTACTCTTCAAAAATCTTTAAAAATATTTTTACCGTACTTTGAGGAGAAATTTTTATGACTGTTTGAAATTTAAATATTTACGAAATTGCATAAAAAAGCGTTTATTCTCAAACGATTTTTAATATTTGTTATAATTCAAAAAGTATAAGTCGCAGATTTTTGAAATTTCTGCCAGCTGTTAATATTGGCATTTCCTTTATGTCATATTTTTTTCAAAATATTATATTGATTTTTAAGACACTTATAGGCATTTAAAATATTCGAATTTTTTACATTTTTTTTTATAATCGGTGATAAAAAAAATTTGGCTCCTACAAAATATTTGAAAATTTAATAGAAGATTCCACAGAAGTAGTTCTTAATGTCATTCAAAAATTATTAAAATCCATAGGCACAATTTTTTTTTACAAGCGTTTGAACAGCGAATATTGATATAAAATTACTTGTAAAATATAATATAATGTAGAATGTTCTAGACTGACAAACTATATCGCTGTATGCAACTGCCAACCCATCCTAATTGAAAAATATATTTATCGTTTCAAAATAAAATATACTTTTTACAATGTTTATAAATAACAATGTATTATATCCTAGACAAACATATGAACTCCGTTCAGAATCGTTATTCGTATACAATGATATCTATCATTGCATTCAAATTTAACAAATCCATTATAATTATGACCTATCCTATAAACGAGGTGCACTCCACCCCTAAATGTACAGCAGAGCGAGGCCCATCCGGTTTTTTATTTTCTTAATATGGTCACCCTAGTTTAAAATAATATGAACCATGGATCATCTTGATTGTTTACTTTTTATGAGTATCGGACTAGAAGTAGGTATATACGAAATTAATTGTTGTGAAGTAGATATTAAGTAAAAGTATTCAAATAATTATTTAAGTATTAGATACTTTTTTAAATTTTTTCAGCATGGAATATTTGTGATGATATTTTAAACACTTTTTTTTTTTTTTTTTTTGTATAGAATACTAGTTTATATCGAATACTTTTGGTATTTAGATTAACCAATTATCCCTCAAGTCATAAGTACTACTGTTGGGTAGTTCTTTAACTCATGTAAATTAAAATAAATTAAAAGAGCTTAAAGAAACTACATATATGCTTATTTTAAATTACCCTCACAGATTATATATTTTCAAAATAAATGTTAAAAAAAAAATAAAAAACATCAATCAATAATTTTTATTGCCCACCCAAACGTATTATAGTTTTGATCAGTACCCTAAAGTTTATTGACCAATATTTAGGAACGACTCTAACTAAAGATCTGGTAGCTTTAATAATTTACCAACACTTAAAAAAGTAAGAATATCTGCTGAATTTGTATGATTTGTAGTATCACGTGAAACACGTATTATTATAAATGATGTTAATTAAGAATATTGTATGTAAATTAGTTGAAACAACCTTGTCGTAGATTAATCGCACCACGCAATTAATCTAAGAATACAAATTGTGCTGATCTAGTTAATAAAACATTAGTATAAGTATAAGGCGGACCGATCTGTTACTCGGGACCTCACTTCCCACTTGTAACTTGTAAAGACTAAAGTAATTCGTACCTATGTGGAGAACTGCAGTCCAAGCTTTTCTTGTGTAAAAATTATTTAAGTATTATATTGTAATTCAAATAGTTGTTGTATTGTTTTATCAATCACATGACTCAGAAATTGATAAGTTGTGTTAATAACACAAATCTGTGAACTACAGTGAACTACACTGAGTCATTGAACTATGGCACAGTGATTCAACTCATTCAATTCACCAAAAAGAGTCAACTCTTCGAGTCGACTCATTCACAACCTACCCATCCCTAATATTTATCGTAACAAAAACTATAATGATGAAGAAAGATTAAAAATTATCGAAAAATATCACATAACTACTTCTGGAGGACTTACAGGTTATTCTATAAAAGTAAAAAAAAAATTAAAAATTTAACAAACCTGGCGGTTGCTTCGATTGCACACGCAGAACTTTCAACAGCGGTCTTCCTTACATGGCTACAGCAAGCATTGTTTACGTCAGGTGAATAATTATTTTTTCTCCGTATACTTACTTTGTGGGGCCCTAAAACTGCGTTCCGCTAGGCCTATTCCTAAACCCGGTGCCGGTGTGTATATAAGAGTGTAACGTGTATAAAATATATCCATTGGATACGACTCGTTCGGTGTTTCGTGCGAAATGCCTATTATACATCCGGGGAGTGAATAAAGGAGAAAAGTGAGTGAGTGAGAGAGTGAGAGAGAGAGAGAGAGAGAGAGAGAGAGAGAGAGAGAGAAAGAGTGAGAAACGGAGTGGCACGTCGTGGTGAAGCGGGGACCGTTTCGGTGCGTGCTGTTGCGGGCACGCAAAGACTGGGTTTTTCTTTTATTTTCCTTCGGCGCGTCGCGGTTACCGTCGTCGTCGCTCGCACAGTTCACGGCAGTTCGTGAACACCACATTACGTGTCTTGTTCTCGTTTTCCGGACGGAAGTGACGAGCAGAAGAACCGTAAGAGCATACACGGGAAACCGCGAACAGCACTCGTTATGTCGTTGCCGTCGTCATCACCGACCACCGGCCATCGGTTACCATGGCGGTCTCTTCGCAAGCCCCTGCTGCTGGCCATCGTGGTCTGTGTGTGCGTGTGCGGCCGCGTGGTCACGGCGCAAAGGGCTGGTAGCGGCACCGGTTACCGTGAAGCGCCGGCCGTAAAGATTCGCGGGCAGGGCATCGTGGCCGGCTTCGAAGTGCCGCTCAACAAGATCGGACACCGGGCCTGGATGTATCTGGGCATACCGTACGCGAAGCCGCCCATCGCCAACCTGCGGTTCGCGCCACCCGTGGTCGACCCACCTCCCAAATGGGACAACGTCCTCAACAGGTCCACGCACATGCCCGGCTGCATATCCGACCCGCCCGCCCGACCGCACCCCGTCAACCGGCTGTTCACGTCAATGTCCGGGTTGCCCATCGACGGGATCAGGATGTCAGAGGACTGCTTGTACCTGAACGTGTACCGGCCCGAAGGTAAGCGTCACCGCGTCCGCACACACTATTATTCCGGATCGAGTGGTCGTTGCGTACCTTCGCGCAGCCAAATCTATTCGTAGGCCCCATACGGATTTCGGGCATATTCATACTCCGAGGAAAATAAAACCGTAAACGTAAACGTGCCGCGAAATCGGTTAGACATTCACACTTTTTTATCATTGATTACTTCAATATATTAAACGCGGCTAAATTTGTAGGTAAACGCAAGATTATGTTTGGTTTGAGTTAATGGTTGTACTTAATTGATTTTAGTATCTCCGTTTCGTTATTCATCGGTTCTGGTGCAATATTATTCTTTGTTCAATTTTCATGAAAAAATTGTTTGTTAAGTAAGCTAATAAATCGTTTTAATAATTTTCTAATAACTAATTCACTAATAAGTAGTCCGATTTCACTAGAATTTTATAATTCTTTATAAATAGAGCTCCGATACTCCGGGTGAATTTAGACCGAGCGTCGTCCGGATTACCGAAGGTTTTTCAAGATTACCTATTCAAACGATTAAGAATCGTATTTTTATTTCCGCCACTTTTTTATTTATTGCATTTTAAATTATAAAAAGTATAAAGGGCCCCATACACGGTCAGTTTTGAATGATTATCAACGTAACTGACATTCATGACTGACCATGTATGGGTATGACTGATATTGACTGACAATCAAATTTTATGATTGACGAAATTCAAACATGTTTGAATTTTTATCACTAGTCAAGATGGTTGACATTCATGATTGCTCGTGTATGTACATGAATGTCAGTCGAACGAACCAAAAAATGCACCGCGCATGAGTGCACTTGTTTACCAAAATAATAAACAAGTATCTATATTATTAATTTAAGTACTATATTTTATATTATACTTTAAATTATGTATTAATTAAAAAATTTTATTCAATTTAAACGTAATTTATAATGAATAGAATAATGAAGAATTTTGACGTGACTTTATTAATTTATACCGTAGTTTAGCAGCCACACGACGAGTAAAAAATGAAATCGAGTTTTGAAGCAAGAAAGCTACTTAAAATTAACTGAAAAATTTTACAATTTACACAATAAGATATAGCAAAATAAAGTTATTTTTTTGACTGACAAAATAAATAAAGGAAGATTGACATTCTTAATTGACCGAGTATGGAAGTTATCAATCATCAGTCATGAATATCAGTCACGTTGATTATCATTCATAACTGACCGTGTATGGAGCCCTTATGATACTTTAACAAAATGTATTACAAAAAAAAAAAAAAAATTCTAATAATATAATTTAATTATAATAGTCGACATTTTTTTTTTGAGTGATACTTTTAATTTTTACAACAAGATATCAGTGCTATTCATGTTCTAATCTTCTGACCTTTAATTAGATTTCGGAAATCCCGAATAAACTACATAGGTTCATTGTATTTACGAACAAATGGATTAATATACCGCCCGGATTTCTGCGTTCACCGGATTATAAAAATAAATTATTTGATGAGAGCACGTATTACGTAAATGAAAAGTATGTAATATGTTCTGTATTAGAACTAATGAAACATTTTATCATTACTTTTCAATATTTGAAATAAATTAATTTGAAATTAATACTGTTTCTGAACACAATAACTAAAATAATGTGGAGTTTTTTCATAACTTGTCTGAATTAAAAATGAAATAGTTTATAAATGTTATTATATATGTTATATATATTATATATATAAATATATATACTAGCTTCTTAGATATTAATTTGCTATTTATCTTCTGGATGTTAAATATGTAAATAATGTAGCCATATAAATTTTGGATTCTTCATAATGTTGAAAAAAAATTATATCGCTTGTGTCAATAGCAAAATTGATGCTTATAGCAATTATTTTTTATTTAATAGATTTAACGTACGAAAAGTTAAAATTAGAGTTTGTGTATGTACATTTTGTAGGTATAACTATGGATGGAACAAAATATATGAATATGCCAGTATTTTGATAATACAAAGACTTAAAAAAATTCTGCACAATGCATAAGTAGACTTTGCGTATTGAAAATCGAAAACCACAAATGGTTAACTCTAAATAGTACATGAAGTGAATTGCAATAATAATTTAATTTAGTAGCCAAATATAAATGTACTATAGATTATTTACTTACATATTCACTAATTTAAGTTTATTATTATATCAGAACTATGAGTTTTTTTTATTTTTAAAACTCCTAACAACTTTCATCAACAAGATTATTGAATAACTATATTATTTTTAGGTACATAATAGGTATACCTCTATGGATTTATCAAGATTAATTATTTAACTATGATATTTTCACTCTTTAAATTAATTTTTTACGTTTATTTTTGTAAATAATATTATACATTTTACAAATGATATGTTTTATTATATAATACTAAACGTTATGTCATTTGAAAAATTACGCTAGGCTGTTAATTTTATATAAAATTGTACATGAAATGACTAATTCATTGAAAATTATTCTATTAACTTTAAATAAATTGTAATTGTTTTTACTATAAGTAGTTATAAATTTGAATAATTTAGTAAGTACTCATCTGCATTTTGAGTATGTTTAATTAAAAATAATATTATTATATTTTGTTTAATTTAAAAAAATCGATCTTATTCGAAAAAAGAAATTGAGACTAGCGCAGGATATTCTATAAGAGGTATCGAAAACCTATATTTCACAGAAAATATAGTATTTAAATTAAAAATTATAAGTTGGATTAACTAATAATTTAAACATAAAATGTGGTAAGCATGCTTAAATAATAACCCTATAAAATTACAAATCAAACTATTGTTTTTGTGAACATTCTCAGTTAATCAACTTATAACTAGTAATTTCAGTAATTGTTAATATATTTTTATCTATGATAAATAAAAAGTAAAATTGAAAATTAAACAAATGGATTGTAATTGTTTATAACTAAGTAAACGACAATTTATTTAATTATTTTTTTAACGTCAAATATCATTATTTGTGCTGTATCATCGGCTTAATTATTACACAAATAATAATTTACTGTTTTTTAATTTATTATACTTTACTACCATACTATGCACCTATATTATACATTATATAATACCAGAAAAATACTACCTGAATAACTAGGTGTTGGTTTAATTGATAAACATAATGCGGTGTGTAACTAAATTTTAAATTAAATAATAATACCTTAGTCACCTGTATAATTATCAATCGTACATGCGTGTTAATGTAATATACGTTGCTCTAAATATTAGGTAATCGGCTACAAATTTGAATGTATTGCGTCAGATGTATATATTAAAAAAACAATACCTATTGTTTATCGTGTTGTCGTAAATGTAGAAATGTGAAGTAAATTTTAATGCAAGATTCAATATTATTCATGATTGTCTTTAATTTTGGTATTTTTTTAATAAAAATACTATTATTATTATCATTATTATTGTTATTATCTCAATAACTATGAGTGAAATATAAAACAATATCATACATCATGCATTTAACATTTTTTACAGTTAAGTAGCAAGTATATTTAAAATATTATAAATCTAGTGTTTTTTTTTCTGAAGTATTGTAACGTCTTGTAACCCTTGTGAATTAAAAATATTTTTGATTGAGAAAGTCACATTACCTAATACATGTAGTCATTCAAGTTTTTTTTTTAAGTCAATATTAACGGTGAATTTAGAGTACGCTGATATAATTTTTTTTTTTAAATATGTATAGATAAATAAAAAACAAAGTTAAGTAGCTAATAATCATAATGTGTATTTTTTTATGAATAGGTTACACTTTCCCATTCTCTAAAACATGTTCGCAAATATTGTCGTAAGGTCAATCAACTCATTAATGTCAAAACCTTAGAACTCTGAAAAATCTGATTTTTTATAATACTACTTAAATTTCTCTGTCACAACAATGAGTCATTAATTTCGAGCACAAAAAAGAAAAATTAAATCTTTACTATCTAGAAAATAATGGCACTGCAATTAAAGATTATAATCTTAAACCATAAGCTTGAACCTCCTTTTCAAATACTGAAGATACATTATATTTAATTCTAATAACTTAGAAATATTCCAAATTTAAATATATTTTATCCACGAAAATGTTTAAATTTAATAACATAGTTATTTAATTTTTGTTCGAGAAATTTTGATGGAAAAGTTTTTATTAAAAATAAAGTGTAATTATTAAAATTATTAACATTTATAGTTATTTTTAATATATGCTTATGAATATTAAATTGATGTTTTTAAAAATTTATATATATTTTTTTAAAAAAAAACACAACATTCCTAGTAAAAATCAATTAATTTTATTTTGAATTTTTTGTATTTCAATGAGTATTTTTTATGATTTAAAAAATATTTAATACACTGTTTATTAATTTAGACTGGAATTTTTGATAATATAAAATTTTGATATGCTAATATGTACATTATATAACTATTTTTGTCAGTTTTGCTTTAAACTACTCTCACATTTAAAATCGTAATAATACGATTTTAACGGTATGATAATAAATTCCAGAATAAATATAAAACAATTAAAATAATGATAATAACGTATTTAATACTAGAAGATTCTAGAAATACATTTTTATCATAACACAACACATTATTTGAATATATACGTTTAATTTTTAATGGGTTAAATGTTTTAACTGTTTTTTTATTGTTCTCAATTTTTCGGTTTCAACTGTATGCTAAAACAATTGATCGGATTAAAGAAGTTAATACGGGTCGATGTATTAGTTCCTTAACGGATCATGTTATTCGGTGCATTACATCACAAATTACTATTGTCTGAATGTTTCTAAGAAGTTTAGTTACAGAGCAAACGTACCAACATAGTAAGAATATATTGTTAACTATTTAAATAAAATTAAAAATTGTTAATACCTACTTATATTATATTAAAAGGAACCTAACATAATCTTGAACAGATAAAATTCTAATATTATTGTAATTTATAGCAATAATAATTAAAAGACAAGTTTTTTCGAATATTTTATAATCTTCAGAAACCTTATAGCATAGTGAATTATTTTAAACCTTGATATTCACTCTACGGTCTTATGAACTTATTTAAACATATTCGAATTAACAAAATTTTCTGTTTGAATATGTATATAAATCTTAATTATTTATTCTTAAAAAATATTCTCTATAAAATTAAAATTTATGTAAAACAATGTATTATAATAAAATTGTTGGTTTTTATTAAATTTACAAAAGTGAGTTGCAGATCATATTGTGCATTGTGCATGTGAATATCATATTATACAGACACAAACACATACACACACACACACACACACACACACACACACACACACACACACACACACACACACACACACACACACACACTTTTTAAGATTTTAATGAAACGCTTGAAAATTATATAAAGTTTTCTAGAAGTGTAGACAGCGGGAATAGTTACTAATTACCTGTCTTATTAATCAAGTCCAACAACATCGCGTGAGGCTATTGATGAGCTGTAGAATAGTCACGACAGTATTATAGTCATTTAAAGTGTTTTCTGGTGTCATACTACGTAAAAATAACATTTTATAAAAATATTGTTACCTGTCATTTATATTTATTTTATTTATCTGATTTCTTTATAAACTTAAACGCTTTCAATATTATTTATTACTATTGCAATTTAATGTGTTGCAAGAATTATGAAACTATAATTTCTACTTATCACCTTGTTCATCAACGGCGTCAAGGAAATAGTCCCTAACTATAATTTCCTAGCTTTCGCCGATGATTTAAAAATTTTCCGTCGTATCAGCAACAGCTCCGACTGTATTTTGTTGCAAAAAGAACTTACCACATTAGTCGATTGGTTTGAATCTATTGGTCTTAACATGAATGTTACCAAATGTCAATCTATGTCTTTCACCAGATCCCGTACTTTAATCAACCATAGTTACTCAATTAACAATATAATATTTTCATCGACTAGTCTTAAAAATGACCTGGGTATTGTGTTCTCTTTAGACCTTAACTTCCACTGTCACATCCAAACAATATGTAGTAAGGCGTATAAAACTCTAGGATTCGTAAAGCGAATATCTTCCGAGTTCAATTTTACCTCCCCTGTGAAGGCTCTCTATTGTTCATTAGTTCGCCCCCTGCTTGAGTACGGTTTAGTTTTGTGGAATCCCCACACAGCCTCCGATTCTGCCTTAATTGAACGTATTCAAAGACGCTTTCTGTCCTATGCTGAGTATGTGTTGAATATCCCCAATCCGATTCATTATTACACACTCGTGTTCTATGAGCTTGGACTCTCCATGCTAGCCGATAGAGAGTTACCTCTAATCTTAAACTTCTTAGTAATCTTATCGATGGTTCTTCTGACGCGCTCAACTAATTATAGTTCTAACAATCCATTTCACCGCTCGATGCGTCTTGCTGCGATATGCACTCTTCTTTTTTACCTTAATCTAGACACCTTGTTCCGCTTCACTTCTCCTGATTTTTTATTATTTGTATTCTAAATTTAAATATCCATTATTGTTCAAATACTTAATCATCACTACTGTACGTTGGATTTAGCCCGCATTTAATAATAAATAAATAAATAAATAAATAAATAATAAATAATGTATAATAGTATATATTTGTTTATAGGTGCTATAATTATGTAGTATATATTTTGTGTATCTTTTTGGATTAAACAGTTTTTTAAACGTCACAAATCGACAATTAGGCTAGTATACGGTTGTATGTAATTATTAGTAATGCCCAACGATATCGTATTTCGATATTGATATCGGACCAATTTTACCAATACCGATGTATATATATCGATTAAACTATAAAATATTGTATTAATATCAAATTTTTGAAATTTAAAATTTCTATTTTTTTATTAAATAAAGTATACATATATAAGTTTTGATAGTGAATCAATGGTAAAAAGTTAAAGAACGATTGTACATTAACGATAAGCAATACAATAACACTAAGCAAGTGATACTGATCAAGTTGTTACCAAAAGAAAAATATTGGTTTAAACCTACACAAACAACCACCAGACAAAGTAAATCAACTACTCTTTCTGAATCCATATTTAAAAGAAAATGATATACCAGATAACGTAATGGTATGAAAATTATTAATAGATACGAGTATATTTTAACTATACATTTATTATTTTTAAATTTATGCATATATTTAGAAAAAATTGCAAAAAAAATTGGAGGTATCTATGGTAGATGAAAAGAAAATAATGTACCTATACTTTCAGTATTTATTTTAACATTTTTTTTTTTTATTTTAATATATTTTTTTTTTTTGTTAAAGATATTTTTTTTTTAATGTAAGAAATATAAATTAAAAAAAAAAAAAAAAACCGTCAATAAATTTGGTATTTAGCACTGTATTCAGTTTTTAGTTTTATAAATGATATCGATATATTGTTTTTCGATATCGATATAATTTGTTTTTCAATATCATGATATTATATCTATAACTGAAAATATATCATAGTATTAACAATTTTATATAAGGAAGACATTGAGCATACAATTGAAAACTACATAAGTAAAATAGTAAGTTTATAAGTTTTGGATTATTACAACATTTTGTTAGATATTTATTAAATAATTAAATAATTTATTCGTTGATTTTTTTTTAAATTTTTGTCATGTTTAATTTAATGTATGCATTCAAATGAATAGAATGCTGAATTATTATTACCATTTAAAAAACTGCAGAAATTCGGAATGAGAAAGACGATGTGATTTTTTTTTTTTACCTTATTTTAAAAATATTATTTTGCAACTAATGTATCATGTATAATCATTTAGAGTGAACTTAATAACACATGCGTTTTATAGAAAAAAATAAAATAATAATAATGAACCGTAGACAATAATTCGCTTGTGTTGGTTAGATTACCGTTTATTTAACGTACACGAAAACGAAACGGTAAACAGTCTAAATTGTCAAATCAGATCACGCAAGACAACTAAAACATAGAAAAATGTCTGAGGCCTTGTTTATTTTTCTAGTGCACGCACACACTAAATCCATATTCTTGTAATAAAAGATTTAAAATATTAGACTTTATGAAAGATTCCAAGCTTCGATATTATGTATATTTTGAGAATAAAATATGCAAGCTTGTAAATGTACATTTTTACTTAACTAATATAATAAAAATAACTAGAACGATCAATCAGAATTGACTGATATTAACTAAAACAAAAATAAAATATTTAAACATGTAATTATCATTTTTCTTGGAAAAATACTTATTATTATTATATCTTTAAAATAGTTTTAGATTTTTATTCATGATATTACTGTACAAATATTAAATTATAAAAATATAATATTTACTTGATAGTAAATTGTAACATTTATCAATGACTTTATTCATAAATATTTACTTTTTATTTATAAATTTTAAAATTATCTATTATTAATAAAATATACATTACAATTATTAGTTTACATCTATTATTTGCCGAGATATTTATTATAATGGAATAACAATAGTTTTTAATAAAATTTGTTGTTTTAGAATTATTTTAGAAAATATTGATAGTTTTTGTCTTTGAGATTGCTTTATAAAAGTAGTGTTATGATTATTTAAATTATGAGAAAATGTATAATAATGACAAAAATAAAAAATATATATAAGTGAATACAATTTTTTAGCAATAACTTATGTTCCATTAGTTTGGCATCTTTTTGAAAACATCATTAGGAATATATATTAATATATAGGTATAATAAATGTTTATTTATATTTTGCGTACAAATTACTGTATTGTCCTTGAATAAACAAATTTTATTCAAGTTAATATTTGTGCATGCTGTTCAGTAGGTACACGTATATAACATTTTGTTGTGAAATCGCATTTTCTTAACTCAATTAGAAAACTTATGTACACGTTATACGTAAATTACATGTTATAATACCTATGTAAATGTATGGGCATTTTAGGTATGTTCGTGCTTTTGTATGAAAAACGAGCCTAAATTAGTGCCTTTCTGAAGGTCTAGTAGAATTATAAATGCAACTGTAATTGTTTTGTATATTTATTTGCAATAAAATAAATTATGTGTAGTTCACCTTACTTAAATTTCATGTCTATAAAAAATAGAAAATGCTTAAAGAAACTCTAGAAAATGAACTGTTTTTAATAGATGTGTTGCGTTCATATTATATTATTATTTATGGATTTCGTAGAATTATTATTGAATCGATTATATTTTTACGGTTGTAAGCAGTGTAAAGAAAATTGTAATCTGATTAATGATTATGGATTATGATTTAAATTTGTAGTTACTATTCATAATATACATTAATGTAATCAATAATCATGATATCAAATTGTTTTAAATGATTAAAGTAATTATGTAATCATAGTGCAGTGGTTCTCAAACTGTGTTCCGCGGGCACATCTGATTTAAGTACAGATATAAAGTTTGGTAATTTCGACTAAGTTATTTGACAGATATCTTTACAAAATTAAATTAAGTAAATTCATTCTTACTTGGTAAAATCAACACTGTTTTCAAGGCAAATCAAAACATTGAATTCTGGACTGAATTTGTTTTTTGATGAGAAATTGATAATATTAGTTTGTTGAAAGAATATATGGAATCAGTTGATGAAAATATTGACGATTTGGATGAAATATACGACGAAATATGCAACAATTAAATTAAATACTGTCTTCATTAGAAAATATTTTCCAGCAAGTGGAGACATAAAATATATGCAAAAAAATAATTGGGTTAAAAATCCATATTTAATAAAAAACATCCAGTAGAAATCTCTACAACAGTGTACGAAGAATTAATAGAAATTACTGATTCATCTTTAAAAACGTTGTTCGATGAAATGTCATTAACTGATTTTTGATGCAGTTGTAGTATTCAAAATGAATATCAATCTTTGGTTAAAAGAGATTTTTCTAAACCTAACCTTCCTTTTCTAAAAAATATCTTAATGGAAACTGATTTTTATCATATGCGTCAACAAAAACAAAATACCACAAGAAAAATAAAAGGCTGAAGCAGACATGCGCATTCAATTTCTTCCAAATATTGGAGTACTGGTAAATGGAAAAAAACAATATCATTCTCTCATTAGATAAAACCTTTAAATTACTAAATACATTTTATATTATATTTTTTTAAATTAAACTAAAAATTTTGTTCTATACGTGCATATTCATTGTGCACACTCACTATAAAGAAAAAAAATTAAAAATTAAAAAATTAAAAAATTAAAAAATTGATCCATAATAATTTATTAGTTGTAAAGTTAGTATTTCTGGGTTTTGGTACTTCGTGGATTTTTTTTAGCGTCTCAAAGGCTCCACGAACAATAAAGTTTGAGAACTGCTGTAATTTTCAATCATGAGTAATTTTAATGATAATGGATTATTGATCATTTAATAACGGTTTTATGCTTAATAATAGCTTTATTTTGAAAAAAAAATTTAAAAATTGATAGTTTATTATACATTGTAGTGCATTTTATATGTATCATACTTATTAGTTATATAAAGGATATTGTAAAAAAAAAAACAAATAAGGAGTTAATTAAACAATAATATACGTAATTATTATATAATATGGAAAAAAAATAAAAATAACGATTAACGGTAACAAAAATATTATTTGTAGAAAAAACTATTTTTTAATAATAAATTAAATGTAAATATAATAATAAATAATATATAAATCATAAGATTTGTATAATAATTTATTTGCTTTTAATACAAGATTATTAGGAACAAATAAACTATCAGGCTGTTATCAGTGGTTTTAAAATGTTTAAATAGTTGACGTTTTTTAAATCCCTAATTTTTATAATATCGAGTGTAAAATCTAATAGTAGATTGTAGTTATTCTATATTTTTGGCGATAATGATTAACAATTACACAAATATAATCGTGATTAATAATTACTTTAAAAAATGATTAAACGATAATAACTAATGTAATTTAACAAATTAATTGTAATTGATTATATCATTTAATCGTAAACTAAACGAATATGCTCATCACGGATTATAAGAGTAGTTAAAAAGAAAAAAATACTAATAGTTAAGATCAGATAACATAATAAAAAAACAAAATAAAAATATAAATTTAGTTTGACGATTGTTGAATAATTCATTAAAATAATGTATTAAATCATATTAATCTGAAGTTTTTGGGAAACTAAATATTAGGAATTATAGAATAAAATTATAGATGTTAGGATGACTAGAGTAGAACGATGAATTTAGGTGTAAATGAAAACTTCCACGGTCGTTAGTGGTACAGTTACAGCTAGCAGAGAACTGTGCCCAAATATTAGAATTTTTAGTTTCTGTAGATATAGATACTAAGTGGTGAACAGACTAACACTGTAATATTTTTCGTTTGAACTATTGACGTTATGGTATCTACTTTAGATAAGATACTACCGATACTGCCGGCACAAAATTGAAAATAAATAAATTTCCCGGGCCGCAATTAACTTAGTGATAAAATATAACCGGGCCGCAATTCACCGGTCTTCAACACGTAAATGACATGTCAGGCCGCAACTCACCTAGAGCTGATTGCAAGTTAAACCTGTCACCCTGCGAGTACAGTAAATCTGAAATTCTTAATTATTATTTTTGTCTTCACTTGACAAAAATTATAATTCTATTAACATAAAATTTTTTAAAAAAACCAGAAAATACTTTTCACCCATTCGAAACAAATTAAAGTTTAGTATTTATTTCTGTAATAAAATGGACAGATGTCTGCTGTCGGTATTACGCAAAATTGCAAAAGCCACGTTGCGGTCATATTGAATTTACTGACTACTAGGGTTGGTGTAGGTTCTCGGATGTTATTATATAATTACTAATAAACACGCGCAATAATGGAGTAGGCAAAATCATGCTTGAAGGTAACACGAATACATGCACAACGGGGTAGCGTAGAATTATGTTCTCGAAGAAATATTTGAGGTTGTCGACCTTGATTTTGCACCGTATGAATAATGTATTAGTTTTAAAATAATATATTTTAATCGCTAACTTTAAGTAAAACACGAATGAGAAATAATGTCTATAATATTATGGACTCTGACTACTTATATAGTTTACTGAAATGTTTTAAACACCATAGAAACGATGTTTCGGAATTAACAATTAATTAAGTTTGAAAACTATTTTTACAAAGTAAATTGAAAACAACGTTAGCGTCAATTTAAAACAAGTATATTACGACTATCAATATGCGGTATTCTGTGAAAACGCCTGCAATTTTTGTATATAATTTACACTTGACTGTGGTATTATTAAGTGAAATCATACAACGATGATTTAAACTTATTTGTACTTAAACGCTATGCGTATTTTGTCATTGAAATTTCTTTAAGTCCAGATTGAGTATCGGTATAACTTAGTTAATAAAGTTCTGTAACTAATATAATAAATATTTATTTTAAACGTGAAAAACATATATTCCATTACTTAATTTATTATAAAGTTTTAAATATTCCAATTAAGACAAATTTTTGACAGAATCTAAAATATAATGTGCTTAATAAATTGTTTTTGTATAATTTCAATGATTAGAGCTTGAATTCAAATGCCTAATTTTAAATAAACTTTATTTTTATTATGAGGGAGATATTTTATGATAGACCACTGATTATCATAAACCAATAAAAATTGATAAATAGGTATACTTTACAGTTATAAATTATGAGCTTCATTTTTTTAAATACACATGATGTGGCTTAGATTAATTATAATTATAGGAGACATAATTTTAGAATGCTTTAACTTGTCTGTTATAAATACAAAAATCTATGTTGTATGATGAATTAAGAAAAGCTGGGATGAGTTCAAATATGTAGCATAAAATATTTAATGATGGAGAGTATTTACTAATCCTAAAACCTATTTCAAATATTCCTACCTTATATATATATTAATTTAAATTCTTACCTGCATATTACAAGTAAACCAAATATTTTTCAAGTCTACATATTTAGTAGATAGATAAAGTTCAAAGTGAGTAAATTAAAATAAATTTAATATGAAATACTCAATAACTTTTTATTGATTCATTAAATTAAAGAAATTTTAATTACGAATTTTATTAATATTAATTTTTAAACGTCGTTGGACGAAACTTATATCTATTTGGAAATTCCGTCAACTGATACGATTCTGCTACACAGGACTTGATACTCGGAAGCCAAACTTCACACGGCTATTTTACAATGCGTTTAAGGTCTCTTATAGATGACGAGGTACGATTATCGTTGCTCTTATTTAATGATACATAAAATAATTATTATGTAATAATACATTAAAGATTATGACTAACTTATTATTACTATAACAAATTTAATATATAATTGTCATGCCCTAGTTTTATTATTATAATATGTAATATTTTAATATTATTTAATAAATAATTTTTTATATGTAACTGGAGGATAAATTGCATTTACATATGTGTAATTTTTATCTAAATAATCTTATAATATTGTTTTTTAATATTTTATTAATATTATTTAAATAATAATATCTTAATAGTATTCAATTTTTATATAAATAATCTATTAATAAAATTACTGTTAAATATTTAATTTAATATTTTTAAACTAATATCTTAATAGTATACAATTTTGATATAAATAATCCGATAATAAAATTACTTTCAATTGTTATATGTTATGATAATTGTTTTAAATATTATTACAGTATGAATTTTAAACAATTAATAACTATGCATAATATTAATTGTGCATATCGTTACCTAATACAATAATTGTTTCAAGTTTAAATACTCATGTATATGATATATTAAGTGTTGAAAAGAATACGTAAAGTTTGATTTCAACATAGGTAATATGAAAAATAATTTAAACTGTTTCTATGAAAAGTCAAAAGCGATTTAAAAAATCAAGATAGAACTTTTTTACACTACGCTTGTGTCTTAAACATTTGACTTGCTAATCAATAACTATACTAAGATAGGAATAAGCGGTTATAAAACGCACTATGTACATGACGCCAAATGTGTACGGAAAAATAGCATTAAAGTAATAGCTGTATTCGGCGTCAATCCCTCCCAACTGCATCACGTTTATATAATCATTATAGTTTGATATTATCAGGAAAACTTAATTTGTCGTTTGCACGGCATAAAATAATAACACGTACAATAGCCATCATAACAGTAACTATTGATAATAACGTACTTTAATAACTTTAAATAATAATATACGTGTTAATTTGTTTTTTTGTTTTTGTTTATCCTCTGCAGGTGCCGTGCCCGATGAAAAGTTTCCGGTTATGGTATGGTTTCATCCTGGTGATTTTCACTGGGGTACACCAATGTATTGGGACGCTTCAGTTTTAGCCACTAGATATAAAGTACGTAACACAAAACATTCCCTCAAAATCCGTGGTTCTAAGCAGACAGTGTCATGTCAACGAGTAGAAATGTAGAAATCGATTGACCTCGAACTGTTTTCACGTCGTCGCATGAATCTAAATGCAATATTATAAATTTTATAAATAATCAGGGCTCGGGACTTATAGTATTTGCATACTTTTGTTATATATTGTAAAATATAGCAGTGTACAAAATAAATCCATTTGTTAATGCCATGATTTCAAATCTATAATTTGAATGCGCATATTTTTCTGTATTTCATAAATTTTGCAGGTACTTATTTGTACTTTTCGTGCTTAATATGTATATTTTGACATATTATTTAAATTTTAAAATTAAAAACTATATAAATTTCAGTCAATTGAAAAATATTAATACAACCGAATATATCTATTTGCAAATATACAACTTACAGCTCGTTATGTGTCGTGTTATGCGATAAGAGAATTCCAATTAGGCTGAAAGGTAAATTTTATAAAAGTGTAGTGAGACCAACTATGCTGTATGGTTCAGAGTGTTGGGCGGTTAACAGGAGAATAGAACAAAGTATGAGTGTCGCGGGAATGAGAATGCTTAGATAGTTGATTGGAGTGACAAGAGAAAATAGAATAAGGAATGAATACGTGAGAGGTAGTGTTGGTGTAGCGCCAATTGTGGACAAGATGAGAGAAAATAGGCTGAGATGGTTTGGGCATGTGATGAGGCGAGAGGAAACGAATGCAGTAAGAGTGGTTATGAAGATGGACGTTGAAGGGAAAAGAGGAAGAGGAAGACCAAAAAAGAGATGGTTGGAGACTTTGGAGAATGACATGAGGGCTGTCGGTGTGTGCAGAGGAGATGTGATTGACCGAGTAAAGTGGAAGCGTAGGACAAGGGTGGCCGACCCCAAATAGTTGGGAGGAAGGCGAGGCAAAAGAAGAAGACAGCTCGTTATGTGTCGTCATTTTGCGTTTGAAAAATAACTTTATTTTAGAAAATACGATGTCCTGTATCAGCCTATATATAAATCAGTCTATTATATACTATTTTTATACAGCTTTAAAATGGAAAAAATATCAAGTACCGGAAACATAAAAATGGTATCTCAGTGTGGGTGTCCTTTTAATTTTTCCTTCCGAAAATGCACTGAAGTATATGTATAAATAAATGCATTTAACAATATTAAATAATTTAGTAGATTTATCAATTAATATATTTATTTGATTAGAAGATAAATTATCCCAAACATTGATTATATTTTAAAATAAATGTTTTAAACAATTTTGTTGAAAACTATAAAATAGTAATGGCATAGAAATGATTCGTTTAACAAGAAAGTTGAAATATGCATTTCGATTTAAAAAACTACCTAAGTTTTTTTAAATTAATCGAAATTTCAAACTTGATAGTCATTAAATGTGTGAGAATTGGATTTATAATCAGATTAATGAACTCAGGTATTTTTATACACTATCGCACATGACTCAAAATCCATGTATAATGTGCGTTTTATGATGCAATCAAACCGCTCAAAAAATCAACAGCCAGTTTTAGTCAGGTTCACCTGGCTTCGTTCTTCCATAAAATATTTATACTAACACAGATCAATTTTTCGAAAGTAATTCTTGATAATCTTTAATTCTCGCAGGAGCGTTTCCAGACGTTTGCTATGGAGGGAAGAGGGCGAATAATAAAAAAAATATTATTAATTTACATGGGAATCAGATTTCGAGTTTGTAAAAATCATTTTTTAAAATTAGGAATTAGGAATTTAAAACTAGTCTTCTCTACAAAATATTTGTGTCACTGAATTGTTATATTATTAAAAACAAATCATCATAGTATAGGTACAAATTAATCTTTAAATAACAAAATTTATATTTATATATTGTTTTATTGGTTTTATTTTTATTACATTTAATGCAGCCTATCTGTGAATATATAAAAGCGTCAAACAAGTTATTTCACTATGGCCATTTCATTTTTTATCCAAGAATTATTATTTATGTGAATAAGAAATCTGAATTCCGTTAATATATAAAAATAAAATAAACAATGTCAAGTAATTTCATATATATATATATATATATATATATATATATATATATATATATATATATAAAATTGACCAATTACTATATAAGTCCACCTCATAGAAAGATTTCTCCCATAACCCTTTCATATGGACGCCCCTGAGTTATCGTTAATATTTGTTCAAGAAACACATACCTACTACATGTTTTAAAAATATTATATACGAAAATACTTGTTTTATATAAATCAATATATTATCTTGTTAGATTCACATTATTTTTAAAATTTTAATAAAAGAAAAACTGCTGAGAAAATAAAAAAATTAGACCTTTTGCAAATACTGCAATCAGTACCTTATATTCAGTCCATTAAGTTACCACATGAAGTATTTAGTTCATCGACTACCTAACATTTCGTTTGCATATTTTTGCATTTTATGCATTTTTAATGTATTTTTTGCATTTGAATTCATACTTATGACTTTATAACGATGAACTACTTATAAATGTATGACGGTTAGTAAAATATCATGTAATTATTTCTTAACGCATGTATTATGTTCTCGTACACTATATGTACACTGTTTAATGTGTATAATTTGTTTACAATCAATAAAAGTATTACAACATTGTGTTGTATAAACTTATAGTATATTCTATTATAAAAAAACAAATCATACTATTAACGTCATGCCCCATACAAGTGAAAGCGGTTGTGCGTACGGCAGGGTGAGCAGGAAACAAAAGTTTTTGTTTTCATCACGTGTGACAAATACAGCGATTTTATCAATAAAAATAATTTTAGAAAGAGACCAAATGTTGAACTAATTGCATACATCAGTAGTACCTAAAATATTCAAATTTTTACTAAACGTGATAAATATTACTTTCTCACAATTTATCAATTTCCATTTGATTCGGTTACGATTGTTCAATTATTAGGTTTGCTCCGTAATAAAAATCATACGAAATTTATTTTCGACCGTGGACAGCAAAGATAACGGTGAATTTAATAATTATCCGATTTTGTGAAAGATCACAATGTACACAATAGAAAAAATAAACTAGAAAAGTATTTGCTTAACAAACTGTTTAACCCTATCATACGTGCCAAGTAGATTGGAATTGAATATGAAACACGCGATTGGAAAAAACGTGAATTCTGAGTTACATCGCGCGACGTGTCATCTTTTATCGAGAAATCCACAAGAATACGGACTCAATGGTTTAATTTCGATATAAAATAATTGGAGATTTTAATCAAACAATAATTATTCAGAGAAAAAAAAAAACGTGTTACCTTGCTGAAATTCCATTTGAACTATATGGTATATACTATATAATATCGTAAAATTAAACAATACTTGAAGTTATATGTTACGTGTTGGTCGAAACAAAAAAGCAATCAATGTTCCATGGGATCGCGTTGACGGAAAATAACGAGTGTAATGCCTTTTACGGTCCTAACCTGCAATCGTTTTGTCGCAGGTGATCGTGGTGACCATGGCGTACCGGTTGAACATATTGGGCTTCTACACGGACAACACGGCGGACGCGTCGGGCAATTGGGGACTGCTGGATCAGACGGCCGCGCTGGACTGGGTGCAACGGAACATCGATAGCTTCGGCGGGTCGGCGCAGAGCGTGACGGTGTTCGGGCAGGGCGCGGGCGCAGTGAGCGTGGGCCTGCACGTGGTGTCGCCCGTTTCCCGGGACAAGTTCCATCGGGCGATCAGCATGAGCGGCAATGCGCTGCTCCGGACGGCCGTGGCGTCCGAGGGCCCGTCCGAGGTGCTGGACGCGCTCGCCGACAAGTTCAACTGCTTCCGGAACACGCTGACCGGATGCCTGCGCAACGTGGACGCCGAGGTGCTGGTCAAGGGAGCCGGGTCACTGATTCGCTGGGGTCCGGTGATCGACGGTCCGGCGTTGGTCAACAACAGCAACGGCCGCAAGCCGTTCTTGCCGGACGCGCCGGCCGCGCTCATGGATGATGGCCGGTTCGCGCGGGTCGCGCACATGATCGGCTACAACCACATGGAGGATGCGTTCGACGCTTTCGACCGGACAGACGGTGATAGCGGCGGCGGCGGTGGTGATGGCGGTGAAGGAATCACCAGAGAGAAGTTCGAGGCGTTGGTACGGGACGTTGTGCTGGACGAAGAGGCCGAAGATCGAAAACAAAGACAGCAGCAACAGCAGGTGGCGGCCGTGGGCGAGGAAGCGGCCGATCCGTCTGATGGCGGTGATGATGCAAGTGGTGATGCGGGTGGTAGCGACGGGGGCAATTGTACGATGAACGTTGACTTCGTGACGGACACGATCGTGTTGCGGTACGCCAAGCCGACGGACGACGCGGAAACGCTGCGCCGAAATGTGGTGACCATGCTGGCCAATAAGGTGTACGGGGCCACGAGTTATCAGGTGGCCGCGTACATGTCACGGTACAACGCGACGTACATGTACCGGTACGATTACAAGATACGCGCGGTCAAGGCACTGCCAGCCGCGACTGAGTGGTTGGACGCACCGCATGGCGCCGAGCTTCCTATGGTGTGGGGCATGCCGTACTGGCCCGCGGCCGCGGCCATTGACTGGACGACTGCGGACCGTCGAATGTCAGACACCATGATGGCACTGTGGACGAATTTCGCCAAGCACGCGGACCCGGCACATCGCATGTCCGCGCCCAACAACTTCAGATGGGACGAGTTCCAGCCGCGCATGCCCCGGTTTATGGCACTCGACAAGGTGCCCAACATGTCACTGCCCGACCAGGAGTATGAGTTCTGGAACCAGTACTATCCGAAAGTGTTGGCCATCTCGCAGCAGTGCTGTTCAAACTCGACTGCCGAGTCGGCCGCCATGCCCGCCATACCTCGTCCCTCTGCGTTTGTCGCGCTCCTGTTGTTGCCGTTCGTCGCAAGCCTTTCATCATCGCTCTAGTAAACGAAACTTCCATGTACAGGTGTCCTGTTCATCTCAACATCCACTGCGGTTGAACCTCTGTACGCAGTTGGAAGTCACACAACACTTCCCAACCATGTTATAATGAACTTAGTCGCGTTTTAGTCCTCTTGAGTTCACGCGGATATAATATATATTATCCATTGTGGTATCATTCAAAATTATATCAATGTTAGAAGTTCGTGTCTGTTGTAGATGGTAGTTAATACGAGTTCGTTTCTTAGTCGAACTCGTGCGAATCGTATTTCAACCCTTTTGGGTAAAGTTAGTTTTCAATCACGTTTTAAACTTCTGTGCATAATATAACTCGACGGGAAACCCACGGTATAATGGTTATCGGTACACAGGAATCGTAAACTGTTTCGCGTTTGTAGGTTGAGAGTTAGTATTCATTAAATTATTACGAAACCCCATTATATAGTTTAACTCATGTAAAATTTATCTTAGCCCTTCTGCGTAAAGTTGTTATACATTATTTTATAATTTATATACAATTGTGTGCTGAAATCTTAAATAATTGCTGGACATATATAAGATTTTGAATATTTACCGAGTTATATAAATTATAGATACTTATTTTTATTTTCGATGCAAATATAACGCTGTTCTTTGTCATTATGAAAAAAAGGTTGTACAGCGAATACGTTATTATAAATATAATACGTATTATTAATACACAGTTCTGATTGGGTATAATAAAATGCTTCTTTCTGTAGGCGTTCTATTGAATATGAGATACGTATGCATTGTAAATACCAAATTATTCATTTATGAAGTAACCCCAAACACCATTTATCATCGTTAAGAATATATTACTCTTGCATATTCCAGCAAATTTAAACTAAAGTCAATAACGAGTTGACAATATGCCTGTAGTTCGTATTAATTTGGAATACTTTTTAAAACGTATTTAATTTATGTCATGTAGCAGGATTATTCATCATTAATTGATTGTGCTAAAACGTTTTAATGATTTAAAAAATAATAAAAGTTTAGTTATTAATTACTATAAGATATGAGACTTCGATATTTTTATAATTTTAGTAAAGTATTGAAATCCATTTCACTTTTTTGGCACATATAATTTGATAAGTTTTCCCCTTGAAATGTAATTTAATACAACCAAACTTACCTATTTAGTCTCTAGATGTCTTTTTGTACACTTGGATTCGATACAGTATTGATATTGTATTTTGTAATAACAACATAACGCGTAAGATTGTAACTTTAATTGATATTGATTTTTTGTAATCTTAATTTCTTTTTCGAAGTTCCATAACTTATAAACAATATGCTTTTGCTCAATTAAGTACTATAATAATATTGTGTAGATTGTAAGTTATACATATATTAGTTATGATTGATTTAAAAATGTAATTGTATTATATAATTATATAGAACGGTATTTAATCATTTTTAATGATATTTCTACAACATATTTTTCAAACAAATCAACAATTATGTTGTGTTTATTAGTGTATCGATTATTAGTTTATTAGTGTTCATATGAATGAAAAATGAACTGTCATTTCTATACTAGATACAGTTGTTATTAAGTATTATATATATTATAATAGTTATGATAATTAAGTTACGAGTCATAACTTATGACTAGAGTGTATATTTATATGCATTGTCATTTTTATTCTGGTTGATATGCTAAGTTAGCAAAAAATTAGTTTCATGATAACGATTTAAGCAATTACAATTTTTTAGTGCCTTTTTTTGTAAATTTCGATATTTATCCATTTATTTTAATTTTACGATATAATTTGCATGTTTCATCTTTGAGTACGTATTTCGTTGTTTTTTTGTTTTTAATTTTAAATGTTTTTTTTTAAAAATATTTTTTAAATATTCACTAGTTATTATAATATATGGGATAAATATTTTTATGTAAAATTTTGAAAAGTGTTATCAAAATAAGTCTATGTTACACTAACAAATTAAAATTTTTAAATGGTGAAAATTAATTAATTCAAACGAGCAAAAATTTATCTTCAAATGATATAACATTTTTTTAAATACGTTTCTATTACTACTGAAAACGTGGGAAGATCATTTTTAAGATATAAACAATTTTTGACTGATAAACGTTAATCAATAGTTATGAAAAATATAGCTAAAATGATTTTCATACTATAAAATTCACATTTAGACAAAAACAATTTATTTTAAGATACATTTTTGTTATTAATTGATTATTTTTTTTCTTTTAGATAAAATGACCGACAAAATTATTTTGGTAAATGCATAATTTAAAAGAAGACATGAAAGTATTTATAGTAGGGTTCCATAATATTAAATGTATTTTTTATGTGTTATTTTAATTAAATGTTCAACATATTAATTTTTTTTTTTTTGCCAAATTTTGAGTGCACATTTTTTTTTATGGATATTTTATAATTTTAGTGCATATTTTTGTTCATATTTAAAAATGTTTTAATACATATTTGGTTAGTTTTTAATTCATATAAGTCCACATTCTACTTATAACTTTTAATAATACACTTATGACATGCTAGTGTCCGGTGTTATATTTGTGGAGGGGTTTATGACAATTTATAGCTGATACTCTATTTAAAGTTTCAACTACAGAACATATTTATACAACGGTACGATTTTTTTTTTATGTAACTGTACAACTGCAGAATTAAATTCTTTCTTTGAAATAGCGATAACTATGCCACCGGTGCACCGACTTATATGTATATATAGTTATAGATTATTGATCTCAGAAGTTAGAACTGTGAAGATAAATATTTTCTTGAAATAATATATGTTAGTCAAATGTGACATTTCGTACTTAAAATCGTAGAATATTGAAAAATAAAATTCAAAAAGAATAAATTTAAAATTTAAAACTATTGAATTACGATTATTTGTATGAGAACATTTAACTTTTTATTCTTAGTACAATACACACACTTTTCGATGTATTTATTATTTATCATTAGGTTTTATTTTTCTTAGCACTGCGGCACTTATACGTATTTTTAGAAAATGTACAGTACTTAAAATGTATAGTAAGTACATTTTTAACGGTGAAAATTTTAATGTTGTAAGCACAATTTATAATCATTATACACGAACATATTGTATTCATAATATACTTACCTACTAGTTAAAATAAATGCTATATTTTTAAAAACATAGCATTAACATTTTACAATAAACTTATAATTTAAAATTGTTTGTTGATTTTATTGATATTTTTCTTTATTAAAATCTAATATTGTTAAGTTTTCATTAATGAACCACTATATTCAAAATACTAAATAATAACTAAATATTCAAACATTTAATCTCTAGAGATGTTTGAACTCTATGACTCTTTTATGAAGTAAAACGTAACATTAGATATACATACCATGTATCTATAATAGCCGATATTGTATCCAAAGATTTGCCTTAGTTACGCTAGCTAATATTAATTTATAGATGATAAATATAGAGCTCAATGATAAAACACAATATCGTCCCCGTTCATGCAAAACACACTAAGTCCAAAAATCAGGTTTTCCGGTTTATTTATTTATATAATATTCAGTTTAAAAATATCTATAATATGCTATATTCAACTAAGTCCCATTATTATTTAATAATGTTTAATAAACAGTTGAAAATGTTAACTAAGTCCATTCGATAGTTTCCTAAATACGCAAAAGACACTAAGTCCACACGTGGACTTAATACGTTATGCACGAGTTGCTGTATATTCATAGAATATAGTTAAACTAATATGTAAAATTAATTAAGTCCATTTTCAATCAATACATCAATAAAATAATAATAATATAACATTATTATTATTATTTTAATCATTATTGAATGGTTACAATCAAGATAATAATATTATTTTCTAAGACAGTGGTTACAATTAAATAAATTAGGTTTTATCATTGATTATAAATATTTATAAATAGATATTCATATTATTATTTTTCACTAACATTAGAATATTGTTTTGATAATAATTATTAGTTAAATTATTTAACTTTAAAATATGTTTGTTATGTTAATGTTGGAAGTCAACTATTTAAATATATTATTTAAGCGTGATCACTTTATTTTACAGTGCCAAAATGAGTCGATTTAGTAGAATTAATAATAATATTATTATTTTATTAGCTTCGACTTCCACTGGTATTAATTCGAAATTAACTAATTCAGAATCAGTAAGTATTTATTTAAAAAAAAATATTATAATTTTATTGCTGCTGAAGCATACTACACGTATTTATTATATGAAATACAATACTATTTACTTAAAATATGTAGAATTAATAGTTTGAATTTAATTATTTATTATTGTAATAATAGAGTTCAAATGATTTTGATGACTCCGATTCAGACTGTGATTATATTCCATGCCAAACACAGGTAACTAATATTATTTTAATAGCTTAGTATATCTTACATCAACTTATCATTTTTTGTATAATTATTAATAATTAAAAACACACAGAGAAATACCTAATAAATAATGTTTTATTTATTACGAATTAAAATTAAAGATCATTATTAATTTAATGATTGGATTAGATAACCTACTTGTAGTTTTATTGTTGTGCATTGATGAGTTATACAGATTTTACAAATTATTATAACAATTTATGTACATTTGACAATAATTGGTTATGAGGTATAGGTATATTCATAGCATTAAACCATGATGTATAATAATATAGTTAAATTATAATATTCAATTTTACATATTATATATAAAATAAATCCCAACATAGTTCAAAACTTAATTTTTGTTACAACTGTTAATTTAAATTTATATTTTAGGAAAATACAGACTCTGGAAATGAAAACTCAGAATTATCATACCATACACTACAACCAGTTGAGCAAGTGCCATTGATAAATAATGCAGTTTATTCAGAGCATGTAGTTAATGAACCTGATAATATCGATCAAGGTAAAATTAAAGCTTGAATAATAATAATATTATGTTAAATAATAGTTGTAATAACATTCTGAAAGTGTAATTGATTTTTTCTTTTAGTTGTTTATGATGATATTCCTCAAACAACCAATGTTGATTTATTAGAAACTACTCTACAGACTATAGGAAATCAAGTAGAAACTCCTTTAAGAAGATGGAATAAATCAAATCATGAAGGATCAATTCGAGCTATAAATAAGAAAAAAAGAAATCTAGGATTAGAATACACTGTAAGCAATAAGAAGTTTTCAAAAAAATTGCCAAAACCAATACAATATGATAAATGCAAATTTGATTGCTTAAGTTTCACTGAAGAAGAAAGAAATGAAATATGCCATAACTATAGGGGACTTGTTGACTTTCAAAGAAAAAAAGATTTTATAATATCCAAGTTATTGATAAGTGAGCCTAATCGACGAAGACCAAGGCAGTTAAATTCAAAATGTTAAAATGAGAGTAAAAATATATTTTTTTTTAAAATGGTATGGAGACTAGAGTTTGTCAATTTTTTTTCTTAAAAACACTTAATATCAGCAATAGTGTTGTAATCTCAACACTCAAAAAATGCAATTCAGCTGGTACATTTGGTTCAGTAGATAAAAGAGGAGGCCATAACAAAAGAGTGTCAATAGAAAAGGATCGTATAAAGAAGCATATTGAAACTTTTCCTACCACAAAATCACATTATGTCCGAAAAAAGTCTAAAAGGCATTATCTTGACAGCCATTTATCAATTTCTAAAATGCACGAGCTTCATAAAGAGTTATGGTTAGAAAATTACTACAATCCACAAACACCATAAATCAAGTCACCAAGTTTAACAACGTACAAACGAGTGTTTTGTCAAGAGTACAATCTTTAATTTTATAAACCAAAAGCGGATCAATGTTTTCTTAGTGCTAAATACAATGATGCTAATGAAAATGAAAAAGAAAATTTGAAATTTATTTATGAAAGTCATAAAGAACGAAAAAAATCAGCAAACTTGGACAAATATATTGATAAAGAAAAAGCTTCACCTATTTCAAATTTTGTGACGGTTACTTATGATTTGCAAACTGTTCTTTATATTCCTTCAAGTGATGTATCTTCAATGTACTATAGTCGTAAACTTTGCTGTTACAATTTTACAGTATATGAAGGGGCATTGCCTAGTAAAGCATACTGTTATGTTTGAACAGAAGTACACGGGAAAAGAGGAATCAATGAAATTGGTTCATGTTTATTCCGTTACATAAATACACTTGATACAAATGTAACTGGTTTATGTTTTTTTTCTGAAACTTGTAGTGGCCAGAATAGAAATAAAAATTTTGCAGCAATTCTTATGTATATAATTTAAATCAGTAATTATATCAAAGTTATTGAACAAAAATTTTTAGAATCAGGTCATTCTATGATGGAGTGTGATTCAATGCATAGCTCTATTGAAAAAGCTAAAAAATACACTAGTGTATACACAGTAAATGATTGGTTAAACATCTTATAGTATGATCGCTCTTCTCGTCATCGGAGTAATGCTCAGACTTATGAAGTGATTGAAATTGAATATAATGAATTTTATGATTTAGCAGCATTATCAAATGCATATTTACAAAATACTGGTATTAACACAAGTGGTAAAAAAGTCAACTGGCTAAAAATAAAATCTTTAAGATACGACAAAGATTATCTAAATCATTTACTTTATTGTTATGATTATACTGATGAGTTTTGTAAAATAAATATAAAATTAGTAAAAAGAAGGTCAACTGCACGAACTGAGTTTATCCTAAAGAAGCTGATATATGTTACCAATATCAATAGCGAAGTACAATGATTTGCAAAAGTTATGCAAAAAAAATGTAATTCCTTCACAATACCATGCACAACAAGAGTATTATAATTAAATCTTACACTTGAAAATGATTCAGATGAGACTTCAGAATAAAAAAGTTATTATGTATTTCCATTAAGTTTTTTTTTGTTTTAAAATCATTCTATAAATTAAATTTTGAAAGTGAAAGTTATTTAAATCGTATTATTCTTTATTTAAGGATTCTATTTTATTTTGAGTGTTAAATAAAAATCCTGAACTTGAAAGTGATTCTGATAAGACCTCAGAATAAAAAAGTTATGTATTTCCATAATGTTTTTTTTGTTTTACAGCATTTTATTAATTTAATTTTTAAAGTGAGAGTTATTTAATTGTTATTATTCATTTGTTTATGCATTAATGCAATTTAGATACTATAAAATTAAAAAAAAATAAATATGTTATCTATTGATTATAACAAAATAAAAAAGAACTAATAAATTAATTTTGATGAATTTAGATTGTGCCTAGTCAATAATTACAAATCTGCAAAACACACTAAGTCCATGTAAATTATGCAAAAGTCACTAAGTCACTAAGTCCGATTTAGTAATTTGCATTTTAACAATAATAAGAACTATAAATTTCACAGTGTCATATTCTTTACAATTACTCATAAACAGCTACTTCCCTTAAGAAAAACTCAATTAAATAAAGAATGAAAAAAATTTAGTTACACATGGTACACATTTAAAATTTGAAAAATTGTAAAAGCTGATTCTCAACAATCATATTTTTGGTCTTGGTGTGTTTTGCATGAACGGGGACGATATATAATAACTACATATTATATATCCATATATTCATGAACCTGATTTTTAAAACTTTTTATTAATTTATTTTTGTTCTTACATTATATGATTATTATTAATTAGTATAGGTATGTTTTGAATATTTAAGATATTCTAGGTTTTTTATCAAATATAATCTATAGTAGGTGCTCGTTTCCACACAAAAAAAAAAATTACATAATAATTTAAAAGTATAAAATTAAAATATCACTGAAACGAAAATAATATTCCATTTGTTTTTATTATATATAATACATACATACATATATTTAATAAACTAAAATGTATTCAAATTAAATTATACGAAAATTAATTTGAAATGAAAACTAAATCTATTCATGATATAAATTTTATAAAATAAAAAAAATTAGTATTTGGAGATTTTTGAGGTTAACAGATAATTTATAATAAAATTGTATTTTAATACACTTGAAATTATACCATTCTTTAAAAATGTTTATTCTTATGTCATATAGGTACAAGTATCAAAAACATTTGACATTTAAAAAAATGTTTATTTTTCAAATTTTTTAATTAGATATTTAATGTAGAACAATTTTCCTTTATTACCGTAAATTAGATGATTTAATTTCCAAAATTTTGGATATTTTTATAAATCATACTTTATGGAATAAGAAAATATAACAAACTATTTAAATTATATACACACGATTTATTGCAAAATCAATTTGAATTATTAATTTTCAACCATCAAATAATAACTGAGTAAAGTAGTAATTTATTTTAACTATTTTAAATCTACAAAAACTTTATACACGTTTAAATGAACTATCAAGCAAAAATTAAAAAAAAAAAATGTACAATATTTATAGATGACAAATTTTAACTTTCTTTGTTGCACACTAAAATATCAACTAATAAACTAATTACTTAAAATTATAATATTATAATACAAATTTTCATATAAATAGAAATTAAACATTCAAACTATCAAAATTATTTAAATGTGTAAATTAACAATACTAATAATATAATTACAATAAAACCTTGATAAGACCGAACCGCTTGAGAACAACCAACGGGATGAAACACGATTGAGCATAAAACACCTTTTTTGCGACACGATTGAGCATAAATTGTCGGTGCATCAATGAAAATCGAAACACAAAAGAAAACCAACACGATTGAGCATAAAAAACTCTGCAACGTTGCCATTTTCAATTTAGAACTGTATTATACAAAAAAATTTATTTAAATAATTATATTAATTTAAAATATAACATGGCCAAAAAAATGTTTTTATAGTCAATATGTAATATACCTAGTCGCATTATATAGCATATAGATCTGTTTGATAATAATAAAATAGTAATTATAATAAAATAAAATCAAAATATTTATAAATTAAATTAATATACCTTGGTATCTGTTTCCAAGTTGTCTTAAATATATTAATAAAGATTCCGTATTCTTACGATTTAAATACTGGTTGTAGGCTTGAATATTAAATTCAAGCCTACAACCAGTATTTAATTTAACATTTTTTGACAAAATGTTGACAACGTGAATTTGCCAACATCGCATAAAATATTCTATGCTCAATCGTGTTGCTAAAAAGGTCTATGCTCAATCGTTTTATGCTCAATCGTGCTTTACCGAACCAACGTTTCTGTTAATGGGGTTTCCATTTTGACGGAGTTCACAAAAAAAAAAAATAATTAATTAAAGATTATTAATTTTTTTTTGTTTCAATACAAATTATATAATATATAGGTATAATTTGTATAAATTCATTACATACAATTGACGGTTTGCTAGCCGTAATTTACCGTAATATAAGTTTTTAATGTTAGTTTTTCAATGTCATTATTTTCCGTTTTATTGGGAGTTTTGAGCCAAATTTGATATGGATACCTTTCCTTTTTTGACTTTACCGAGGTTTTATCTTAGCGAGGTTTTACTGACTATTATATATTCTTATAATATCTATATACAATGTAATGTATTTACAATTATATTAACTTAATTTCTTATTCTAATTTTAAATTGATCGACTAGTTGCTTTATAAGGTATAATTAATAATTGTAAAAATATTTATGACTAGACATACCATACACATTTCAAAAAAATTATAATTTTTAAAAAATTAAGTATATTTTTATAAACTATTTTTGGCCATTGTTTGGCTTATATTCACAACTCAAGTGTCATAATATGAAGTTCTATAACTAATTATAATTTACATATTTTCAGTCGGTATCATGTAATACATTAAAAAACAAAACAGCATTAAGCTACACATATTAAGGAATAATTGAAATTAATATTTATTATAACATTTCTTTTTTATCTAATAAAAAAAATTAGGTAGTATAATAGAAAAGACAATTCAAGTCTATTAAATAGCTTAAATTATACCAAAAACAACTAGGCATTTACAAATAAAGAAGAAACTAAATTAATTTTTAGATACATATGTATAGCATTAAATTAATTATTTAGGTTTTTTTATTTCACCTATATAATATAGTTATATATCGTTATATCTATCGCTATAATTATATCGTTATGTTCTTTTATCCATAAAAATTGTATTTAATGGTATTGGAATTTATAATTAATTAGAATCTACATGAATTCCATTTAAAAATACTATAAATATCGGTTTTTACCGACTAATAGTATTACTATGTTAATATAATTTTCAAATAAGTTTACGTGCATATTTTGGCTGTAATGCCTGTAATATACTTCTGATTATTATTATGAAAACATCATCGTATATATAAAAATTTGTTTTTAAAGTTTTGATGTTAATTAGTGGAATATTATTTTGTTTCAGATTACAGATATATTTGTTTTTATTTGTAATAAGAATTCTAAAGAGATTTGGTTTTCGCATTTATCGTGATCTGTATTAATAGTGTCTAAATCACTTACGTGCAGTAACAAATCTATGATGATGTGACTTAAGAAATAAAATATTAATCTATTTTATTATTTATTTTAATAAAATATAAAATTTTTCAAATGCAGGATGGAAAAATTCATTAATCAATAGTCTCTTTTATTGTATTCACACTTTGATCACCTTATAACAGAAACGAATATTTATTTTTGTACTGATGTAAAGTTATGATTTTTTGAAATACTGTCATACTGTAACAATAACTCTAAGGAAACAAAAAAAAACATAAATCTCAATCGTAGAACTATGTGCTAATTTTTCGTATAAATTAATATATAAAACCCTTTAAAGAAAACTGTTATATACCATAATGGTACCAATATGAAAATATAATAAGACATCTCATTTTAGTGTAGAGCCTTGCAAATAATTACTAAATAATACGCTTAAAATTTGTTTTGAATAACGCAACAATTAATTGTATACATGTACTCGTATAAACTTTGATACTTTTTTTCTGTTTTAAATAAAATAATAAAATCGGTTCGAAAAAATATGCATAGCATGTTTAAATAAGATTACAAGTATATTATCTCTGTTTATAGTTAACAGTAAACAATATTTTGTTAACAAAATTTAATATGTTAACTTATTTAAAATTTTTAAATTAATCTTAATATTATTGTTACAATGAAATTAGCTTTGCGTACACATAAATTAAAAATTTAAATATGAATATAAAATTAAATCAATGTAGTAGAAAACTATTTTTAGCCTTGAAATATAAAAATAAGCTTTCTTAACTCCAATTATAAGAAGAAAAAATGTAGCTAGCATATTGTTCGCAAAATCCTACTCTAAAATATGTGTCTCAATATAATTTACTTTATTGGCACTAAAATGGTACAAAGTGACACAAGAGTCGTAATCTATCTATAAATGAAACATACACCGTCTGCATTGAATATTTTTGTTTTAAACTCTTGTGTGGGAATTTCATGAATCAAAATTTACAGAAAACCAATATCTGACCATTCTAATATAAAATCATTGATTTCTATTAAAAAATAAAATGTTTATACTTTAATAGTAGAGGTATGAAATAAGGATATAATTGATAAATATAAAGAACCATATTATATGCTTAAAAGTTTCTAGTACAATAACATATATTCTTTTGAATGAAACCGGAAATACTTAAAATTACTTTGTGCAGTGTATGCCTGCATTATTATTTATTATAAAATTCAAATTTTTTTAATTAACTGAAGTTAAAGTCATGAAATCACAAAATGGATGGGTTCTTCTATCGGAATCGTAGTTACACCAGTTTTAGTATATCATAATTGTCATACATTTCCCTCATTGTAAAAACAATAGTATTAACTGTTTACAAAAGTTTTTTTATAATATATAAAAAATAAAAAATAGCTGTGCAGCGCCACAAAGAATAATTTTTATATTATACACTTCACTATTACAGTTATTTATTTAAATATATTTATACGACTTAAAAATATTATCTACCCTGTTCAACAACCTCCATGCTTCGCCACTGAACTCAAAAAAAAAAAAAAACATTGTACATGTTAAATCGACTAGTTTTACATCCTCTTATGATCACCTTTCACATAAATGTTCTATAGGAATATATACTTTTATATTATCTCGGACTAAAATAGTTGAGATGCATTTTTTCAAATACTTCAGGACTGAAAATATTATTATTTCTCCATAGTTTAAACTATTTAAGATTAGAGATTTTAGAAATATATCAGAATACCAAGTTTATGCTGTAACGTTTGATAACTATATACATTATATGTACGGATGCTAAATTTGCATGATTATACAAATTTTATTTTTAATAATAAATTTTAAAATAATTTAATACATTTAACGTATAGGAACATTGTACATTTGTTTTCGATTTTATTGTACATATAATGTTTTTTCATAAAGTGTTTCTATTTCAAAATGCATGTATTGGATATTATTTTGATACTTACAAGAGAGTAAAATAAAAATAAAGCACATAAAAGGAAAACAACAGTAAATTAATTTTTGATACAAAAATAGATTGTACGTGAAATTTTGTTTTTGAAAATGTCAAATTCGCTATTGTACAATTGATAATAAGTAATAATATAAATAATAATAATATAAGTAGCAATAATACAAATATTATCGTTTAAAGATAATATTAGTACTTGAAATTATTGAGTAATGCGTAATTTTGAAGTGATATCTGACAAGTTTAACTTAGAATATGGCACAAATTGTTAAAATTTTATAAATGTTTAAAAAACTTTTATTATTACTTTATTATATCTACGGTTAAGTTAGTTTACGTAAGGAATTTAGTTGTAAAAACAGATGATGATAATTTGAGATTCTTAAACGAACTAACCCGCATGTATAACGTGGTCAAAGTGCTCTAATAATATAGTTTATTATATTGCTTACAATTGCATATTATTCGGTTGAACATTTTAAATAAAACCAAATCGATACATCGAATATATTTTTTTTAATTAGTTTATTTATAAGTATGTGCAAATGTTCTACTTTATTTTAGTCGTGTAAAAGGGCTTATTTCAACGTAAGCCGAAATTCTGAACGTTTTGAAAATTCTAAGAAGACAGTGTGAATAATAATTATTTAAATACTTTGGATTTGGAACCCTCACACCACTCTATATCAAAAAAATATGCTAATCTTGTTTCCAGAAATGACTTCAATTCCTTGGTGTTATGATAAAGCATGACAGATTATTAATAGCTTACTTGTTTCATACAACAACTATTTGAGAGTACGATCGAAGCTTCTGCGTCTCAGACCATAGAAATGTTTTATTATTATACACATCCTGTACGCAATATCATACAATTGATTAGGTTTGTTAAAATGTACCCTAATTATGTTATACAAATATATACGAGTGAAGTTATCATAACAAATATTTTCGGTTAGAAAAAATTATAATATAAATAATATAATTACGTCAGTAACTGAATCCTCGTCGAATTCAACGACTAGTATAGTATCTTTCAGGTTAGCCATCTCTCGAAGGGGATAGTACGGGCCGATGTACTTCGACGATAGAAAAATAATCGTCATTACGAAAATATTTATTTCATCGTGAGATAGATGATATTGCTATTAATTGACAGATCTAAATACTTCAATTTTCCTTTTGCATATTGAAGAGACTTTCTTACAACGTTATCGTTAACAGCATCGCATATGTTCTCACATTGGAATTATTACGCTCTAAGAGGTCAATGATTTTTATAATTCAAACGAACTTCATAAATCGTATAACTGCACACGGAAAGGAATAAAAATGAAAACGATGTAAGGAGAAAATAATTTTAGGATACTTTGGGTGGGCTTCAACTGAATAATTTTTGGATGCGATGTAGTCGCGACCGAAGTGTAAGTGCGGGGCAATTGTTCGTGATTTACAAGTTAAGTTTCGCGGTCGTGACGTCCGGTTTGTACGGTTGAAACAACTTGTTCTTTGCGTACTCTTTGTGGTAGACGTGCTTGTGACGGCCAATGAACATTCAGCCGACTGTACGTCTTCCCTACCGGTTTCTGACGCACCGGAAGTCATGAAAAACGACTGCACGGAAGTCGGTGGCTGTTGCAGCGGGGGTACCGGCAAGCGGTCGACTGTGGCCGGCGGTGTAGACGCTCCCATGCCACCGCTGCCGTTGTTACCGTTGACCGGCTTGCCGTTGGTAGTCAGCACGCAGTCCACTATGCCGCACTTGCAGCTCGTGCCGGCGGCCGCACCGGTGAAATCCGCGGCGTCCGCGGCCGACGAAGACGACGACGACGACGTCTTGTTATTGTCCACGGTGGCCATCGGCGTTGTTGCCTTCGGATCTGTGGCCGCCGTGGTCTTAGCAGCATCGTAACCAGTAGCTGTCACCGCATGATGATGGCCATTGCTGCACTCGGTCGCGACACTTCCGTGGCTGCGAACTGATGATGGTGGTGATGATGGTGGTGGCCGACAAACGGGCCGAACGGTTTCTTCATCATTTGCTGTAGCGAATGTGTCGGTGGTCCCGGTCCGGGCGGCGGTGGCACCGGGCCGACGTAGTGCTGTGGTTGGAACTTACCGTAATCGCCGCCACCACCACCAGTTCCGGCGGCGCCGTGAAAGTACGACGGACCCGCGGCCGCGGCCGCTGCGGCTGCCGAATACTGGTAAGCGTTGGCGATGGCCGCTATGTCGGGCAGCGTGCCGTTGGCGTGAGCGCTTGCCGCAGCCGCTTGCAGCACCGTGGCCGCGAACGTGGGGTCCGTGTACACGGCGTACGGCCATGCCATAGCAATCCTTTGACGTTTGTCCTTCATTCTTCGATTTTGAAACCAAACCTGGAATCAGTAACCGGAAAACACGTATTTAATTTAATCTACTAATAAATGCTTTTTTTCTCACTGGAAAGAGGAAGGGTTGGTCCGGGATACTGACATTTAAAGACGTACAGATGCACAATTTAAGGAGTGATGGAGTGTTATAACATTGTGTCGTCGGTGAAAATTAAAGTACGTTATTGAATATGAACGCACACGATATTGGATGTAAGTATGTGATTTCATAATTTCTAAGTATGTATTGCCAACAGTAAATTATAGCGAAATGGTAATGAAAAATAAGATTGAAAAATGTGTATGATTGATCGAATTATTATCTAAATTAAACGAAAAAAGTAATATTTAAATTATTTGAGCATTCTCATTGAATTTAAATTGATTAAATTTCAAATTTGTTAGTAACTTTTTTCAGTAATTAACTAGTTATTTCTGCTGTAATCATTGTTCAACGCATCAAGTTTAAATACAATCACGTAAAAACGTCAATAGAATATTCGATTCCCACTACCTTTTGTATTTTTTGTGTACGCCATTAATCTATCTTAAAATAATAACCGTCGTAGAACCTTATTATACTTATACTTGTATTTAGAGAGAATTATTGTTATATGTATGCTCTTTCGGGACGAGTAAGGAGTATTCAGCGTACAAAATGTAAACTGCATAAGATTATATTGGCCATAAAATCAAATTAATCAATTTAAAATTACCTATAAGCATACCAAGAATATAGAAAATTTTATCTTAAAATTTCCATAATATATACTAAATGCATTATTCATATGTTATGTCGATAAGTCAATTACTACTAATAGTCACTTGTATGGACTAAAAAATACGATTTTGTTGTAATTATAAGAAATCATGAAATACCTACGCTTTTTATAAAGAGTTTATAAAACGGAGTTTTAATATAGAAATGCATACATAGTCAATATTCAATACTCAGTGGCAGATTTTCAAAATTTTTCTGGAGGGGGGTCCTTAAAAATAATATGTATTTCAAATGTATAATTTTTAATTTTATAATATTAAATATACTATCTTATAATTTATACGATTATATATTATATTGTATGTGAACGAATAGATTTAAAAAAAAACTTACTATCGCAGTATTGTAATATAACAGAATATCGAGAATTAACGTTACGACGGACAATTTTATCAAAACTATAAAAATACGATGGTAAAATATTATACTATATTATTATTACTATTTTAGTAGATTCTTGATAATCAACCTACTTATATATATTTGAAATATATAAATATATTATGTTATACGGTATACCTACCTACTGGGTTAGAACAGTGTAAGCATTTTAAAATTATATATGTATATATATATATATATATATATATCAGTATCTGGGGGGGTCCAGACCCCCTGGACCTCCTCCCCGTAAATCTGCCTCTGCTTCTATTTTATGGTGTAATAAATTGTAATTAATTCGTATAAGAATATATCGTACTTCCATGTAAACGGGTAGAATTTAAAAAATTAAATCAACAATGTCTAGTATCTGTATAGTTAAACTTTGAGTATAGCTATCAACGATATTATTATAATATTGGTGGATTTACGATAGTCGAAAGTAATAAATGAACTTATTACCTATTTAACTACATTGTTCAGACTAAAAATAATACGGCACTCTCACATACCTTTATTGTCGATTCGGGAAGATTTAATTCAGTGGCCAGCTCACATCTTCTTGGCCGGGATACATAATTTTCTTTGTAAAATTCTTTTTCTAATCTGAGCAACTGTTCTCTAGTGAAAGCTGTTCTGTATCGTCTAATAGTTTGGTCAGTTGAACCATCTAATCAAAAATTCGTATTTTAATTATAACTACTTTATAATAATAATTGGTACCTATATATTTTATTTATCATAATATTTATTAAATACAACAATAATTTAGGCTTATCATAGTTTATCCACATATATTCAGGATAACACCTATATAACTATTGCAAATACATTAATATTAAAAATTAAAAAAAAATTACAATAATACGATTTTCTAAGGGATAAATACTTCGAGAGAAATGTAAAAAATATAAATAGGTAATGAAATCATAATAATTTTTATATGACTATTTATTTTTTAAAGATTACAACTTATTATACATTTATGTAGCCATTAAGTAAATATTTATGTTACAACGTCAACTTACCTTTATTTTGTTCTGAGTTTGGTCTTGTGTCCAACCTCAAATTATAGTTTTGTAAATCATTTTCTAATTTAGGCAATGGCAGTTTAGTAAACATTAAAGTGTTTTGACGATCTACGCTTTCCTGATCAGACAATGCTTGATTTGCACTATTCGATCTTGACAAACAGGCATATGTTGAGTTGTGCATTTCTCGTTCAATGATTGTTTATTTTCTTTACAAAGCATTACAGTTTTACAGATGGCCTAAAATACATAAAAAACTAACAATATATTATCTATTCTTATAATTTATATTCAGATAAATAATTTTTGAATTATCATCATTCATCACTATTTAATATTTAATTTATAGTATATTTATGAAAATATATTAAGATATATTAATAATTAGTGCAACAAATATTTATTGGAATTTTAAGATTTTAAATTTTGTAGATCTGGTAAAAATTGTATAATACGCTTATAATACATTAGATTTACTACAAATATTAAATATGAATAATATAACCCACTGTTAATATTTATAAGATAATTCAGAAATTAAAATACGTAATTTAAAATCTATACAAATTAATAATACGAGTATATGTTATATTATATAACTAACACGATATAAATATAATAGTTTATAGTTATATTTTTAACCCATTTACGGTCAATAATATAAAAAGTTGAAAAAACCTAAATTTTTTTAATAATTTGGGATATTTATGGTGAACTCATAACAAATTTATTTTTCAAAAAAAATTTTTGTTGGCCAATTTCTTGGAAAAAAATGTTGCGTACACGCAACGTTGGCCGTTAATAATGAATAAAATCGTAAATAAATATTTTTTAATTTTTATTCAAATATTTAGTACACAAATAATAAAAAATTGAAATAAGTTGATTTATTTATCATGAAACATAGCAAAGCAGTGTGGATGAAGAGACACAATACATTTTCTGCAAGAATAAATTGTTTGAGAAGAGCAATGGCGGCATCTTCTTCTAATATCATCTTTGATAATAATGTGATCCATTCCGTCTTTTCTAATAGCATCTGGGAGACTGTTTTTTGAAGGTCGACCTAAACTGACGTTACTAGTTGTGGAAAATTGAGACTCATCTTCATCATTGTTTTTGTTGCTTGTTTCAACTTTTAATAGACATAGTACTAACTCTGATCTGAAGTCAAGCTGTGGAACCTTTTCTTTATTTACTAAGTTGTAAAACTTCCATGCATTGACTATCGTCAATTCATCCTACTCTCGTACTTCACATTTAGAAATATTTTTTTAATTATCGATTTTGAAAATATCTGGATAAAATGCCATACACACAAATAATTGTACTTTATTGTTCTTACAATGTTTTGTTGATTTTTTCGTTACTTATTCGAAATAAAAAAAGTTTCGAAATTATATCATTAGTACCAATTTATGCATAAAAGAAATATTTAACACTATAAAATCATTTTTATGTAATTATTATTTCTTTAATAATTCTAAAAAATAATTTAAATATAATTTATATAATATTTTTATCTTCATATGTATCTAAATATATTTTAGTTAAGTGTATTTTTTTATAATTTGTGTAAGTCTCACTGACACGCATATTTTAGGTACTCTGTACTAGCAACTATGGCCGCTAATGGGTTAATACAGAAAACGAATGGTTTTTAAATAGGTTATAAACGGAAAAAATTTTGTAAATATTTCTGATCTGATAAATTAAAAATTATTATTTGTATATATTACTATATTTTGCGATAGTAAAGACACTGATTAACTATAATTTAGTATAAAAAAAAAAGAGAAATTTTCATTTATCAAAATGAACATGTTATTTATGTTGACATTTTAAATATAATCCATACTGGATATAATTTGTTTCGAATATCGTGTAATAATTGTTTTATTGTCATTCATTGCGTTTTAGTATTTTGAAAGCTATTATACTCACGATCAATACTAGTTTTTAGTGATAAATGCTATAAAAGTTGTTTTTATTTGTATTAAATAATTTAAAATTTTGGACTTTGTTACTTTACGGGCTATATTTTAATACGTATTATATCATTTTTCGTACTACAATTTCCCAGTTTATCTTATTTTATTACTTATTTTATTACACTATTTATATTCCATTTACTACACTATTGGAAAATATGTTTTATTGATTGTTCAATTACTGAAGTCAAAACTATATTAATATATTATGAGAGAAAGTAGCAATAATGGAGATTATATTGAATTTAAAGTAAACAATGATTGAGCAATATTTTAATATTTTGTCCATAATAATTTAAAACATTGTACATTTATTAAAATTAATTTCAAATTTACTTTAAAATGTATTATTACAATAGAACTGGGTATAAAATATATAAATATATTTTTATATTTTATAATAAATGATAACACTCATGAAAAAATAAATTTTTATTTCTAAAAGTATAGGTACAATATATGAATATATATATATATATATATATATATATATATATATATATATATATAATGTACAATATATATGTTTAACATATGAAAAATATTAAGATTACTGTTATTTCATTAATTATTTATTTAATTTACTTATATCTACAAAACCACATGTCACTCTGGGAGAATGTATTAAGCACATTATTAGTAATATCTTATCTTTTTGATAAAACTAGTAGCTTCCTGTATATTGTACAGCATAATTAATAATATTAATAATAATAATAATGTAATGATGTAATGATTATCGCATCTTCCACTATATCGTTTAAATTTTTCTAATCCATTACAAGTTATTTTTCTGGCACTACTGTTGAATTTATCTTACAAATATTTATGCCATTGTAAATATTTAGCAATTATTTTTAATTTATACCTATCCGAGTCTTACAATTGTAAAAGTGAAAGAGATAAAATAGCTAAAGGTTTAGGAGTACATAGAACGCGGCCGAACGCGTTCTTCTATCATTATACACATACTGTTTCATTTATCCAACAAACAATTGAATCGGAATGTATTTTTTTAAAAATTTGAATGCGTTGAAATGTATGTAAGCAGATTTAAATTAAAATATTATTAGTACTCGATTCCGCGAATAAAAAGAACAATATTGTAGTTATTCACACATGCCTGAAATATGAAACTCCTATTTTAGTTGTTTCGAATTATAATAAAATATCTAAATAAAAATAAACTATAATTGTTTTAACAACAAGTTCTATAAGTAACAATATAAAAATGTATCATTAAAAAGCCTTGTTGAAAAATTATTCTATGCGAATAAATATTATAATATTCATGGTAAAGTGTATTAGAACACCAATTTTATTTCATTACTAAAATAATTTGATTTCAGTATGATATGTGTTAGGGGCAAAAACTAATTTTAAATCCATTCCTTAATAATTATTAATCAAGCTCAAATAATTATGACTTTAATTTTGATAGTATATATTTAAATGTTTAAATAACAAAACTAATCAATATTTTCATCGTTTGGTATTTACTAGTTTAAAATTAAAATATAGTCGAATAAACTACATAAATAAATTATAAACGCACAATTTTTTTTCAGCGAACATATACTTAAGTAAGTAAATTAAAACATTTCGAAAACATTTGAATTTGTGTTTATTTAAAATTGATAGCAATTAAGTTTTATTAAATACAGAGTACCTAAAATATGCGTGTCAGTGAGACTTACACAAATTATAAAAAAATACACTTAACTAAAATATATTTAGATACATATGAAGATAAAAATATTATATAAATTATATTTAAATTATTTTTTAGAATTATTAAAGAAATAATAATTACATAAAAATGATTTTATAGTGTTAAATATTTCTTTTATGCATAAATTGGTACTAATGATATAATTTCGAAACTTTTTTTATTTCGAATAAGTAACGAAAAAATCAACAAAACATTGTAAGAACAATAAAGTACAATTATTTGTGTGTATGGCATTTTATCCAGATATTTTCAAAATCGATAATTAAAAAAATATTTCTAAATGTGAAGTACGAGAGTAGGATGAATTGTGATTGTTATAATTCATTAAACTATATAGGAAGGAAACTAATTGGATAATAAAACTAAAAACCAATTGAAAATAAATCAATAACGTTTTTGTTATTATTATTGAGTGTTATAGGCTCTAAAAAATGATATTGTGAAAACATTTAATACATTTTTTTTTTTAATTTAAGTAAATTTCATTTATGAGTTTAAACACAAAAGAAGAAATAAAATCAATCCTCATAATATACCATTTTTCCATACAATATTATGTATTTTGTTTAATTATACATGAATTATTTTTACACTAATAAAAATATAATAAGTTATTTTAATTGCATATAATGTAATAACAACATAAATCAACTTATTAATTAGGAGTATATTTTAATTGGTAAAAATTTAGGCTAGGTAATATTTTACATCGCTATTTATTTAAGTACCACATGTACAGATAAGTACTTAGATGTTATATATTTTATAATCGAGTGGGGATTCCGAAAATACTACAGTAACTTAAAGATAACATAAAACATAATAAAGTGATACATTGGTAGGATTTTATATCGATAATATAAATTATATTTTACCATAACATTTTAAATACGTTTAAATATGTTTTCTAAATTTAAAATAACTTATATGTGGAAGCTAAATAACATATTAATGTAGATAATTCGATTTATAATTATCAGGGCTCCGAACTTATAACGCTTAAAACATAATAATAAACACTAAAAAATGCATAATAAATCTAAAAATATGCATTTAATATATTTATTTTTATTAATTAGTAATCAATATTACTTACATTAAAAGTTTAAAAAATAACAAATTATTACAAAAATGATTGCAAAATACACTTGTTTAAAAATTACTCAATTTCTTGAAATAGATACCTTCCCATTTATTTTAATTTCATTCAAAATTATAAAATAGCTTTATTGTTATCAAACAGCAGCTGTCCGGAATATATGTATCAAGAATCCTTTAGTTTAAAATGAATGTTTTATAATTTTTTTTCGAGGGATACATACGACACGGGTCATCGTATTTCATTAAAATGAAGTTATTTTTTTAATACAAAAATAATATTGAGCTGTAAATCAGGCACAACTCCAGGAGGAATAAAGGAGCTACGGTCCCCCTCAGGCTTGAGAGTTCTCTATAGCAAAACTATTTTTTCTTAATTCTAAATATTTAAAACCATTAAGTTTCTCGACTCTAAGAAGAGTAAAAATTTGACTTTATTCGTGAATGACTGAAGATAGGCTCTCTAATTTATGTTTAATAAATGTACATAGAAAAATTGAATAATTACTTAAACTAAATTTTAAATGCTTTTTCTAAGACCAAAAATTGATGTCTAAAATGTATTATTTAAGCATTTGTCTAGGATCTTGCCTTGTCTCCAATAATGGGTCTCTAGAGCCATGCCTGATGCGAATTGTGTATTTGCAAATAGGTAGATACATACGATTGCATTAATATTTTATTTTTTGATTCATTGAAATTTGTTTAATTTTTAATTTTTAAATTTAAATAATTTTTCAAAATATGCAAAATAGGCAATAAAAGGTACAAATAAGCACTTTCTTGTGAAATCGATAAAATATGCAAAAATAAACACATTTAAATTTTAAATTTTGAAATCATGGCATCGAGAAATGAATTAATTTTGTGCAATGTTATATATATGCTATATATTATAATAAATACTAAAAGTATGCAAATGTCATAAATCCTGAACCCTGATAATTATAATAAATACTCCACAAATTAAAGTATACATTTGCAAAATATATCATGGTCAAGTTATGTATTAGTATTACAGATTTAATTGTGAATAAACCGTTCGATTATCTATCGGGTCCTTTTACGAGTACATTCTCCACAACAGAACAATCAAACGGTACAAATTAGTCTAAGATTATACTAATTAAATATAGATAGATACCATATTGATTACAAATTCAATATGAAGTCAACCCATGTAATTGAGCCAAAAGTGTTTTTTGAAAAAATATTTGCAGACTTACAATAATCATAATTATTGATAGGCAATAATAGATCTTCAAAGTTACAATATTTTATGAAAATTAATTTAAACTCAATATTTCCACGAAACTGTTATTATTATCTAACATTATAATTTTTTTCCTAACTGTAAAAAAAAAATTGGAATTTGTTGAAAATTAAAATTGGAATCACACATTTCAGATGATAAATATTTTGGTTGAAAATATACGTTGACCTTATAAATAATTATATATACCTACATTTTACGTTCAAATATACTTACTAGATTTGTAACGGAATAGTCGTTCATGCATCAATTATTGGGCCTACAAGTATCTAAATATTATATGAATACCATTCCGGCCATTGGGTCATAAACAAGTTATAAGGGTTGTAATAATATATTTATAAAAGAATCGAGTTAGGTGCTAGCATATAATCCAATTACACGAAAGTATAAGAATCATCTTTGTTTACCGATATTCACCTTATTTTGAAGTATTGTCTTGCAATACATATTGTAGTACCTGTATCCGTGGAAGTAAAATTATATTTTTATTTCAATTTTAATGCAGTTCGAACATAAATGTAATATGTAATTGTATTCAATGTATCATGATAGACAAGCATTCATAAAATCTAAACTTATATTATGATATGTCAAGTACCTAAATACTAGTTAATTTCGAATTAATATTATTTATTATGTACCAACATATCGCTGCCATTAGAAATTTATTTTTAATACATACATTAGCACCAAAAGTAGATTTGAAACCAAACAATTCAGGTAAGACATGTAGGTACTCAAAAAACGATAAGACCTGAACACCGACCCACTATTAAATTTAGAGTCTAATAATATTTGCCTTTTGTTAACAATATTATCTGGTAAATAAGGCACGTAGATTAATCTACCAGGTAGTGTGTACCAACGAGTTGATTATCATACCAGGTTAGAAGACCAATCCACACACCACTGAAATATTATCAGATTGGATATCTGCCCCACCATAACACAGGATTTGGACATAATGATTTACATAGTTTCAGTAACTTTAGATTAAATTTCAGTTGACGTCGTGTAACCAAAAATATTAATTGTTCTATACGGTTTATATGTCTTCCGTAACATAGTGGAACGGGTCAGACATACATCAGCTATCTAGTCGGATCACATTAAATAAACTAATCATTATCCTAGTTATGTCCGGTTCAATAAATGTAACAAACGAATTTGCTTCTATCCATATAATTTATTTTATTTATTTTTTTTTCAAAGTTTGGTCTAGTGTAAAACAAAAGTAGATACTTTATATTCTAGTTTTTTATAATTATATAATTTTCGATTTTGAGTGAACTAAATGCAGCGAGGAACGTATTGATGTTACTATGATTTTCAACGAATTTTATAACTATTAGTTGTTTTATTTTCTAAAAAAAAATAATCTTATGGAGAAAACTGAATTCTTATTATTCTTATTATTTTTATTATTATTGCATTATATATATTATAATATAGTAACAATCATTTTAACTATTATTATTTAATAAAAATAAAATTAAAGTCTAAAGCTAGAATGTAAGACTTATATTATTTTTTTCGTAAAAGTTGGTATAATCAACTTGATAATGAAACTATAAATTGCTTATATTAATATAGTAAAATTCATTATTTTCAGGCATACGACTAATATAGTTATCCTTTTTGGTTCAGAATAATTTTCAAAATCAATAATATATTGATTTAAAAACTATAAGAACAATTAATTTACAATATTTATGTAATAATCACCTGTCCTTATTTTTCATTAGACCCTATAACTCAAGTCTTTTTTAAATAAATATTTATAATATTATAATACTTATGATTATATATATTTTAATAGTTGTGTGTTTTTAATTATTAAATAATATTTCGTGTCTTTTTTTGTACAAATATTTTTTTGTATGAACATACCTTCAATACAATCTTTTAAGGCTTTTTTTATATCATATTAAGTTCATATTCAATTTATCATAATTTTAATCTGATCCCCATAAGTTTTTTGTATAAAATATATCTAATACAGTATATTAATGACTTAATTACATAATATAACTTCAATAAATGAAACAAAAAAGTATCAAGTTTATGTTAAAAGTTTAATCCATTAAATCCATTAAATTTAAAGTTAATATAGAGATTCAGCTAATTTAATATAAGTAATGTATTAATTTATTCGATAAGACATATAAAAATTAACTATTTATTTTGAAATAACTATCCCGTTTTACTTAACGTACCTATTCATCAAATTTTAGTTATATATATATATATATATATACAAGTATAATTTTTAAATTTTTTAAATTTAAAAATGCAAAATAATCATTATATTTTTAATGTTAACTCTATTAATATAATTTTAAAACTGACTAGGAAAAAAATATACTGCTAAATTAAAGTTATTCATCAGTAAATTAATTTACTAATGAAGTTGAAAAGTTTTAAAAATCTATTTTTAACCATCCAATAAACAGTCTTTTTAGTGTAGAGATACTTAATTTTTTTATCAATACATTATGTAAATAAATAAATGTAAATGTAAATTTTGTTCAAATTCAAACATAATAATATAACGGTTAACAAATGTTTAACTCGCTTATAATTGATATATATATATATATATATATATATTGCCATAATTTTGAAGTGTCCTACTTCCAATAAAATTAATTTTTCAAGTATATTTATTGAGTAATCTATAAATAATAATCACATTTGTTCGATATTATACACTTATTTACAATCATCACTTATTAGTAATTTACCTATAATGACTTATCTGGATTTATAAGTCGAGATTTGTGTTTACAATTCATTTAAGTATTATTTCTTATTGTTCTGTGATTGTAATTTGAACTTAACTAATAATTTTTTTTTGTGGATCAAGATTATTAATTATTTCAATATAACAATACTAAACATTTTTTAAAAACTGGCTTAACTTCTTATAATTCAATCATAGGTATATAAGTTGTTCAAAAAACATACACATGTGTACATATATTAAAGGTAAAAGCTCGAGATAAATAAATGTCAAGGCTACTATTAATAATCATAATTATTAATCGAGTTTAAAACGAAACGATTTATATAATTAAAATAAATTATACTTCTAAAATTTAAGTGCTTATACATTTTCCTGGGAATGGACGAAATGAGAAGTAATTTGAATGACTACTAAGATAAACGTGGAAGATAAAAAAAAAAACAATGGTCAACGGTTATCGAACGATTCAATAAGGAAAATAGTTTTGATTAGGAGGAAATAAGCGTTATAATTTAAAATGGAAAAATTATTTTTCAAAAAATGTAAGTATACTTTAAATTCGGCGTGTACATATTAGAAATCGGGTGCGAAACGTAAGACAAAGAATTTATAATTTTTTTTGTTTCATAGAAATGCATTGCATGAAAAATCATTTGAATGCGAACGCTGAGATGAAAACGTCGAATTATGAGGGAGAAATATAATTAATCGATTAAGAATAATTACGTTTCACTGGATCGGAAACGGACATCAACTGGTTGGGCCACTATCGGCCGAGACGGATTCGAGGCGGCACGTTTTCCGAACACTGACGATTCGAAGACTAGCGGTTCGAGCACGGTGACGGTACGCTCTCAGATGTGACGAATGTCAGAGGCGTGCAACGGCGGGACACGTTTACCGGGACCGTTTCAACGTGTTGGTAAAACGGGACGAGAACGAGACAAATGTTTCGCAGTAACGGCACGTGCGCGGTTACGAACGTGCAAGAAAATCGTATAAGCACTCGCCGTAAGTCGTGTAATGTTGATACTCACGGTAATGGGACGTGACAGTGCCGCGACGACGACGACGAAAACGGCGTGTGATCAGTTTCGGAGACACGGCTGCGGCTGCGGCGACGGCAAAACGACCGGCGGCAACGGATGCGTCGTACAGGACTGCGCTGCAGCAGTGACGAGCGTGTCGCGCGTGTGTATGTGCGGACTGTCGTGCGCGCGCCGCGCGCCTGTGGAGGATCCGTGCGGACGTGCGAGCGACGCCAGCGAAATATTATCAGACGTGACGCGTGTCGACAGACGATCCGCAGCGACGCACATAAGCGGTGCGACAGAAGCAGCGGAAGCGATAGTTCAGCGGCGGCAGCAGCAGCAGTAGTAGTAGCAGCAGTAGCAGCGGCAGCATCCAGTGGTAGGCGACAGCGGTACAGCAGTCACTCGGCGGCAATAGGGGCGGGCGATGGACGAGCTTAATAAACGTGGTCCGGTGGCGGCGAGGGAGCAGGCGGTGGACAAGCAGAGTAAATCGGTTTTTAATATTGAACGTCCTTTCCGGTTTGGCTGACGACGGTATCTGTTTCTCTCCTTCCAATCATCCCTTTCGTTCACCCTGCTTCTCTCTCTCTCTCTCTCTCTCTCTCTCGGCAGTGTGTTTTCGTCTGCCGTGTAAAACGCTCGGCTACATTATACGCGCATATAATACACGTATACATGTATATAAATCGGTGGCGCGCGCGAATGCGTTATAATAAGGTATATTATCGTGCTGTGAAACGGGACTCATGGGCCCCTCGAGGATACCATCACCGCGCCCCAACCCTCCTTGGTTTCGGCCACGCAAGTCGTCCCTTCCGGCTATTGGCCCACTCCCATTTTCGCGCGATGCACACGCCCTCCGCAGCGGAACGCGCGTGCGCGCCTTCACGTTGTCGCTCCCGAAATTGATTTCCTCGACGAGCAGCGCGTACGTTCTGTGCTCGATACCCTTCAGTAGGGGGTACGGAGGGCGTGGCATTGCCTTTGCTTGGACGGGTGGTTTTTCCATGCGCGGGCGTGCGCGCGTGTTCCGTCCACTGCTGCGCCATCCTCCCCGTGCGTATTGTATATTATCCTACGCGTCGTCGTTTATATCCGCGGCGGACGCGCGCAAACTAATAGCAACGATATTAAGGATTTAACGGCGTGAATAATGGTTGTCGTTCAGATTGTTTTCATGAGTATTTCATTTGCCACCTCCCTCACCCCCGCCACACATCCCTCCGCGCACCGCACCCTTATCCCATCCGCCCGTTTCTCCAATAATAATATACATACACATAAGCGCGCGCGTGCGTGTAATTCCGTGTGCGACTGAACGTTTCCCGGCACGCTATAAGTATATATTATTATTGCACACATGGGGTACGCTGCACGCACAGACGCGCGACCGTGAAGAAATATTGTGCGCGCATACCCATACACGTACCGTTCTCGCACGCAAACACCACCCGCTCGTAGGTTTTAAACGAACGAAAACACTGAACACCCCTGCATGCCGTGTGTGTCCGTACTTTGGTTTAGGGGGAGGGTAATCAGTAGTCGTTCTCAAATCATGTTCATCCTGCGAAATATTAATCGCTTATTTTTCGAGATCATCATTTTTACGTGTTTCCTGCAAAACTTATTATGTGTATACAGTACGTGTAAATGAATATATGTCAGATTTGGGTAGGAAAAGGTTGATTTCACTCTGCAGTGACGGAAATAAAATAATATAGGCCTATCTCCATTGTTGTTATTACAAATTTCGCTATAACCTTTATTTAGAAGTTATTAATAGTGAGATCAGCTTTTTGATTTCGTAGCCACAGTACGTACTTGTACGTATACACACATGATTCTTTCAAATTTTACGTAACTACTTTCAACGCTCCGTCATAACATCTATTACGTTTAATTGAATTATTTTACTTCTTACTGGTATTCAACACATGCCGTTCGTGAATACGATATTTTTTTCTACATTTTTACAATACAATATATATTTAAATTACAGTTATGATTTTTCACTTTTAAATTTGATCGAGTGAATTAAAAAACTGATATTTTTATAATTGTTTATACGCAAAAATATGTATACTTACCAGCTATATTTTCTCTGTTTGATGAGTGAAAGTAAATACACAACAAATCTTAAGAATTTTATAAACGCGGATAACAATGATCAAATCAAATTTTTAAATATTTACGAACCGCTCGTTATCATTACTATAGCAGTAGATTCCAGTGGGTTGCATATACAGTGAAGTGAAAAAAACTCAATACTAAAAAGGGGAAAAAACGATTCGTGATATTAAGATAAGATATACATTTGAAGATATCTATGATTTGAATCAAGTAATTATAACATAACTGTAATATTACATGATTTACAGTTGAATGTAATTTTATAATTATCAAAAAAATACTTCAGAGAAGTAAAAAAGGCTTTCTGTGCGTAAGTTGAAGCGATTTGGAGAAAAGATGGAATTTAATGATAATAAATAAGTGAAATCAATCCCAAAATGCTGTGCCTTAACTTAAAAAAATATAAATTCACAAAAATTTCAAGTTGTTCAGCTGTACAAACATTGATAATACAATTAGCACAGAACGGCGTATACTAATGATAATAAATCGGAGTTTACAAGTTAAGATTACAAGTTACAAGTTAGATTTACGAAAATTTATACTTTTTGCTGGACACGAATAAACTTTTGCTACAAATTATGACATAACAATACCCAATTTCTTACAATCAATTTTTAATAAAAATAATCATATTAATGATATCGTTACGTTTAAAAGTGTTTATATTAAAACTTGCAATGAATGTTCCTGTAAAATTGACCAAGAATTTCAAACAAATATTTTGCGAGTTCCCATAAAAATGATCAAAAAAAAACGCTCGAGTTAAAAACGCTTATGGATTTCCAGCGTTCAATTAAAAAAATCTGGACTAGATGTTTAAGTTGTAACAATGATTAACAAAAATTTGAGTCAGATAGATTAACATATAACAGATACACATATAACTTTAGATTATAACACAATGATCTTAGAAAAATATTTAAATATATATGGAACACTGTCATGGCAAATACATGAAATACCAAACAATTTTGAGTGCACGCAAAAAATTAAAGTATTAATATTGAATTTTTATTTTTAATAATCATGCCAGTATCTTTTTATTATTGTTGATATCTTATAGAAAATAAAATTGAATATTCCTAATGTAGATAAAATACTAAACATAACATGGCAAATTATAGTAGTATTGGCAATTTTGTTTATTTTTCTTCAACTTTTATTTTATTCATTTGAGCCACTATTTAAAATAATTCATAAAATAAAATATGATTCAGTAAACCGACTAACTAATGAATGTAGTGTCAAATGTACTTTATTAAAAGTTACAAACTATTTTTATTATTATAAACCAAATATCGACGAATTGACAATTAAAGAAAATAAATCACATTAAGATTATGAATAACAACCAAAGTAATGTAATTATATATTTATTTAAATATTAACTTTTAGTTGTTAATATTTTAATAATAAATATTTTTTTTTAATATATACATAAATATTTTTTATAATATTTAATGGCACGCTCGAAAAAAAACAAGTTAACTTTTAGAACGTAACATCAAAATAATATGTCACCTCTGGTATAAATACTATTTACAATCTGAAATAATAAATTCAAATTATTAGTATAATAAAGAAGCATCTTATAATTTTTGTTACAAAATATTGAACTACAATTGATAAAAAAATACATTTGATAGTATATTTTCATATCATTAGTATTATTTAATTTATAAGCATGAAAATGTTACATGTGACGAAAAAACTTTAAGATTAGTTTCACAAAATCCTTAGGCCGTATTACATCACTACCAACAGTTACTATGACATTTTATTTTATTAATTATTATAATTTTTTCTAAAAACATAATTCACAAGCTAACACAAAAATATCTAAGATTGTGAGTATTTATAAAATGATATATATTATTCATTGTAAAATTATTATATTATTATTAAAAAAAAAAAATACCATGCACTAGTAGTCATATGCCTTTGATATATTTTTTATAAAATTCGTCAGTAAGTATAAATATAGGTCTTGAAAATTTTTTATTCAATATGAATGAGTATGATAAAAGAAATATTGTTGGATGAGATCATTTTGAAATTTAAATTATCATATTAAAAACTGGTTCTATGAGTAAAAAGTTTACTATTTATAATATATTCATATATATGATACATGTATGTATAGAATAACCTGTCTAAATATTAAGTGATCATGATATTATTTTTTAGTCAAGACTAAATAAAAAATAAAATAAATAAAAATTTTGCTAAAAATCGTGGCAATACTAAAAAAAAAAATCGCAATCCAAATTACAAAAATGTAAAATAAACTTCATTATATTATACTTATTATGATTATCTATAAGATATATGTAAAAAATGACTATACATTTTTTTGTTTTATAATTTCAAGTTTTATAAATTTAAGGAATTCTGATCGAATAAGCTGTATAATGAGTGTTTTATACATATTGGTATTTTTGAAATTATTTGTAACTAAAATACAATTTTAGGCATCAAAATCTTGGAATAATAGTCAGAATAAATTCAATGTAATTTTGTCAAATTTGATGCAATTTATTTGACATATTAAATGTATTAGTTCATGTATGCAATTAACTATACAGATATACTCGTACCATACGTAAGTTCATAATTTCAAGGCGTATAGAAAGTAGAAAGAAAAGTATTATAATGTATATTGCTCATTTTTTGAATTATATTATTTGAAATACACGTACTTGAATTTAGAGTATAAATATTATGTTAAACAATTATATTTTTGCGATATTAATATCAAGATAAAAATATCATATTACTGATTAATACATAATATTAACTCCAAGGGTAATAATTTGAGAGGTCAACAATATGTTACAGCTTAACTGGAATAATAATTAATACAAAATATACTGAAATTATTTATAATCTTAGACATTTTTATTCAATATGTATTTGATAGGTAAACTATATAACTTAATATTAAAATATTTATATTAACTTAATATTCAACGTCAAGTTTACAATAAGTGTTTGAAAAAGGTAACATGATTGCTACTATGTTAAATGTCATCGAAAATAAAATATTACTATTGTTGTTAATATGTATTTGATGGCGAAGTGACGTTAAATTATTATTTAATATATTTATTGGTCTAAGATTTATGTTTTATAGTTTATACTTTGGACTATTTCCATATAATATAAAAATTTTAAAAAGGACATTCACATGTACACACCAGGCGTGAATTAAGGGGATGAGCCATGTGAGCCCGGGCTCACCTAAAATTTTCAGCAACGATGATTTTAATATTAAGTATTGTTATCTAAATTACTGTTTTGAAATAAATTTTGTAAGAATATACTTTTATTTAAACATTTTTTTTTCTGTAGTTATTATGAACGTTGTTAAAAAACAGCAGAATATGACATACCAGTACCTCTTTTAATAACAATTTTTTAATAATAATTAATAATAATTTTTTCGTATGGTTAACCTATGTACAGAAATAAAAAAAGTTTCTGTCAAAATTAAACTCTATGAAAAAATATACCATATTTAAAAAAAACATGGGTGTATTTTTTTTAGAGCTATACTAAGTTTACAAACGAATTTTAGTAATTCTAGTTTTTGATACTATAGAATGAAAAAGGTATAAAAACCAATCGAAAAAAAATAAGTGATAATAATTAATAAAAAATACATAAATAAAAATTATTTATTGTTTAATTTAAATGTTACTATGTTATCTGCATTAGTTTAAGATTTATATTTATGGATACATCCAAAAAAATATTCCTGGATCCATGCCTGGTATATACACTAAGTGTGAACGTATTTAAATTATGTTGATTCAATATAACACATTATGTTAAATGATAATTAATTTTTATTAATTTACCTTAATGTGTAATTTGAAACTCTTTAAATTATTTAATTTTTCTATACTTATAAACAATAAACAAACACACTGGTACATATAATACATTAATATATTTAAAATTATAATATAATATTATAATGATTTAATAGTTAAATACTTGAATATTTTGAATCTCTGGTAATAACTAATGTTTTTAAATCCATAATACATATTATATTATGTAATACTAGCGACCCGCCCCATCTCCACACGGGTGCAAAGTTGATATGGGCAACAACAATTTTCAAAAAAAACAAGTTATAGGGAACAATCCATCGGTTATCAAAATCAAAGTTTCGGACGGTGGCACTTTACCCACCATGTTCTGACGATTATCGACGATATTTGGGATATCTGTCATCGCTAGTAGATGTTTGAGTTTGAAACGACTTCGGAAATTATTTGCTGCATTTAGAATCAAAAATATATTTACGACATCACATTAGAAATCTTTAAAATTATTAATGTTTTTCTACTATCTATAAATATTTCTATCATGCTATGAATGTTATATATGTATACATTTTCATCTTGAATCACTTTATCGAAAGCCGGTGCGTAGTTTTAAAGATCTAAGTATACTTAAGAACAGTCAGAAGCAGGAAGCGACTTTGTTTTATGATATGTAGTGGTGATTACATATGTAATATTTAATGATTTTATTTATTTAATATCCGATGACAACTCAACAGATGCGTTAGGACAGTGGCGTACCCAGGGGGGGGGCTAAGAGGGCTTTAGCCCCCCCCCCATTGGTTATCGTATGGAATAAATAATATATAATAAAATATCAAGTACACAATACACATCATGATATTTTTTTATGAAAACGGTATTGTTAGTATATATATATTATAATACGTTACATAATATAAGGTATCGGATAATATTTTTTGATCGATAAGAACGCAGTAACGAACATTATGATACACAACACTGATTTAGATAATAAATTATTATTTATAATATGTGCACGACAACGACTGTTATCTGACATGTACGGCCTGACGCGCCATGTGATCACATCGACCATTGCGATCAACAACAGTACAAAACTACCTATTGCTAGTTATTCCTTTTTCTGTACTGTTTCTGTCTCATTTATATATGCAATCGTGAAACAGAAATCTGTTATTACCTATTTATTAATAATAATTTGTTATGACTTGTAAATAATATCTGAGAAAAGACCAAACTTGTTTTCTGTATTTAATTTTAAGAAAAAAAATGAGACTGACGTAAGTATATATTATAACAAGTAATAACTTTGTATATGGTAGAAAATAAGCAAAATATATATTAGTATAATCATATTTGTTTTAGGATGATTACAATAGTATTGCAATAACAAAAGACATCCCTTCGCCTGATGTTATTGAAGTTGACCTAATTTATTGAAAAATGAGACTGTGAAAAGTACAGTAAGTCATTTTACATTATTTAATAATTATAGAGTAATAGAGCATTATAATAGTTATATAATGCTTATCATTGCATAGTGTAGCATTGGCGCATGCATTATTAAGTACAATTTATTAGGTGCAAATTTTTATTAAATATTAATTATTGATAAAATCTAAATCATCTATTATTTGCTTTGCTGTTCTTTTAAGTTTTGGATCATAAATATTGTATATTTGTATTCTTAGTCCTTATCAATGCCTGTTTTGACTGAAAATAAAATTTACAAGAATGATATTACTTACTTCATAACAGACCGAACGTTGAAAAAGTCTGAAATTATTGATTGTTTAAAACACATTTGGATACCTCCACTTGATTTTACTTTTCCAGATAATAAAGAAGACAAACAAAAAAGAAAATTTCAGCATAAGTATTTAACACAATATTCTTGGCTAGCTTATAGTTATATACATAAAGGAGCCTATTGTAAATTTTGCGTTTTGTTTGCTTTTTTCTGGTGTGGTGTAGGCAGACAGGTAAATTTATACTTACAAACTTAAGCCTATATACGATATACCTAATGATTTTTACTTTACTAGTGAGAATATACTATATTAATTAAATTTGATACATAATTTCAGAATTTGGGAAAATTAGTAACTGCACCTATGTTAAAGTTTAAAGATGCTAAGAATGACTTTAATAAACATTCAAAAACAGAATATCATCTTCTATCTGTTCAAAGAGCAAATGATTTTCTAATCAATTTTGAAATTGAGTGTGAAAAAACGGTTGATGTACTCTTTGATAAACAAATACAACAAACAATTGAGAGCAACAAAAAAAGGCTGATACCAATTATTAAGACTATATTATTCTGTGCGAGAAATAATAATTTACCGTTGCGTGGTCATCGAGAAACTGGTTCTTTATCTTTAGATAGTGTGAGAAGTTCTTGTATAGGTGATGCACAAGGTGTTATTCGTGCACTTCTGGCTTTTTGGGTTGACAGTGGTGATGCAGAACTTCAAAGGCATTTTGAAACTTCCCCTAAGAACTGTACAATGATCAACCCCAAAGTCCAGAATGAAATAATTGATGTAATTGGTAGTGTAATTGTAGGAAAAATAGTTGACCGAGTCAAAAAATTTCGATTTTTTTCTTTACTATGCGATGAAACTACTGATATTAGCACTATTGAGCAGATGGCAGTATGTATACGGTATGTAGATACCTCATCTTGGATAATTAGAGAAGATTTTGTAGGATTTGTAAAAATTACTTCAACAACTGGTTTAGCAATAAAAGATGCAATATTACTAAAACTTAAAGAAGTTGGTCTTAGCTTAGATAACCTTAGAGGATAAGGATATGAGGGGGGAGCCAAAATGTCTGGTAAACATAATGGTGTCCAAAGTCTGATTTTAAATGAGCAACCACTAGCATTTTATACGCATTCTTTTAACCACTCTTTGAACCTTTGCTTATCCAAGGCCTGTAATGTTTCCTCGATTAAAAATATGATGGGTATTGTATGAAGTATTGCTGCTTTTTTTTCTGCCCAGCTAAAAGAGCTGATAAATTGAAATCCGTTATTTTAGGTGATAGTAATAATTCAAAAAAAAAAGAAAAATTGAAAACACTGTGTGAGACACGTTGAATTGAATGTCATGACACATTGATTACATTTAAACAGTTGTATGTTTATGTAGTGCATGCTCTTGAAGATATTTCACATGTTCCTAATCCTGAAAGCTCATGCAAAGCTGCATTATATTTAAATTCAGTGACAAAAATTGATTTTCTTGTTGCGCTTGAAGTTACAGTAATGTGTTTTGCTTACACTTTACAACTCAGTATTTCTCTACAGAGCAAACAACAAGACATTTCTAAAGCATTATCCGACGTCATCGTTTCGTCATTCGCAGTGCACTAAAAGAGCTTAGAGAAGGTGCAGATGAACACTTTAAACACATTTTTATGGATGTTTCAGATATAGCAAATTTAGCAAATGTTGAAATATGCATGCCTCGGATATGTGGTAGGCAAACACAAAGAATAAATATAAATTCAAAAGATCCAGAGTCATACTTCAAAATATCAGTGTTTCTTCCTTTTCTCGATTTCATCCTTCAAGAACTACATGCACTATTTAATCAACGGCCAAGTGATATAATACCTTTACAGGGACTTATTCCATCAAAATTTAGTATGTATGACGATGAAACTATTTTGAAGGCGGCTTCTATCTATGCTCAAGATCTTTCAACTAATTATAATTCATTAAAAGCAGAGTTGCGCATTTGGAGACATCAACGGAGAAATATAGAACTTAAACTAGATTCAGCTATTGATACGTTACCTCACTGTACAGACATTATACCAAATATAAAAATACTTTTACAATTGTTTGCAACATTGCCAGTTAGTTCATCTACACCTGAACATACGTTTTAAACACTGAAACGATTAAAAACATATCTACGGTCAACCATGTCGGAAGAACGACTAAATGGATTGGCTTTGACCAATATCAATAAAAAAGAACTACTCAGTGAGGTTGAAATTATCAAATTATTTTCCAAAAAGGCGCCTAGAAGGATGCAATTAGAAGACTGGAGCAAATAATGTAAAAAAAAAAAAAAATATATTTTGAAGTTAAACAAAAAAAATTATTTATAATTTATCGTTTAACATATTTTGTATTATAAAACAGTTTCTATTTCCTACTATATAAATATATCAATAATATATTATGTATGTGTTATAAAAATTATATAATAATAAAATATTACTATTAACTACTATAACTATTGAAACCAGTTCTTTAAGATGTAAAATGTTGATTTATTTTGTTTAACCCCCCCATTGAAAAATCCTGGGTACACTACTGCGTTAGGAATAATTAGCAATAATTGTAAATTGATTAACTGTTAATAAATGTAAGACTCCTTTAATTAATAATTTCATATGATTAATAGAAATACTTTCACAAAATTGTATACATTTTTAAAACGAACAGTTATAATTTATATTCCTATTCAGTTAATAATATTTAGCTATTTCAGAAATATGTACTATTCGAGTATGAATTTTTAACACTTAAATTAGGTCTAACTATAATCAATAGATACGTTTACTTCTAAGTGATTATTTAGTATTTAAAATTCACCATATAGTAATTGTATATTGTTTCTCTATCAAAAAATTGTGAAAAGTTTGTACTTTTTGAACAGTTTTTAGATGTATAAACGGTCCAAAGGCAAAACTTTATTAAATCAATTTTATTAAATGAGCTTATTACACATTTTAAAAGATTAAAAAATAACGTCAACAATTATTTTTCATTAAAACATAATTGTTTTCTTATTAAACTATTCATCATAATTTAATAGTTATAATTAACGTAAATATTTAACTTATATTTTTCACTTCCACTAAAAGAATAAGCATAGAAGTTTTTCCGTCTTCACAAAAAATACTCACGCCTGAGTTCCTTCCCATTATTTTTAAAACCTTAAAAAAACATGACACAAATATTGGCTCAGATTCTTCTTCTGATCCATCACTAATTCCCCTTGTTCTGTAATCTGGATCACCTACATTCCACAATCGTCTCCTTTGCTCGACTCCGCTCTGGTTCCTTTTCTCTCTTATCTTTCTCCTTTCACTTAATTCTTCTCCCCTTTACACTTTCTTCGCCCACAAAGCCGAATGTCACTTATGCTACGATTACATTTGGCGACATTGCTCGCTGCTTGTCAGCAAATTAAATCACCGTGTGAGTATATGTGTATTGACCTATTCGATTACACTCCAGCTAGCTTAACACGTGACAAGTAAGCGAGTAAGTTTATTACATCAAGCAAATATATTAGTAGCGAGTAAATTTGCAAGCGATTAGCGATTTATGTAGTACAAAAAGCAAAGTATATAATATAAAATTTGAAATAGAGTGATAAAATCTTATTTATTGGAAAAAAAAAACAGTTACACAAACACTTATTTTATAATCAGTTTACACTAAATGCAGATTAATAATTATTTACGTACATGTAAAGTATTTACATATTTCCATGACACATTTAGATACATTTACAGATGAATAGTCTTATTTTTAATCGCAGAGTACGTCATTACTTAAAAATATTTATTTAAAATATACTATGTACGAGTAGTACGAAAAATTTAACATTTTAGTCCTCGTATATAACACAAAAACACATGCACGTGTATGTATAAATTGTAAGATAGAGGATCGATGGTATATATTATATTATACTGTCCCATAACGATGACAGTGTTAAATAATAATAACAATAATCATAATAACAATAACAACAATCATAATAATAATATTCCGATGGTAATAATAATGTTTCATCACGATTATTAAGCAGGGTAGACAAGCGGGGGCGTGACTGATAGAGATGAGCGAACGCTTGATAGGGGGTGACTGCGAGGGGGTGGGAAATACACGACAATAATACGCAATGACGGTCTCGTCTCATCTCATCTCTCTCATCTCGTTTATTCGGCCGTTTATCGGGACGAAAAACTGGGCGCAGATTTAATCCCGTTCGGCGCTGCAGCAGTTTAAAACTACAATTATGACGACGGAACGTTGTTTTTAATAATATCCGTAGCGCAGCCAATTACGACGAGGGTTAATGATCCATCATCGCGGGCGGAAAACATTGTGCCGGTCGTAATAGGAAAACGGCCGGCAACGATACGATTTTAATATTCATAAGGTGTGTATACACGCGAACGCGCGGGCGCGCTAGAGAAAACGGATACAGTGTGGTGGTACGAGGCGAAGGGATGAAGTCGACGGGGTCGGTCGGCGTGGCGCGCGAATCCCTTCGGGACAATGATAGAATAGTGCCGCTGCCGCCTCGTCGCTTCAGCAATTCACTTGTTCGGTTTACGGCGGCTCTGCGCAGTAGTATAATAAACACCCTCGCGGCATAAGGCGCGTATTACAAAAGGGGACCATCAATAATACGATTATAACTACGGCTCGGTTATGCGTGCGAATAAAGGGCGTTAAATTGTATTTTATCCTCGCACGTGTATGTACGTATATACACGGTAACCGGTGTATCGTTGTACTCACGCGTCACCCGCGCATTATAATGTGCGATCCGAGGCTTCAGGTGTTAAACTAGTTGTTTATCTCCGCTTACCGACCGTTTACGCGTTCGTTGCACACGCACGCGCACACTAGGGGAACACGCGTAGTTTATACTATAAATTATATTATATTATATTATGCAATTCTACACGACGAATAAATGTATACAAATATATATATATATATATATATATATATATATATATATATATATATTTATATCGCGTTCCTACCTACCTGTTCGAGCGTTTCTGGTTCATGCATTATAAACTCCGTTACATATCTTGTAACAAAACGTGATAGCGATATAACACTGCTACGTTGACTGCTGGTCATAATATATGCTAACACTAACTTGTATAAATATTACTGTCGCAAATGTATGTAAATAATAATAATAGGAATTACTGTAGATGCACCTACAAGGACGTAGCCAAGGGAGGCAGGAGGGACAATTGCCACCCTGACTATAATTAACAAATATATTAATTTTTAACGAAATATTGAACCGTACCACATACGACCGTACTTTTAAAATGCTTATAACTTCATATTTTTATTTTTTCAATATCATATTCTAAATATTAAAATAATCATTTCTTATCTAATGACAGAATTTTTTTATTTTTTTATATTCACTTATTAATTTATAGTTAAAGATTATAAAATAAAAAAATAAATAAATAAATCTGTATACATTTATAAATGTACATAATAATATACATAACACTAAAAATTTTTTGATAATTAGTTGCCCCCTTCATGAAACTACTAGCAATGCTATTGAATGTAGATCTATTAATGTTTTAAATTGAAATTTCAGTTCTTTAATATTTCATATTGTTTTTTCTATTCAATAAAATATAACATATTGTTTTGTTATAAACTCGAGCTTCCATTAATATTTTATTTTCATTTTCCAAATTCACACTAAGCAATTTTTAGTTTAGTAAATAAATGAAGGTTGTGAAGTAAGCAAATTGTAAGAATCTACATTTTTTCGTGTGTTTATCTATGTGCTTATATTATTTTTTTGTATAATCGGTTGTCTTTTTATTTAATGCTACATCATAAGTAAATTAAAACTATTCGGTTTATTTATTGAATAAATTAATTAGATGTTCTGGTTTAATATTTTAATTAAATGTTATTCTTATTTAATCTACATTTATTTAGGTAATTAGGTTTGACATTCATCTATAATTATTACAAATTAAGCTTAAAAATTAGTATTACAATATTTCTACTTAATCAAAATGTTTTTCCTTTAATAACGAAATATAATGTTTGTTTTTTATATTTATTAATCTAATTAAAAACTGTCATTAACTGACTTGTCCCATATTATCTCCATGCTCTCATATAAGATGATTTTCAGCCATTAATTATTATTTTTGAGTTCAAATAATTTACATTTTGTTTTCATTTTTACATAGTAAAAATTTTAATTTACATAGTACCTTAAGTAAATAATTGTATTTCTATTTTTTTATAACCGTTTAATGCTGCAATTGTATTAATTATTGTGAGAATATTACGAAAAACCACGTGAAAAATTTCTAATTAGTATACAATTTAAAATCCAGAAAAATATAAACTAATTTATTACTGACTTTATTGTGTATTAGTTTAGGAAATAGTATACGTAAATGGGTCAATAGTTGTAATTATAGTAACATTTATTACTGCGATTAATTTAACACTGACTATTATATCTAGAAAATAATATGCACTAAATAAGAACAATGGTTATTAATTTTTTCTTTGTTATAATGTTTATTCGCATCAGGTTCCCTTATATTATGTATAATACCATAATAAAATATAAATATAGCCATTTCAACATTAAAAAAATTGAATATAGTCTACTTAATATAATAGACTGTAAAGTAAATTAATAATTATTAAGTATCAAGTGCTTATACAAATGATAAACTTAAATTGGTTTTAAATGATACGTTCTTATTTGAATTACTTATAGAATTTTCAAGAAAGGAAATAGTTCATTTTATTGTCTTAGAAATATAAAATGCTTACAAAACTATTTATTGGTATATTATTTTTACACATTTCTAAATAACCAAAGAAAGCTAACAATGAAAGTAAAAAAAAAAAGTTAACAAATTTTGAAAATTTAATAAATCCACATTTTTACTCATTATTTGGAACCAAAATATTAATAATGGTGTGATAACTATAAATCAATTATTTTTTTTAATAATAACGAAAGAGGAATGTATTGATTTTACTATGATATGTATGTTTTAAATTGACTTTCAAACTTGATATTTTTAATAAATGCTCATATCAACGTTCACTACATGTTGGATGGTATGATTTTCATATTTTTTTAAAGCTTTTTATTAACGATTGCAAATTTCTTAAGTTTTCTTTTTTTCGGGAATGTTAATTAAATAATTTAAGTTCAACACAATGATTTTAAAATATAATACAGTCAACTGTCAATAACCTAAACCATGATAACTGGAATTACCGTTAATTAATTTAAATTCTTGATGTCCTGAATAAATAAAATTCTACTTAAATAATAATAACATTTTACGTTTAATAATATAATATTGTTTACTTAAAAATTAATTAGACAAGTTTTCGATATCTTAAACTTTCTCACCCAAATTTAGTTATAAAAATAGTTAATCACTGTGATTATTTTTCGCTTATAATTTTTTATAAATCTCAGCTATTTTTTTCGACTATTGGTAACTCAAAGTTTTAAGGGTATAATATTTCACGTATATATCTGTTTTTGGTTGATGAAAAGTTTTAATTTTAATAAATAATTTTACGGGTGCTTGAATAATTTTGTCAAAACGATAAAAATCATTATAATTTAATCCATTTTTGTATTTGAAAATTCGTAAAACTTTTTTTCCATCAAATTATTTTCATATCACAAAAAAAAAATATTTTTGAAAGTCACAAAAATAGTTAAAAATTAAAAAACATACTTTGTTAAGAAGTTTAAATCTACTACTTTTTCAACTATTCTTAGAAATATATAATGATTAATCCGAGCTTTTTCACTTAAAATCATTTTTTTGCGGATAATGATATTTAAGTTTGGTTTTAAGTTTCAAAGACTAAAATACAGTAATATCATGCATCCACTCTTCAATCGCACTCAACTTAACCGACAAAGGAATTTCACCATTTTTCTTTATTGGTTTATATGATTATATTAAATATAAATTACATTTATAATCAAAATATCAAATAATAAATTTATATTATTATATTATTAAAATTAAATTTATATTATATATTTTACAAATATATATTAGGATCAGTTTAAGTAAAATAGCGTAGAGCAAATAAACAGCCTTTCATAATATGTATAAAAATATCCAATAACTAGTTCTGAATTTCAAGCAATATATCCTTAAAATTTGTAAATTATTTTCTTCGTAACAAATGTCAAAGAAACTATGGATATTATCCAAATTAAAGATTTTTGGATTTTACCAAAGTAATTATTTACATTTACTCATTGCAAAGACAACTTTTTTTTTCAAAAAAATGAAAAAGGAAACATTAAATTATATTAACTAAATAAACAATGTAAAAATAAAAAAACTTTTACATTGAATATATAATTTACATTTCATATTTTAAATGAATCTGCACTCGTCTGGATATTGAATTACCAATTATTATCAAATTAAAATATCAATGATTTATTTGTAATTTTGTTCTATATATATATATATATATATATATATATATATTTTAAATTAAACTAATGAGCATTTTTAATAAATATAAATGATACTCGTATTTTTTCGGTAGCAAAATGTTGATTAAATACAATTATTCAAAATAGTAAATGCCACAATATTGGTATCACGCATTATCTTTCACTTAACGTGACCTCTAAACCTTTTCATAGATTGTTTCATAATGGTGTTCTAGATTATAATATAAATTGCTATAGAACCGGACATAAGATAAAATAAGTAATAATATGCTTTTAGACAATACACATTATATTTATAATATAATACTTATACATTATATACGATTGGTGAATAATCTACGAAAGTCAATTAATGAGCAGATGTACTGTAAAGCGATTAAGTATGCAAAAGTACATTTATTGGTATTGTCTAATATTATAATGAATTAATTGGTACACCGTATTTTCTAATTCTTTTTCAAAGCAAAAATAACCGTTGACGGTGCTGGTGTTATACAAACGTTTATATTGGGGTTGGCTTCAACGACACACATGTATATATATAACTGGAGCAATAAATACCAAAGAAAGAACAATACACGCATGTCTGTGTAGTCAATATATATATATATATATATATATATATATATATATATATATATATATATATATATATATGTATATATGTATATATATATTGTGTGTCTTTCTCCCTATTGTCGTGATTGACCAATGGCCAGTAATTTGGCAGGCCAATATCTAGTGAAATCCAATTTAGTTGACAAACGATGGGGTAAACCACATATTGTGTAGAACAATTACTAGGAAATTTTCATTAATTCGGACAAAACGTCGTTCGCGTAATCTTTTTAGACATATTGGACATAAAAGTGAGATGTTACGCATTGATAGGTTTAATGGTTATACATTATCTAAACCAGTGAGGTTTCCATATGTTTAAAGTTATATAAACGAACAGCGTATGAAAAGGGGAATTTAATTAACCAATATTTACGATTACATGCGTATATACATAATATATTATGTGGCAAGAGATTTATTTTATTTATTTATTTTGTCAATAAACTTTATTGTATCGTCGTATTGGAAAACTTCACTGAGATTGGTATTTTTTTAAAATACATTTTAAGAGTTAATGACAAACCATGATCATTCAGTAAAAGATTATTTATTTTAAGTAATTTTAACAATTATAAGCACTTATCGAATTATGAGTAAAATAAATATCCTTGTGAAGTATAGTATTTAAAAAACTACAAATTTATTTGAACTTGAAAGAATTTGGGTACATAACTTTGGACAGAATCATTTTTTTAATACATATAGTACGAAATAAAATTATAATATTGAAAATTATTTTACTATTCTATTATAAAAAAAATGTATATAATGTATCGTCGATTTTTTTTTTTTCTTATATATTGACCAGTGTTGACCTCTACAACATGTATAAGTATTATTTCCATATATTAAAGATATTTTATTATTTTATTTAATTTTATTCTAAAAGTTTTGTATTTGTTTGGTTGGATAAACTTAATAAATAAAATATATTACTTTACAAATTATATAATGATATAATATTTTGAAATCGCAATTAGGATTTGTTTGAAAAGTAGGGAAATATATAATTGATAATATTCAGTTATTTAATAATTAATTATTAGTTAGAAATTTCAAAAAATTAATAATACATATTTTTTTTCCTTACCTACTATTTATCTTAAGTATAATTTAAATTGTGATTTTTGGTCTTTTCATTTATATCAATTTATAAACAATTAGTATTCATTTTTCTTTAAAAGTTGTTAAAAGTATACACAAGATTCCTCTAAAAAAAAAACCCCATTATTGTTTACATTGATATTATATTATAATAAAAACTTACGTATGGATAAAATGATAAATTAACAATTTGAGTATTTTGATAATGAGTTATTTTGAATTTTAAATAATTCAGGACAGAAAAAGTATATAAGTATAGATATTTTTATATTTAAAGATAATAAAATACATTATTTGTTCATATAATGTATGTGACAGTAAACTCAAAGAATATAATTACATACATTAACTTATTTATGATATTTATACTTAGAAAATCACAATAATAGTTGTAACAATGCAATTTTTACATAAAAACGAACGAACTTATTAGTTAAATAAATAATTTGATACTCATATAAAATAATTCAAAAATTGATCGCCATGCTTTTATTTACCTTGACATTAAATACAATCTTTCTCGTAATAAGAATATAAAATAAAAAAATAAAAACTTGTATAATAAAAAACAAACATTTTATTAAACATTGTATTATTTGAAATAAGTGTTTACACTATATGATATATTTGTTTTCTAAAATATTTTTACAGCTAAGAACATTATTTCCTTGAACAATAAATATTGTATAGGTACGTTACTTCAGCGAAATATTGATTTTCAACATTGCAGGTCTCATAAAATATAGGAGCGCTGAATTACAATATTGTTATTTTTGTTTATTTTTACTTCAGTAATCTATATCAAAATGTATTTTATTGCTTTTTAAATTAAAACTTAAAAAACTGACAAATCAATTTGGTGCGTTAAAATGTTTTATTTAGATAATATTGGAATATAAATAAGTTTTACAGTCTTGCGTTTTTAAATTATGTTCAATCAAATAATAATGTAATTATCGTTATGAAAAATATTCAAACAATAAATTAATAAAGAAATATTTAAATTTATAAATTATGATGTTCATCCTACGTAACAATAAAGGTACTGAATTGAATATGGACTAAATTAGATTTTAACATATAATTTTTAAATGCATTGAATTATTTTATTCTATGAGTAAAAAGTTCTGTAAATTTTATCATCAGGATTTTTACAATAGTAATACAGTTATTAAATTATTACTTTCACAAATATTGACCATTTATATAAAACAATACAGTTAGTTTGCAAGGACAAATTTTTAAATTTATTTTATTCATTTATTTTATTTTTTTTTATGAGCATTTAAAATATACCAGCGCTATATAGTAAACTTTGTTCTATTCAAGATTGTTTATTTTTATTGTAACTATTAAATTAAGAATAATAAATAATATAATAGTGATATTTTTTTCAAGCTAAGCAAAATTAGTGTCCGGGATTCACTATAAATCTAGTGAATGGTACATTTTTAAAACTTCCAATATTTTTAAGATCACAAAGAAATATGTGATAAATATAAATGTTTATAATATACTGATGTTTGAACGTTAAAACCACATGAAACTATTCCTTATTTAATACTGTAATAATACGATGCTCATGTTTCTTTGCAAACCGAAGGGTTTTGACGATTTCAAAAATTTATAATAATGTTAAAAGTATTAATTTTGATCATAAAGTTTTAATCGCAAGTATCAACTATCACATAAAATGGATACTTTGGCCTTTTATAGCATATTTTACGTATATAATAAAAGCATATTTATAACATCATATTGTATTTTATGTCATGTCAATAAAATGATACAATTGTACAGTATAATTTTAATTGTTTCAAGAAATACAATTTGAACAAACCCTAAAAAGGAACAAGTGATTCTTATACAAATTGTATACAAAAATAAAGTAGGAAGCAAACTTTACTAATCATTGGATGTAGATTTACGTATATGATTAGTTTATAATTTTCTTAAAAATATTAGGTATTATAGTTTATAAATTACAAAGCTTACACAATAACTATTATCACAGTTAAAAAACGGTTATAAGTTTTGGGCAAATCTCGCTTTTATTAAATATTAATTTTGTTTTTCAAACTTTAAGTATTTTAAAGTAAATAAAAAATAATAAAAACCATTATAACGAGAAATTATTTTATATTTATTATTATTCTAAGTACTTTCAGGGTTTAAGAATTTTTCAAAATTATACGTACTGTATTCTATACTGTTTTAAAAATAAATGATACTGAGAAAACCAATTCTTTTAAATGTTATTATTTTCTAACTCAACAGTACATTGTCATGAATTATCATTGTTTAAATTCATAATTACTATTATTTTACAGTTTTCTTAAAAATAAATTAAAGTTTAATCTTATGATATATTTTAGTTTTGTGATCAATTTAAAATAATTAGATGATTATATTTCAAATAAATTCGGTAGGTTTTAACACTAAAAATGTTTTTTTTTTTTTTTTATAAAAAAAATATAACTTATTAAAATTAGTACAATTTTTCGTATGTATATATCCAGAATAATAAAAAATACATTAATTTTGTCTTGAATCAAATTCCAATTAAATGTTATCGCTAACTATTATAACAATAATAGTTAAACTACATAATAATATGTATATTTGTATTAATATTATGTATCAATCCAATGTTACGTAAAGAGATAATTGGGTCTTATCGTTATCTCCCTCCATTATTATATCTATATTAATTCGTTAAATATGTATTAGGGTTGTATAATAATAAATCATAAAATAATGAAAATCACAAATTGTTCTCTCTATCATAATATTTACACCCCTCGTACATACTATATAGACTATAATATTGTATCCCAACTCTCATAACCGGCATGTATAATTGATAGGCGTGGTAATCCGTTTTAATAGTATTATACAGAGGGTTTATAACACAATTACTATGAAATGACTTTTTCTTTTGAAAAATACATGGATTTATTTGATGATAATACAACGGGTAAGCAATCGTGTTATAATTGATTTATTGTTTTTTTTTTTTTGATTATGACAATCGAAAATTTGTAGAGAATAGGTATGTTTTAATATTTTAGTCTTATTAAAAACAAGTATATTATGGTACAAGAACAATTTGGATGGTGGAACCATTAATATATTTTATAAAGGGAACAAATATCAGTAGTTATAACTAATTTATCCATAGTTCAAATTAATTGAAAAGTAGTTACATTTTCATTGAGATATTTAATTAAATTTAAAACTATAGATAATATCAAATTACTAAAATTTATATATATATATATATACTAGCTAATCCCGTGCACTTCGTTGCTCGTTAAATATACCAACTCTATATGACTCTAACTTTGTTTAATTCGTTATTTAATATTCGGTGGATGATGTTCTAGATTTATCTTAAGTTTTCTCTCAGGAATAAAAATTCTGATTCACAGCAGTATATTATCAGTTAGGCAATCTACCTGCGGTAGATCGCGGACCTAGTGATGTTTGTACGTACCTTAGTGTATGATTTAAATCTAATAAAGTATCAAAGTTATACCAAGTTTGACATAATACGGTGGATTAATAGGGCGATTGTAAACTCCGCCAGAATACCGGTCAAGAAAAAAAGTTAATAAAAGGTCTAATGTAAACTCCGCCAGTTTTTTTTTCTTACCTGAAATGGGTATATGTAAACTCCGCTAGTTATTTTTGTTTTGTATTGCCATGTGCCTTCTCACATTAAATACGTTAACTTCTATTGCGATGGTATATGTCGAATATACAAATGTAATAATACAAATGCCTGTGAATCTTTTCACATTCATCTAAGAAATTCATTTTATAAAAGTCACCCAAACGTTCACATTTTTAGTAAAGTTCTTATCGAATTTCAAACCCAAACTTATATTAAACTTAATGGCATAACTCAAGTAAATAAACTAAAAAATTCAAAATAAAAAAAAAAAATGACTGTATTACAAGAGGCTATAAATAAGTACACTAATGGAGTGATACAAGACCTTGAATATTTACAAATTGTATCACATCATTTTAGTTAACTATATATATTTTTGGATTATAAAGTATAACGATTATTATTATGAAAAATATGATCGCTTTATTATTAATTATTAGGTATAACTTTTTTTTTTACTATGATTTAAATATTTAATGTAGATAATTATTAATTATTATTGTGAAAAATATGATTTTATATTATTACTTATCAGGTGTTTTTTAATAATATATTATATTAATTTTATACTACTACTTGATTTTATTCACTGGCGGAGTTTACAGTAAAAAAAAGGTACTTGTGGCGGATTTACATGCGCCCGATTAATATAATCAATTAATACATAATCCTAACCTAACCTTAACGTACTAAAATCCGTAGTATAGAATAGTATTGTTGACCATTTGCATTAGTATTACGAACTATTTCTGTTGCTCCGAACGATGTCATTTATTTATTGCTTTTTAACATCGTCAACTTTACTACCTGTTGTTCTGATATCACAATAAATATAACTACTATCTTATTTTTAAGATCTTAGATAATACACACTGGATAGAGGTATCCAGTTAGAGATAGATAGAGGTTAATATCTTGAAACTTGGAAACTATCCCTAAATCAATACTGCACATGCGCAAAACATGCTTTGCAGAACTGTTTGTAAGTGATACAATTTGTGATTTTAAAATTTGGCGTGAAATAATTAGTAATCTGAGTTATTACACATTCCTACCGTGTCCCGCATAATCTATTTAATTTCTGACGCATGTACAATAGATACATCGAAGCCAAACTAATTAAGTTCTTCGGGTGATCTCAAACACTCCCTGGTTTGTACGAAACGAAGCGCTTCGCACAGACTTCAAAATACTAACTATCAATAACTACATTAAGGAAGTTTCGGTAAACTTCTTCAGTCACCTGAACAACGCAAGTGGTCCACAACATTACAGGCTAATTGAACGTTCAAACAGACGCAGACTACTACGAGGTCGTCCTCACGACATACTGAATTAAACTAATTTAACCTCTTTCGCAACTGTACTCACAAAAGTGATAATTTATATAAATTAACATTAATACTCTGTAAGTAATTAGTTATATACTGTATGTTACCTATCTATTATAAAAAACGCCCTAATTGTAAATTTATATAACTAAGTTTAGATGACAAATTCAGGAAAACTTTTAAATAAAAAAAAAAAAAAAAAAACCGAACTAATCTGCTTCAAACACTGACTACGCGTGATTTACGCTATAGATCTATTCAGTGTGTATTATCTAAGACTAATAATATATATGAATTAATAGAAAAATAAATGTTTATAATATATTTAATAAAGTTATTGATTTGATTAAAATAGCCATTGATACCTACAATGATGACCTTGTCGGTATCCGCTACTATTTATTTAACACAGAAACATTATTGTGAATTCATAATAATTATTAACTTATTAATTTGTAATAACTGAGTTATATTTCATAACAATAAGAAAGAAAATATTTTCTGCATTCTTTCACATGAAAAGGATGTATGGTTTAATCACAATTAGTAATCTATGCACCGTGTAAACAACAACTTATTTTTATTTTATAACACCTATAAGCAGATAATTGTATACAGGTCACGCAATACCAATTCTGCATATCAATAGAGATGAAAAAATGTATTTATTTTTATTTTAAAAAATATGAAATTGAATCATTTTTAGGAGATTAGCTTGTCAGTTTAATATTTATTTGACTGCTAATAGCCAAATGTATTTTAGAAAAAGCTAAAAATAAAAAAAGTAGTACACTGTTGAGAAACAAAATGATTTTAATCGATATTTTATTAGCTTGTGTAAAAAAAAAAGTAATAATTATCAAATTATTTAAATCAAAAATTTGAGACGTTTATTATACGGTTAGTTTGTATTAACAAAAAAAACATCATAATATTTTTGAACTGCTTTGATTTCCCCTTCCCGCTATGTCAATCGACACTTTGATAAAATAAGACGGCAAGTTGGCAATTTAATAATAGCATGCCGATTGCCCTAATTTACAAAAAAATTAAATTACGTCACTTCTAGTTCTGTATTAATAAGAAATTGAACAAATTTATTTATTATCAACAACAATTAAATGAGAAAATATTTTCTGCTTGGTAATCCGCTATTTGTGATCATGTGAATAACTGTTAAAAAAGTTCATAACAATAAAATCCATTGTCTTCATCATTTGCACTAGCTTATTCCAGTGTATATACACACTAACATGAGTTTACGGACATGGTATTAACATGTAGGTGGTCGTCTAAATACTTACTATTATAGTATTGGATATCTGTGACTCTTTGAAAATATTTTTATTTATTGAAAATGTTGAATACAATTTGGGAGCAGTGATTTTATATTTACTACAGGAATTTATTATCATCCTCGTAGTCGTAACAACAGCGCACACATGTATATATAGTAAAAGACAGAAAAGAAAAACATTCAGACTTACCCCTCTCTCTTGAGAATACGACTCGTCCCTAGTGGCATAAATAAATCCGAATGGTCCAGTCGTAAACAAATAATAAAAAAACAATCTCCAATTGTTGAACATAAATAAATAATGTAGAATATTAACTTAGTGTTAGAAAAAAAAAGAATGTGTTAGTGATAAAAATAATCGAAAATATAAGCTGTTACGATTTATAAACTTCACAATACATACGCACAATAGGTAATGTATTTTTTTATAAATACATATAAGTTTTTAATTTAATTTTTTTTTTTCTCAACTTTATAATAATCGCTATTTTTATAATATGGTTTACTTAAAATATGTTATATTTTTAATGAAAATAAAAATATCTCCATAGTGTACTTAATATTTTTATTTTATAGATAATATGATTTTTTTAAATTATAACCATTTTTAGATTGACATTTGATTTATAAATTTAATTCAAAAACACACTTGTTCCTTCTAAAATATAAAATACATATAATTAAGTGTTAAAATAATAGTGTCAGATACTGAAATATGCTAAAAAATTAAAAACTACTATATAATGGATTTAGCCGAATGGTGGTTTATCCTTAACTATAATTATAAACTAAAATTAAAATAAAAAACTTAAATAATAGATTTGAAAACTCTCTGACTTATGGAATCTAATCTATAAATTAAAACCGGACAATGACATTATTGTACTAGAACACTAATAGTTTTATCCTAACAATTAAATAATAATTAATAGTAAAAAAAAAAAAAATCACAACATATCATATAAAATATTTACATAACAATTAATAAAAGGAAACAAAACACCACTATATTAAAGAAAAATATCTAATTCTACCGATTATTCATAAAAACGAATGTGAGCGGTACTTAATTTAGCTTAAAGTTCGAAAATCTCCACCAAAATTTTCGTCGTAATGGAATTTATTAACATATTAGACGCAGTGATCTCAACAAGTAATTGGCGATCTCCAACACGGAACACACATAAAAAAAAAAAAAAAAATGTACCGATTGATTTAATTTTTCAACCGTCCGAGGAGGTAGCGTTTGGTTTGTCAACGTAGAGCTTTGGCGGCATGGGCACGACGTACTGTCCGGACGGTGAGCGGGCCGTCAAGGTTAAGGCGGGCAGTTGCACGTTGTACGGCGGCAGCACCGATCCAGTTTGTTGCTGAATGACCGGCGGGATTTGCGGAATGTTGTTCTGGTATAGGTTAGGAGCCTGGGGTACGAACTGGGGTTGGGGCACCAACGGGGCCTGGGGTACGAACGGGGCCTGGGGTACGAACGGTGCCTGTGGGACGTACGGGGCCTGAGGGACGTACGGGGCCTGGGGCACGTACTGCGGAGTCTGTTGTACGTACTGCGGGGGCAGATGTACGACGGGTGGCAAAGCGTCGGACACTAACAGCGGGGTGCCCGCCCCTATGCTCGGACTGACGCTGCCCGAGTTCGTACCGTAGACTTGATTGTTGACGGCATCGCCGGCTTGACCTCCGGCCGTGTGATAGCCATTTCCGTTGCCGAACTGACCTTGTTGACCGTCCGCATTCGTTTTGATCGACGAATCGTGATATCCTCCTCCGAAAGTTTTTCCTTCTCCGTCCCTAAATCTGTAATTTGTACATAACGTGTTTAAATGTTTTTAAATGTATATCAGTGTAATTTTTAAGCAATTTTCACTCGCTAACAAACTAAGTTTTTCTCATAATAATCAATGTATAACAGTGTGTCGGTAGTATTTCACGTTCGCATCACATAATTATTAAAAATAAATAAAATAAATCTTAATAATAATTATTAATTAGAATAGAATTATTCTAATAAATAAAAGAAATAAATCTTAATTTTTTTAAGATTGAAAAAGTAAACATCGATTGTATGACAACATATTGCATTACATATAGATAGAGATGTTAAAATACCGTATTTTATTTTGTTGTTGTATAATACCGTATAATACCGGTATTATACCTGAATTATACCGTATAGAACCTTCCAGTAACTAAAATTATTGGAAATTTAACAGAGGTTATAAACCTATTATTAATTATGAAATACGAATTATTTAAAAAAGGAATGATTTAAAAAAAATGACTAGAAGGTCAGAAAACATATAATACAATATTTAATCTAATAATTTTAATGGATATTTTTATAATGCGTACTTTCCTTACTCTTTGGGAACACATGATATGATAATAATTTATAAATGATAATAATAAATAATAATTTTATATCTAAATATTTTTAATCGTGGTAATAACTAAAAATAACGCCTTAATTCTTTTTTTTTATACCGTCCGTATAAAATAATTTTATACCATGTGTATAATACCTTGTATAATACAGTTTTATACCACTGTATAATACAAACTCACATCTCTACATATAGATGTACCTATCTATCGTACTGTACGAATAATAATAATTATGAAATAATAATAATATACCATTACCTAATTTTTTTTTTTCTACATAATTTAAAGTATTTTCTTTTAACGATTAATTGTTTTTCGCCAAATCAAAATGTTCGCCGCTTTCAATGTATTATAAATTAGGCGATAAAATATTTACACTAGGCGACATTCAGGTGACATTTGTGTCGCCTAGTCAACTAGTTTGAAAAATGCACTAATGTTTATTGCTATTGCTTTGATCATGGTAAATCTATATTATATTATTATATTTACACGATTACGTAATAATATCACATGTAAAATTCGTATTAGCATTGCTATATTTTTGAATAATAATTGTAATTACTAATATATTTCATTCTTAATTTGTATTTGAAAATATCCTGATGTGGTTTAAAATGTGTATTATAATTGTTTTCTCAGAGATCTTAATTTTTAAACCACGAATTTGTGATTTAAAATAAATGACAAAGATCAGAAATGTATACATAATTTTCTCATTGCGGACGATAAGTTTTCTAACTGGACGTAAAAATAATATGAATTTGTCTACAGAAATGAAATATCGATTGAAAAATAAATATATTATTAGTATCTACATAGATTTATTGTCTGTCGAAAAGTAGTAGCAGAATCTTCATTAATGCAATAAATACGAATGTGTTACCTTTGATCTTTCGCACCGTACTGAATCACTCCCCCGTGTCCTAGACCATCATCGTAATACGTAGCTTTATTGCCGCTCTCATTTTTTTGATACGAAGTGCTGAATCCAGCGACTTGATGTCCCTTGTTTCGTCCATTAATACCACCATAAGCTCCTCCTTCCACACTTGTAACGCCGCGGTCGTTGACACCTAGAAATAAATTTAATCTTTTGAATATATTTATTACTCGTATAGATTTATATGTATAAATCGTATTATAATACTATTGGAGCGCAATAAGCATAGGCGCAGATTGGGGGGTGCTTAGGGAGGCTAAGTCCTCAAAAAAATCGAAAACCCTCAAAATTGTTTAAACATTTTTCAAAGTATTAAATAGGTTATTAAAATAATTTTTCAAAAAAAAGTTTAAGCCCCTTAAAACTCAATCAAATCTCCGCCTATGGCAATATGCACTGTTCTTAACTTATAACAACTAACCGCCATAAGTATTGCCGACGTCGTATCCATTCAAAGCACCGTTATTGTCTCGATAAAATCCATTCTGATCCCGGTAACCGTTAGCATCGATTTTGTTGCCGCCGAAGGCCTGCAATGCCTGTAAACCGTTCAACGCCAAATTACTGCCTGCCGTAGCGTACCCCTGGGGTGCTTGGTCCACGCTCCAGACACCCGCTGGATTGATGATGGGTGGACCAGCAGGCTTTATCTGAACAAAATCACCACCCATCACAGTGTCCAGTGTTAAATTTATGTAAAACGCCTGGACTGCCAATCCAATCCCAGTTAGGTGTAACGATTTATTAGACGCCGTTGAAGTTTTTGTCATTATCAACTACCTGTTGGCCAATATTAATTAAATATTTTTACATTTCCAGTTGGTATACATCGTCGCTTTTAAAACCGTGATTTATATTACGCGTTGGATGTAATATATATGTACGTATGGTAAATTGTTTTTAGTTTATAGTCCACTTTGATATTTATGTAATTATCATAAAATACATTTTTATTTTCAATTATATGGATACATTTTCAACCTGAATATTTAATATTTTTCGAAAAATTTGTAATAAACAATCATTTTTATTTAGTATTTTGTCCAAATGCTTTAAAACAAATGTAAGTATAAACATAAAATAGTTTTATTTATTTAGTTTTTGTTTGTGCAAATAAGATTATACAATATATACTTTATTAATTTGTTGATAGGTGTTTTTAAAATTTATTTAATTCGTTTTGTATTTCCATAAAGGTAGCATATATTTTTATATTTTTATTAACTTTTCTATGAATACAAAATAATTAAGGATATATTTTCAGTATATACTTGTATATACACTTTTATATAAAATTAGTATTTATCAATATGAAAACAATAAATTCGAAAACTCATAATATAAGAATACAAATTTATAATTGATTTGGTGCTGATAGAAAATTAATTATACTAAAGCTAAAAATAAATAATGCATGGTACTTTTACAGTTTACAGTACATTTAAGTGTATGATTTTGTTCATTTGACAGTTGAACATTTCTGATGTACCTATATTAGAAAAGACTTATTTCATGCTACGAAAAATTAATTAATATCAAATATTTACTTATACATATTTAATTAGAACCAAATTTAGAAGACATGTAAGGAACTCAGTTTTTTACATTATGTCACTGATTCCAATGTATATTTATAGTATAATACGCATTGCAGTGACAAAATAGAATCAAATTATTATATTGTTCTTATCTACCGTAAACCCGATCTAATTTTTCATAAGTAAATGTTTTCTTTCAAAGGCGCTTGTCCAATGAGTTTAATAAAAACTAAATGGCAATGTAAAAAGTAAATCTAAATAAGGATTCGAAATAAAAAATTACTTTTTCAATATGATTCAGAGTCTTATTGAAAGTTTGATCGAAATAATGGTTAAAAGATAGTAATAAAGAACAATGTACTCGTATTGAAATTTTTTTAAAAAACGCGTAAGATTTAAGAAAAATTAATATTAAATATAATAATTTGGAAAAGATTTATAGAAGAAATTTTTTGTACAGTTCACATTTTTAGAGTAAATTTATATAATAATGGCTTTTCAATTAATATTGGTGAGATTTACTAAAAGCTTGTAGTTGTACTATCCTTATTGTTGATCAATAAATTTCACAGATATCTGATAAAGTAATATATTGAATAAATATATCAGTAATAGAAATTTAAAAATTTAAATTTAAGTATTGATTATTTAGATATTCAAATAATATAGTTTGAAGATAGCATTTCTTTACAGGTTTTTTTCCGCTTTGAAATCGACGATGATCACGAATCGTTGTTCACATTGCTTCGAGGAATGTTGTTTAGATTAGTTCAGATTATGTTCAGTTTAATGAATTTAAAATAATAAACATTAAAATTATTATTAATTATTTATTTTCCATTATTAAAAAGTTAGCAAACTGAGCTCTTATAATATTTATACCTAGTCCATGGTTGAATAATATTTTTAGTTGCGTATTTTTGAGAGGGAAAAGGAGGTTCCCGGGTCTTGACCACAGAAGAAGAAAAAAGGTTTAAAAGTCATAAATGACGTGCTACAAAGGTACAAATGAAAAAACACTCACATATTTTAAGTAGTCGTAATGACTGTATTAAAATAAATTACTTGAATATATACATTATCATATGTATTACAAATATTATATTTTATTACATATATGTATTTTTTATAAAATAAAATCACCTATTTTTTAGAAAATTTTTACAAACGTCACTGGATATTTTATATTATTATTCTAAAAACTCGAAGTTTCAACCACCCTTCCAACAACAAAAAAATCGAAATACACTACTGACAGATCCCCTCCTTTGTAATAGATGTTCTAAAGATTTATTATTGATGAAATCTACATCACCCCACCACTTAAAATTAATAAATCCTCATTGAACAACTTCTACATATACATACATATGACAGGCACTGTTTAAAATGGAAACCTGTAAAAACGAACCAATTTTCTTGATTTCAACAAACGGCATGAAAAATATAAAACAAAATAATAAATTATGTACCTACTATTATGTATAATAATTTGTTTTTTACCTTTTTAAAACAAAAAAATAATATTTTTGTTGATTCCATTAGATTCCGTCTTCAATTAATTTCATATATTCCTATATTCATAAATCAGTAGTAACACATACATGATTCAATACTTAGGTATTATGTAAAATAATATTTAGATAGTTTATACTTAATTTTGTTTTACTATGCTTAAATTGACAATTTTAAGAAATAAAATACTTATAGGTACTTCAAATACATACATATACATTATATTGAAGTATAAAAATAGTAGTATAAAGATTATTAGAAATCAATTTAAATACTTTCATTATTTTTTATAAAAGTAAATTCAAAACTTTTAAAAATTACAAGACTCTTTAGTCTTACCATAAATACGAAAGTATATTCCATAATTTTTCTAAATTTTATATGACATGAGTAATATAAATCTATAATAGTATAATTGCATATTAATAATTACAGGAGGGGAGGGGCGAAAAGGTCAATTATCCCTCCAGCCTCTAAAAAATTGTATTATACAATTTATTTTTCTTTATAAATGAATTTAAATGTCTTACCACTTGAAATTAATGATAGTTCACAGTATTTAAATTTGTTTTTAGTTCAAATAACCTTATTTTTTATACCTAAGTAATTAAATATTTTACGCTGTATATAAATATCAAATTTAAATAGTTTTAATTTCACTCAATCATCGTCAATCGTTATGTATATTTAAATATCCATTGTAATTTTTTATAAAAAAATCCAATCATTTCAAGGTAGTATAATAACCCATACGGAACGTCTATAAGAATTTCCATCACAATTGTAAATCGTAACTCAGACGTAAAAATCTCCTGTGCAGTATGTATACTCCGTGTAAATATTCAAAATTAATCAATGTTGATTTGGAACAAGTAAAAACCAAAACATTAATTACGTTGCGACACAAGATAAAAATATCAACGAACTTAATGCATCTACATAAATATGAATTCTACTATAAAAAAAAAAAAATCACATTTTATAATTAAATAAAACAATATATTAAATTTACCTATCTAATTGTATGCCAAATTCTAAAGTATTATTTATACGAGTATATGTACTTGTTTTAATTTTTATCGTTCATAGTTATTGTTCAATGACATGTCCTTAAAAAAATTATATAAAATACAACATTTAAGAAAATTTAAGACGAACACGTTGATAATGAGTAATTTCAAAGAAAAATGATTACCATACGAGGTTGTGCACTCTCTATTGTACACGAAACCGAATAAAATCGTAATATTAAGGCCAGACGAATCGTACGAGGTCCTTTTTTTGTTATACATATAAGATAAATATGTGAAACTATAAGGTCAAACGATTCGTTTATTTGATTGAACATTTTTATAAAGACTATTGTTACAGTAAACATGTATTTTATTATTCATGTATAATGATTATAATTAATTCTAGACCCATAATTTGACCGTATCCGCGGTAACGAAATTCTATAATCAAGTAGAAAACGTTTGAATTCAATTTGTCATTAATAACCGTCAACCGCATTACCAACTATTTATTAATAGTATATTTCCAAAAACAGTTCCTCGGGTTTATTATTCATACTGATAAATGGAAAAAAAAAAAACACGACAGTGTTCCAATCAATTATAAGCTATATTATGCAAAAATATATGATAAAAATATTTTTCATTTCAATGCCGTCATACCGAACAAAAATATTTCCGTTAAGATCATTTTAGTACACGTTAGCTGCGTTGGAAAAAAATACATGCACCAGCCGAAAACATAATAACATATTATCATAAACTCGATGTACCTACTTGTTATCGTCGCAGTTATAATTTTACAGCTTACCTTTATTTTATAGGTTTTAATGTTTTTTTATTTTTTTCATGTTACCTATACTAGGAAAAAATTACACAACCGTGCAATGGATACCAGAATATTTATACACGATATTTATACACGTGTCGTAATAAACGGAATGTATGAACTTACAGTAATCACCACCGGTCGGATCGAATAAACTTGATGATGCACACCGCACGTAACAAAAATTAATTATTATTTATTTTTATTTTTATTATAATTATAACTGTCGCCGTTATCGTTATTACATTAAGGCGTCTGTTAATAAACACTGCTGTCGCACCACGTTGCTGTCGCAGCTAACTGTCGTTTTCTCCACGAGCTCAGTTTCGCGGAGTAAATCGTGTAACGCGAAACGTTTTACTAAAATTCACATATACAAAACACTCATTCGTTTTGGCTTGTACCTACCGCCAAAACCGTTTTTACAGTTTAACGGTGAATTACCGGGTTCAGGGTCAATTATCGAACATAATCGGGTTGCTGCGGTGCATTGTGTCCGCCCGCCGCCGTCAAGTGAACACCGCGTATATGTTACACTGTTGTGTAGATATGGGTGTACGTATGACTGAGTGTACACGATTGTATTTATAAGGAACCGCATTGACCTTCAATTAGAAACGTGACGTTGTATTCGCATTCTCGACAGTCTTCTGATCAGTAGAGTACATGTAGAATTTTAGTTCAGTTAGGAATTTAATTAAAAATTGACAATAAAATCAGCCGGATAATATCCACACCATTTGGAAGGAGAAAAGATTTTTTTTTAAGGCGCTAGGATAGAACCTTAGAACCCTACTCCTGTCTATACCATAGTTAATGATGCAGTTTTACACCGTGTAACTATAGATACGATCAGGGCCGTTCAGAGGGGGGAGGGGCAACGTGTACATTTTGCCCCAGGCCCCATCGTTGGAAAATGTTTAGGGGGGCCCCATGAAGTCTGTATAATAATAAAAACGAACTTTCACCGACCAATTAAGTTACATTCGATTATGTTATGTAAGTATGTAATGCAGTACATGATTTTAAATGAGCTTGATTGGTTAAGGTCTGGAAAAATACATTTACAAGAATTTTGTTATTCTTAGTGAGTATTTTCTTTATCATATCTTATTATTATAGTCGAAGGGCCCCAAAATGAATTGCCCCTGGCCCTGAAAAACCTTGGGACGCCCCTGGATACGATTAGTTTTCCGTATCTTTATGATTTACACTATAACCTATATGCATAACTCTAGGTGTTTGTAGGTTTGCATTTCGAGGGGTGCTTATAATATTTTTGGGCTTTTTTCTTAATTTAAGTCTACTCTTAATAAGACATGTACACATTTTAATGAATTGTAATGTATGAATAAATATTACTTACGTTTTTTATACAGTTATTTTTATTTAGTACTTCTAAATTTACTTTGAACAATATTTATTTTGAAAATAACCGTTCACACAAACAACAAGTAATGGATAAAATGCTAAATATCTATAGTATTTAAAAAAAAAACGACTTAGAATATTAATACTACAAATATACTAGAGTCTTTTATTACCTCAATAATAATTCATGTTTCAAAACAATTTATTAGATAATATTTACCATAAATATTAATTTCAATCATTAAAATTTTTCATATCGGTGTTATTATTACATGGTAAATTATAATTAGTTATGTATTCTTCAGTAGATAACTTTACAGAAGGTTTAGATGAATAATTTGAAGAAGTAATTATAACTAAATCATAATTTTTACAATTTTCGTCACCAATTTTAGCTAGAAAAGGTAAAAGATAATATTTAAAATCATTAATTATTATTACCTAATAAGTAATAAAAATGTTAATTTGAGATTATGATATATGTTGAACTTATCTTGTGTAATAGAAAATAATAAAATACAGTCTTAATACTTAGCAGTGTTAAAGGTATATTTCAACTTATATTTTCTATTGACCATCTATTATTTTAATAATTATAATTTATAATTTTTACTTTAATTACCATTATCTTCGCGATTTGTTGTGTTTTTTTTTTTTTTTTTTAATTCTATATTTTATTCGTCATTCATTTATTTAGATTGTTTATTCATCTTTATTATTAAGTAAGTAACTCACTTTTAAATTTAATAACAATAAATATATTTACATTTTATTTTACACATAGTATTTAAAAAAATGTATTAAAGAGGACTATACTCGTATGCGTAAATATTACAATTACTGTTATATTTATATAGGTATTTACGATTTGTTCTAGGTAAAATACATTTATCAAAAAAACCTCGTATTTTCTTCAATTCTAAAATAATTTTTGATTTTTTTCTTTTCATTTTTGAAAACCGTTTTTATGTGACATGGTTTTAATTTAAAAAAATAAAATAGCATAACGTTGGATTGGTGGACATTGATCGTTGTAAAATGATTCGTAAATAATATTTAGTAAACAGTTAACTTATATTTCCATATAATAGTTCCTTGCTTATAATTATAACAATAATAACAGATATTAGTTTGTTGTGTTTATTTTTGACTTCAAAAAATATAAAAATAACTCTATAACCTACATAATGATGGTCTTAAATTGTATCACGGAATAATATTACATATTAATCAGTGGTATATAATTATTAGTACCAAGCTACATATTTCCTTGAATTGTTGCATCTAATATCTATTTCTAAGATAATTGCAATGTTGATTTATTTTTTGTACTTTTGTAGTTAATAGCATATAACTGGTATAATCAAAGTAAGTTTTTCCACGCAAATTTAAAATACTTTACGTTTTGTAATTTTTTTATCCCAAAAACATAATTTATTATTTTTCATATATTTTAGAAAAAATTACATTTTTACTTAAGTAATATCAGTTAAAATACTTACCCATATATATTTGTTGTAGGATTTTTAGCAATAAGCATAATTTTAGGGCCCAATTAAATGTCGGGGGTGCACAGGCAAACCTAGAAACCCCCGTACGCACGCCTGTGCATAACAATATAACTAGAAGCCAGAATAATATTCTCTTAAAATAACCAAAATAATATGCCAATATTCTTTTAAAAATTTGAAAATATTCCTCTGATATTCTTTAAATATTATTAAAAAATTGTAAAAAATTTATACATATTCTATTAATTAAAAATATGTTTTATATGCAAAAAAAATTAAGTGCTTAGTACAAAAAACTGATATAAATAGATATATAATAATATTTAATATAATGTATTTATAATGTATTTTTAATTATAAAATTTTTGAAAACAATTGGCAATAATATTGTGTTCCGTGTACTTTAGTGTCATATTGGTCCGTTTAAAATGTAGGTAAAAATGTATAATAAGTGTTGTATAAATAGTAGCACGATTAAATCCGTGTTCGTTTAAACGATTTCAGTTATTATTATTTATTTTACTTTCGGTCTTTATTTAATCAGTCTGAGTGCAGTGTTCTGTCAATATTTAGAAAAATGGCACTGTATTGTGCAAATATTAATATTGAAGATTTTATTAGTGAAATAGAGAACTGGTTCGTTATTTGGGACCTAAAGCATGATGACTACAGCAATAAAAATGCAAAACACAATTTTTCATCGTCTCCTAAGTCATCAAATAGTGTATAAGCAATCCTTTGTTCGGTCTTTCTAGTAGTAATGGATGTACCCAGAATTTTTTTTTATGTATTTCTAGGTATTTTTTTTAGCATTGCCAACAGTAATTTAGTTTTTACGCCCATTTTAAACCGGATGTAGACATGCTCTCGTATTCACAAAACTATCGATAGTCGTTAGCAGTTCCACAATTGTACTTCTAAAAAATATGCTTTGCCACTAATGTACTTCTAAAAAAATATTCAACGCAGCCGAGGGGCTACGTGTACCCTAATAGTGACGTACATGTCCCCAACCTTATCCAATAAAAATGTTGATATGTTTTTCATTTCAACATTTAGCAGCCAATTAGCAACAATTTTCAAGAGTGTTTTCACAATTTGCAAGGTTTTAGTTTTATCATACAACAACAAAAAACAATGGGAGGTGCTGGAGACATATGTCTCTAGGATCTGCTACACTAGAGAACTGCAAAGAAATACTTTTCCTGTTGAGAATAATATAAAGTTATATGAGTAAAATAGTATAGTTATATTGTTATTGTTTTTCTAATCGTTGCTAATTGGCTGCTAAATGATTGTTAAAGAAATATTTTAAAATTTTTTTTTTTAAGACATGGGTGGGGCTGAGGTCATATGTCTTCAGCCCCACCCATCGTTTTTTTGTCTTATGATAAAACTAAATTTTATATTTAATGCCTTGTAAATTGTGAAAATACTTTTGCAAATTGTTGCTAATTGGCTGCTAAATGTTGACATGAAAAAAATATCAATATTTTTATTGGGTAAGGTTGGGGTATTTGACATGTTCGTCTAATAGTCGCTAATGTTGTAGACTAAAAATAAGTTTCTCGTGGTTCTAGTACTTGTAATAGAATTGTCTGGAATAGGTCTGTGCAGTAAATTTTTATAATATGCCACTTATAAATATAATAAATATTGATTTTATATGTATATATAAATATATATATATAAATCTTATTAATACATTATATATATATGATTAATTAATTACTTTAGTGTGATAGAATTTAATTTAAATTTGTAAAAATATTATTTGATTTTAAATACAGATGCTCTGGGGAAGTATTATAAATACTACGTCTAAGTATTTTTTCAAAACTATTTAAAATACGTATTTGAATACTTTTATTCAAATATTTTTACTCGAGTACTTTACATGACTAACATTATGTAGATATAACACGTACTTAGAGTGCTCAATGGCTATTAAATACCGTATATTCATTGCATTCGTCCGAATTGATTTTCGTTGATTAGATTTATCATTTACCATATGCCACTGTTGGGATTTAAAAGAAAATGTATACATACATTTAAGGTTGTCGCAGTGCGGCAATGCCGCACGTTGGATTGGAACCAAAACAAATTTTGTTCGCACACTGTGTCGAAACCAGTTGGAATTCCGCGGCCATATATACTTAACCATTTTGATCTCATCGCACAAGCTCCATGGTCGAACTAAAGCTTATTGTTACATTATTTATTTTTAATGTTTTTGAGTGTTAGTAAAATATAATAAATAATATAATATAATGAATGATATAAGTAGTGACGAATCTTATACGATTAGTAAAAGAGTATTCGTCATATAGGTATTGTCTTGTACACTTCTTGTTATGATATAATTATAAAAAACTAAAATCAATTGAAAACGCTAACTAATATATTTATAATATTCCAGATGTACGATAATTCGTATTTAACACGTCTTTTTCAGACACGTGAACACTTATCGTATTATCGAAACCATTTCGAACATAATAATTAGTATTGAATTATATTATAGATATAATATTATGACATCATTTACCGAACGGTTTTATTTTATGATCACTAATTAGGTTACAGTATACCTTCAGAAATTGTATGTGCACGTATACCTATGGTGATTTTCCTTATTAGTTTTATCAATCGGCCGTTGCTGTACATACTTATTTGATTGTCGATTGATAGAAATGAGATTTGCAATTTCACTATTTGTATTTCTTAAACATTTAAACAAACTGGATTGATTCTACAAAAATTATCGATTTATCGACCTACAGCTATCTCTTCAACGAATATAAATATATTCTTAGAAACGTTAATATGCGCTAATAATAATAATTAAATATACTCTTATTATAATTGATAACATTTCTGTTAGTAAACTTATTACACATTTATAAAATACTGTAGAAAGTAAGTCTATAAGAAATTGTAATTGTAATTTTATTTATTTTTCTTTTCTACAGTCTTATGATAAAATATATATTCACATAATTTGTATAAGGTCAATCATCGACACTATTAATTCCGTAGTTTTGAACTTTTGTTACGATCACAATCAACAAACACTTCATTTATTTAAAGCATGTATTTTTTCGTTATTGAATCAAACAAAATATTTAATAAAAATGTAATATTAAATTATTGAGTAGTAATTTAAAATAAATAATTTGATAATTCTAATAAAAAAAAATTAGTTTATTGTTACTAATTAACAACAAGACAAATTTAATTTTCGATTTTTTTCTGCAACGCATAAAACTGATGTTTGAATGTCAACATCTTCTCTAATTAACATTTCTCTGAAAATAATATGTCCAAAAATTAATTACAAAAAATAATAAACAGATTAATGTAAAATAATTGTGCTTAATGCATATCAATACAACTTTATGTAATTTATATAAATTGGAATAATTGTATACTTAATAATATTATATAAATATAGTATACGTCAATCTTGTTAATATATTTTTATTTCAAATTCCCAAAACAAACTTAAACCACTTGAAATAAAAATTTTGCTCTATTTAGACCCGCCAAATATAAATCAAATTTAATTAATTTATATATTACATTTAAGAAGGATAAACCAAGAACAAGTACAGTAATTATATGAGTATTTATATGCGTGTATTTATAGTAAATATAGTATCTATATACTTTTGTATGTACCCATATATATATTTTTTCCAGTAATTATAGAAGGATTTTTGGCAGCTTAAACTTTCTGTTATTTAAAACCCATATTAGTTCAAATTATTTACTATTACATTAAGTTAAAATTATGTCTAGATTTCAATGAAATGTTTGCAATCTGACGTTCTAAAATTTGCTGATCAAACTCATATTTTTAAATTGTATTATTATTATTATTGATTAGATTTTAAAATAACGTGCTTAGATTTGTTCAAATTTAATCAATGCCTACAAAGATATTTATCGTTTTAAATTATTTAATTTTTTGTTTTTCTGTTTCATTAATTTTTAATTAATTATAATTTATTCTAATTACCCACTACCTTCAATATGATTAACGTTTATTTATTTAATGATGTAAAATCAGTTCAAAATTGCTTTTACCTAGATAATGTAATCAGTGCGTTATTAATATTCGATCCAAGTTTAGAACTAGTTTCAAAGAATAATGCATTGTAATCCTTAGCCAAAAGTTCACCGTTCTCTGTGGAAACACACGTTAATCCCTGTAATTCCGCTTCTTGTCTCAAGTCAACTTTGTTTCCGCAAATACATATTGGTAATTGTTTATCAGATACATCCTATAAAATAGAAATTCACTATAAAGGGTATTTAATAACTTAAGTAACAAATGCTACTCATATAAAATTGTTCACTTGATTAATTTTTGATGTTTAATATTTATATTCATTTAATTACGAACATGTTTATTATATTTTAGTGTTTAATAATGTAATAATAATGTAAAAATGTAACCGAGTTTTATATAATTGTTTTTTACTGTTTGTAACAATCGAAATTAATATTAGTAAAAACCATAGAACAATTTATAACTCAGTTAATCAAATCCTAACTTATTTTTTGCATTATGATTTATACCGTTATTGATAAAATCCATTGACGGATATTGATGAAAGATCTTTCATTTGTAACATCATAAAGCAAAACAACTCCATCTGCTCTTCGGAAATAAGCTTTTGTTATGGAACGAAATCTTTCTTGTCCTTCGAACAACAAACAATGTTAATAATATTACTTTTCGTTTTTCTTTCATAATTAGTAATTACTAAAATTGATACGTGATTAGATGAAGGTATAGAGTAATACAACAATAATGAAACACTACAATTATAATTTAAATTGTAATTAATAATATATTATGTTAAAATAAACTAGTAATTGTAAATTCTAAATTTATTGGAAAACTATTGTTAACAAAAAGTACATATTTATAAAATCTATCTTTAAAGCTATATAATAAATATATCATAGAATTTAACGAAAACACAATTCTAATTACGATAAAAGCCGATTATTTTTTATTTAGCAGTTGGTATTTAATAGATTTTTAAGAACCATTGTCTTTGAGATTTATTGGGATTTATTATACTTTACCAGCAGTATCCCATAGTTGTAATGCTACGTTTCTTTCATCAACTCTGATTGTTTTTACTTGAAAATCAACGCCTGTAAAACCAAATCAAATTTCTTAAAATATTTAATTGATTATAATGATTCTTTTAAATATAACTCACTCCTAATGGGCGATGGGATACTTATTGTACAAGTATATTATTGTTTTACAATCGTTATGCATTTAAATGACATTTTATAACATATTATTTACATAAATCACGAATTAATAATACAAAAATAGGTGATATGCAACAATAAATAAATGCTTTTCATAATCCGCAAGCAGTGATGATAAAAAAAATAATAAAAAAAGTATAAGATATATTTGTATGTAGAATCGACCATATGAACAAAGTGACAATTAAATATTTAAGGTATTAAATATTCTTCTGACGGCAGTTAATAATTTTATAATTTAAAATGTATAGTATAACTCTAAAATAATTTTAATCAGTTTAACTTAAAAAAAAATATTGTAGAAATTAATTGCAAAAAATTGTATTCGTATGAAGAATTGTAATATTAAACAAATATTTCGACAAAGGATATATTCAGGCGATTAAATATTTTGGTAAATTATTTTAATAATTTAATGTGACTATTTAAATAATCAAATAAAAAATCACACATTTTTGAAGTGAATAATGATTTTAAATAAATTTTAACAACGGATATTGCTATAAAGTAAAAGTTAATATGTGTCAACATGTACGACTATGTAAGTATCAGAAAACATAAAAAGAAGTTATACAAATAATAAAATTAAAACAATATCGGTTACTTAAAAATATTGGTATACATCAACGATTATTAATATTTAATTAGCTATTAATGATTTTTAAGATTCTGAACGGAATGATTTTACAATGATGTGTGTTTTTTTTTTTTTATTTTTTTTTGTGTCTGTCGACACGATTTGGGGCAGTAAAAATGCTTCGATTTGCTTATAGAGCAAATTTTCTGAAAGGAAAGTGAATCTAGTTGGTTTTTTGGGGGGTCAAAAGTAAAAATTTTCAATATTTTTTAAATGCGACGGGAAAAACCCATAAAAAATAAGGGAAAAACAGGAGTTTTTACGCAAAACCAGTTTTCGACATAATCAAATTTTTTATTTTGCTATAACTCAAAAACTAATCGATATAAATACTTGAAATTTTCACCAAATGTTTAGATTAGCGTTCCCTATACACCATTAAAATTTTCAAAGTATTTTGACTTTTACTGAGCTATTTATAGACAATTGAAATTTTCAATTTTTTTAAGTACTTTTTTTTTAAATAACGATAAAATTTTTTTGGCTGCCCAGAAAATCTTGAAAATTTAATACAAGGTTTCTTATAAGTTGATCCTTAACTGATAAAAAAAAATCTAAAATCGTAAGTCACAACTTTTTTTTATAAGTGCTCAAAGTTCCAATTTATACGAAATATGTAAAAATCACGATAATTTGCAAGTTATTTTGTAGATAAAAATTCATAAAATTTTTTCAGTTCATACTTAAGGTTCAAAATGTTCACACTAGGTTATATATAAGCTACTCTTCAAAAATCTTAAAAAAAATTTCTTCCGGACTTAGAGGAAAAAATGTTATGACTGTTTGAAATTTAAATATTCACGAAATTGCATAAAATAACGATTTATTCTCGAACGATATTTAATATTTGTTATAATTCAAAAAGTATAAGTCGCAGATTTTTGAAATTTCTACCAGCTGTTAAGATTGGTATTTCTTTTATGTAATATTTTTTTCAAAATATTATATTGATTTTTAAGCCACTTATAGGCATTTAAAATATTCGATTTTTTTATATTTTATTTTTATAATCGGTGATAAAAAAAATTTGGCTACTACAAAATACTTGAAAATTTAATCGAAGATTCCACAGAAGTAGTTCTTAATGTCATTCAAAAATTATTAAAATCCATAGGCACAATTCTTTTTTATAAGCGTTTGAACAGCGAATATTGACATAAAATTACATGTAAAATATAATATAATGTAGAATGTTCTAGACTGACAAAGATATCGGTTTTTTTTAAAATGCTCTAACTCAAAAATGAAAAACTGCAACAACTTGAAATTTTCACCAAAACTTTATATTGACGTTTTCTATACATGGTTAAGTTTTCAAAGTATTTTGACATATTTTGACTTATTTATAGACAATTTTTCTAAATTTTTCGTTTCAAAATAAAATATACTTATTACTATATTTATAAATAACAATGTATTATATCTAGGCTAACATATCATCTCCGTTCAGAATCGTTTTTCGTATACAATGATACTTATCATTGAATTCAAATTTAACAAATCCATTATAATGACCTATCCTATGAAGAGTCGCACTCCACCCCCAAGTGTACAGCAGAGCGAGGCCCATTCGGTTTTTTTTTTTAAATTAATTTATATTTTTTATTTACTAAATATCCATTTATAAAAATATCTATTCGATTAAATGTTCTTTTGTCAAAAAGACTTTACTGAAATATATATCATCAAAATTTCCTAGAACCATTGCTTAACAGTTTTTATAACTATCGAATATCCTGAATTGAATCAGATGTGAATATGATTTTATGATTCAAACGATAAATTTACAAGAAATAAATATTTTATTGAATAACAGAGTAGGTACTTTTTTTATTAACAGTTAAATTTGAAATATTGATCAAAACTCATATTATTTTTAATCGTTAATAATTAAGGTGAGGTGGTAACTATTAATTACTGCGTATATACTGTAAAGTGCGTATTATGAAGATTTTTAATAATTATATAGTAAAAAGATGATGAAACTCTTTAATGACTCTTTGTCGAATCTGTTTCATATATTATATGCTGATAATTGTACAAAGAGTGGGAAATAATTTGAATCTTGAGTGGGTCACTAGAACTGATGTTAATATTATATTATTATTTAATACTTTTGAATGAATCACTAGTGATTCATCACATTCGAAAAATTATTCTGAATGAAGGTCAAAGAAATATACGTGTTATTAAATATTTCGCTATGAATAATTTATAAATCAAGTCACAAAATCAAGGAATTATAGGAATAATCTTGTACTAAAATTATAAAACAAAAAATTTTAAGCCATTTACTAATTTTGTAAATAAATGTTTATAGAAAAAAAATAATAATAATCGCCATTTTTATAAGAATCTAATAATAATATAATAATAATAATAATAAAATAATAAAATAATATTTTGTGTAATAATAAGAAAAAAAATATGGTATTGAGTAAAACGATTTTTTATTTTAAGTATTTATTAAGGAAAATACTATACATATCAACTATATTACTTTTTTAATAACTAAATATTTATTTTTCATTGTTTGGTACATTATTTTTATTGTCTGAATTTAATAATTAAAATTCATACCTAAAGTGGATCCGAGTTTTGTAGCAAAAGTGCCTTTACAAAAACGATGAATGAAACACGTTTTACCCACAGCTGCATCTCCAGCGAATACAATTTTGTATGTTCTTTCTGGATCTCCATTGGCCATATCATAACTATTTATGCTCATCGCACTAGTAGGTGAGTGGAAATGCATAGTAGTATGCGATTCGCGACCAGATAAACTCATTTCCTCAAATTCTATCTAAAATAAATGTTATTATTAATATTAAAGATATAAAGAGTCACAATACTGAATAATTACCCCAATGGACTAAACTGTTATATCTTTTTAAATCCTCCAGTATTCCCTTCAATAATTATAATATAATCTCAACCCAACAAGACAAAAATTATACTATTTTTTTTTCAATCAAATAGGCTATTTAATTTATCTATACCCATACTAATTTCTGTCAATCTTTTAATTTTACTTTTATTCTATTTTTAATCTTTTAATCCTGTAAATCATCATAATTTTCAAAATGAATTGTAGTAAAAAATTGGTACCATATAATTACTTGAATAAAAACTTTTCAATAATGATTATTTAGATAAAGTCCAATAGATTATTGAAGATTTATACATCTTATCATTATAAAGATAATAATATCAAATGTAATTTATCTTTTATTTATAATATAACAATAAAAACAGCATAGATATTCATTAAAAATATATTTTATTTGGGTACTTATTTTTAACATTATTAATTAATTCTCAATACGTTTTTACTTATAGTTTTCTATAACTCATAAATGAGTACAATTTCTAATTAGTTTTGGGAAAATAATATGATTTATAATCTCTTGACTTTCAAAATATTAATTCCTTTTATTATACGGTCAATTATTGTCAAAATTTATATTTACAACAAAATGAATTGGCAAAAAATGGAATTTTTTTTTTTAATTAATATTCCATTTAATATTAGTATTTATCGTATAGTTCATGAAATAAAAATTCCATTTGGAGATCTCGAAATTATTGGATTTATATGACAGTATAGAAAACTGATCTGACAACATTTATCACGTATAAAACTTGTTATCTTTAATTACTGTAATATGATTAAATAATCGTAAATCATGTGTTATTAATATTAATGAAATAATAATGATAAACTATACTAAATAAAAGAATTTATTACATTGCCTTAATAGGTATCTTTAGATTATTAAAATAATATAGCAATAAGCAGGGCTCGGGACTTATAGCCTTTTCTTTTTTTGGAAGTGTATGTAGTGTTGCAACACGTTCAATTATGAAATTTGGAAGTACCTTTTTTTTGGTACTTTCTTCGACAATTTTTAAAAAAAAAAATGCTTATTTTCTGTTTTTCTGGTTATTGTTGCTTTTTTGCTTAATAATAAACGATACCTTGGGTTATTGACCTAACCCAGAATTTTTCAACTATTTATAAATATCGTTTACATTTTATTTTTCAGAAATGCTTCAGAAAATCTATAAACAATTAGGCAAAATGTCTCGAAAGTTAATGTTAGACTTTTTTTTATAATATAAACAGATAATTTTTTTTGATTTTTTAATTAAAAAATTATAATATAAACTACATTTTTTTGTTTTAATATTTTTTTTAATCTTTTATCATGTGTTTTAGCACAATTACAAAATATATCTAGTAATTTATCATGTTTATGTAAAAATAAAGTTCAGAAATTATTGCTAATTTTTTCCTATTTTAGATAATTTTTTTTATTATTATTAAAAATTTAAGTTTTTCAAATGCTTATTTGAATGGATATAATGGTGGTTTTGAGTGCTTTTTAAGCGCCTATTTTAATGATTTGATGTGCTATAAGTCTCGAGACCTGGTAATAAGTAAAATACCGTTTTTGCCGAATGATAAGGTCCATTTAAAGAAGATGCATTTGAGAGTTCATCTTGTAAATCTCTTTGGTAATAATTCGATTCCATGAGAGTTGAACGTCCACTATCTGTAATATTATATGTTGAGCAAACAAAATTATATCGTTTTAGAGTATGGGTTAATTAATATTTTTTAATACATATGGAATTACCAATATCATCCATTAGTCTTTTTATAGTGTATTGGGCTCCACTTTCTTCTTCTAATGGATCGATATTAACTTGTATTCTAATAAATGCATTCGTTAAAATGTAAATATGATTACTTTACATCATATAAATAATTAATGACCTTGTAGGTTGATGTAACATATTAACAAAACATTTACATACTTATTATTGAATTGCTCGCATTTAGTTTCGTATTCAGACCGAAGTTTTTCCATTTCCGAACGAACAATTGCTAAATTCGTCTGCGTATCAATTAATTTACGTCTTAACTCTCTTGACTCTTCGATGGTCTCGTCCATATCATTTTTATCCACTTTTTTCTGACTTAATACAGTGTTTACCTAAAAAAAAATTTTAATTCAGTTCATACATTCAAATACATTTTATATTAATGGATAATTCTTGGAAACCTTTTGAAACAATTTCAAATGTGTTTTCAATTCAATTGTTTCAGCTTCCATTTTTTTCATTAATTCTTTTTTTTCAGATTCAAATTTTTCCCTTGCTTCATCTCTGGCTTGAGCTTCTACTTTTGCTACTTGTGCGTCTATTTCTTCTTCCAGACCTCGTAATCTCATCATATGCATTTGACGTTCGCTTAATACAAAATACTTGTAAATCAGAATTTTGTTATGTTAAAAATGCATTAAAAAAATAATTGACTTCATTACCGATTAAACATGCTTTCAAGTTTTTCATTATCTTCATGTAATCGTTTAACATCTTGCATTAATGAACTCAATGCTCCTTCAAAATGTGTTATAAGATCTGCTGATGGACTGCAGTTTTGTATTTCCATATACAAATCAGCTAATTTTTTCCCACTGAAAATAAAATAATAAACATAATTTAATCACTTTACAACTTTTATAAAGTCCATTAAATATAAACTAACTAAGAAATTAATAATAATAAAATAAAACATTTTATTTCACTAGCTTATTATTAATGTGTTTATATGATAACTAAAACTTATTTAACTAAAATTTAGTAGATGTAAATATTCTAGCCAATTTTACTTTGAATGATAATTTTCTAATAAGCAAAATATATTATTTAATAAATACATTGTTTCTGAACTATAATATTATGATTTAAATTTATTTCTATAAAATAATTTATTACATTAAATTAACCAATTGAATAGCCTCTCAAGAATACAAAGTTGGATTAAAAAATACATAACTATAATTTAAAATTAATTTTGAAACTTCTATTATATCAACTTTCTGTAGAGTAATAATTTTCATTTGAAAAGCTTCATTTAATTATTAACTAAGAATAATCGAGTAAAAAATTGATAAAATATTGTGTTTCCTAACTATTAAAATTAGTATTAACTTTATTTACTTTTGAATTGTATACAAATTCAATAAAAAAACACTTATTAATAATAGTAAGAATTATAATCTAAATAATGTTAATTTCTTGTGACTCATTTAGACATGACCGATAAATAAGATATACGAAAATTTGAACCTGTGAAATGAGTGGTATTTAATATTTATTTAACTATAGAACATTATCAGTTAGATAGTATAGCAATATACACAACTTTATTTGATTACTACCTTGTATGAAATAATTTCTGCAAAGCTGGTTCGCCGATGCCAGCGATGAAATTCGACCAGGCGTGCGAGTGTCTCCTTTGCATATCTCCGTGATACATAATTTTATCGGGTTTGTCTTGTTTGTCAGGCGACAAAAAGTCCTGGAATCCCCATGCAAAATCTTCCAAGCATATTTGCCCGTCACCATCACGATCCAAATCGGTAAATATGACTTCGGAGTCGCTAGGGCCAATGTCGAATTTAGCGCACAGCTCTTGAAATTCTACTGGACCGATTTTCCCCTGTCCATTTCGATCGCACTCGTGGAACAAGTCTTCCAGATGGACGTCACTCATCGTTGTTCAGCCTTTCCAGCAGTTTGTTTTATCTTGATCAGTTTTCTCTGTTATGCACTACATTATACCTGTAATTGCCAACTTTAGTATACGTGATGGTAGTGTAGAACAAACCAACGGTGAGAAAAACGCTCAAATAGATCATTCGCAATTAATAATAATTAATGCGCTGTTGGCAGAATGGACATCTACTAACTATAATGGTAAAAGATGTTTAAAAAAAGTATAATATGACATATTTCATCACTGAAAATGACTATTACGCAAACATAATTTGCTGCAAAACTATTGTGCGTCCACACAGAATTTGGTCTATCAGACAGTGTGACGTCATTTATTTGTTCATTATAGTGCATGTTATTTAAGCTGTTCAAACACTGTATGAATCGTTGTATAAATAGTATCGCAACTTTGTTTTACATTATGCTTGGCTAAAATAAAACTTTGTAAAAATTAATAACATCTATTCCCATTTATTATTTTTGTAAATAACCTGAATCTAATAAATACTCTTTTCGTGTTCAAAGATACAGTTTCAATCAATTATCTGAATAAAAACTAAAAGACTAAGATACAATTATTTGTACTATAAAATATTTATTATTAACAAATTAATATGAATCATGTAAATAATGTTTAGTTTTTTAAACAAAATTTTGAAAAACAAATTTTAAAATAACAGTAGTAACTGACAGTATAGATTAAACGAAATATGTATGTAAAAACTAAATTTAGTTATTGCTTTCAATGAAATAACCGTATCGTTATAATTTTGTCAATATTGAATATTGTTTATGGTTTCTACATTTTACATTTAATTTTGAATTATATTTATATCTACCATATTAGTGTCATAAAAAGTTATTCATATCTTTATGGTAAAAAAAATACAAACATACTTTTAAGAAATATTTAAACAACAAGAGTATTTGAAATAAGTCAATGAGTATGATATATTAGATACATATTGGTGTTTACGAATTAGGGAAATTATATCAAAAATTGAATCAATGATAAAATAGCATTTATCATGTATTGTTATATATGTACTGCTTGTTAAATTGTTAATTATAAGTATAATTACTCAATGAATTTACAGTTTGATGACGATAAATTTAAAATAAGTGTGTATGAAAGTATTTCTGTTTTCAAATATTGTAAGTAAAATGATGTTATTCTAATCAACTCGGTATACATTTTCGATACATAAATTCATGAACTTTCAAAGAAAAATGTTTAGCAAGACACTATATTGAAAATATTTAGATACAATTTTGAACATTTCAATTAATTTTAAATAATAGTTCTGCTTAATTTTATTACAAACATAGATATTTACATTTTATTGATCATTTTTATTATTATTTATTTCTTTTTTTTTTAAAACAACTAACATTTTTTTCTCACGAGTTTGCTTAAATAAATTGTTTAGTTTTAAATTTAAAATACTTAATAGATATTTAATTTTAAAAATATGACAAAGAGCATAATAATTATAAATCATGATCTTGGTATTAGCTATTAAAGAGTAAAAGATAGTCATAAAATCTCGATTAATTTAAAAAATTTACATCTGTTCTAAGTTATTTTTATTTTGAATAAATTGAACCATCGATTTAACCAATTTATCTCACATAAAAACTGCATTTAAAATTGTTTGGTACTTGATAGTATGTTATATATATAATCAGAACCATATTATTGTGATACTATGCCCTAGGAAAAAAATTATATTAATAAAAAAATTAATTAACCTTAATAAATAAAACTTAGTTTTATTAACCTTAGTAACTAAAATGAAAAATAATTTTAATCTCACGCATAGCAAAAAAAAAAAAAAAACGTGCTCTCGTATACAATCATTTTTTAAATTTTTCATTTCTTATAACATTACATTTCAACTTTATATTTCATTATTATTTTTCTAAAAAAAGATATGATTTGATATAATAAAAAGATAATAAATTAATTATTAATTTATTACTTTTCGGTAATGACATGAAATGGTTGTCAATTTGTTCGATACTTTAATTTATGTGGTTATCAGTAATCCAAACTATTCAACTATCAGTAGGGTGTATTATCATACAGACATTTTATTTTAAATTTCAAGTCTCTAATTTAGCTAAATACAATTTTTAAACAAAGCGAGTATTCTATAAATTATATTGAGCTAGCCACTATTATGACTTATCATTTGTAAATAGATTAAATAAGCAAATTACCTTAGCCTTTTGAATTCAACAAACAATATTTTTCTTACTAAATAAGTTTATGACACAAGATATATATTTTTTTTAAATATCATTTTTCGAGATTAACAATACTATTTAATATATTTTGATACAATTATATTTATAAAAGCAATGAAAAATATGAAAATGTTTTTAATTATTACGAGTAAACTACACTAATTATTACTTTTTATTTTTATATTAACATTGTTACGGATTTTATTACAAAATATTAAAATAATTTCAACGCTAAAATCAGTTTTCAGTATGAGGGTAGCGCAAATATGCTACCCCCCCCCCCCCAAAAAAAACCTTTATCCACAATGATAAGGTTTAAAGGTATTTTGCTAATAGTCAATAATCATACGAGTACAATTTGATTTTATTCGGATTGGAATACAATTAATATGTACAGTAATGGTGTAATTTCAATAAAATGTTCGCACAAATTGTTTTGTACATTTTTATGCATATTCAAATAAATGTAGTTCACTGATCTCGTTTTGAAACTCAAACAGGTATAACCTAAACAACCTTATTGTCAAAATATAATGAGTTTTAATTCTAGTTATAAAATGGGCTAAAATTCAAAACTTTTAAATGTCATAGATAATTTGATTTCCACGTAACAATCTCGAGCACAAAATTTGTATTTTTTCTTTGTACACAAAAAATATAAAGAGTTGTGCAACAACTTAATTTATCGATTTTTAGGACGATATTCTTAATATTTAATGTAGGACAGAAACTTGTGTACATAGTATAGAAAATACATGAATATAGATAATTTAAACAAATTATAAAGTTTTAAGGGTATACATTCTATGACATTTGCACGTACTATGTAAAAACGCATTAATAAGTCAACAAGTCAGTTACAATACGTAGTTTTATACAGTAACAGTAAGGTCACACATTCACATGTTGTATTTGGCCTATAATAATGGAATGCAGTGACGGATGCACTTGTATGATGGTACGTAATAGTGCAGTACTACAATCATTACTGCTATAATCAATAAATATTGCGATTGTAAGAAACTTTGTTTTTTTCATTATTTCAATCGTTATAAATACCTCAGTTAATACAGTTATTATTAACCACCAAAAATTATGTTAATTTATTTTAATTATGGCATTTGTTTGATACAATTACCACAATAATGCATTGTCGTATTTTTAAAGAAAATTTCGCTAATATGATAAATATACAATTAATACTTTTGCTAACTCAGAATTTTCTGAATATAAGTAATAATAACTGTTACTATAAATTATAAGTATTATGACCTACAAAATGTTGAAACAATTATAAAACTATGTTTAGAATTATTTATTTTTATTTTAACAACCTAATTTACAATACTAATTATTAATAATATATACATCTATATACAATACATGTGTATAATACATATGTATTATAATTAAAATTAATTTACAGAATGATTTGATATATCGAGTTATTGAATTACGCTAACCATATATTAAATAATATTACTCGTATAAATAAATATATTTATTCGGTGTAAATATGATGTATAATATTATAAGAAAAATTAACTGCCTAGCATTAAGTCACATATTTACTTAATTAAATTTATTATTATTTTATTCTAATATTTATATTTTAATTTATCATACAATGAATAGCGTTTTTATTTTATCAATATTTAAAAAGGTAAAATGTAACTAAAATATGTGTTTACTTAATTTTTTATTACAAAATAATGTATAATTTATAATGTCTAAATAATTTAAACTAATTATTCGTTATTTTAAATCAGGTAATCTTCAACTCGGGAAGCATTTATGCTCTTGTTTTAAATTAATATACATATATATATATATATATATATATATATATATATATATATTTAAGTATAATTATATAATGCATAGTTATAGATGTACAAACGTCTTTGGAAAATAATATAAATAAAGAATATTGAATTTTATTTTATTTTAACATGACAAAAAATGCAGTTTTCAATTAAAACTGAAATATTTTTAAATTTGTTCATTCTCTACGTAATATGAAAATATTTTAGGTATTGTGGTATAACTGAAGTTATGTTATATTTATAACAAATACAAGTTATACAAATATTTAATAATTCATATGCATATTAGCTGCATATCTAAGCTACTGAATGGGTCACGATCGATTACACTGTTCTATAACTACGTATTAGGAGAACCGAAAAAAGAAAATATGAGAAAAATATACAGTTCAAGGAATATTATACATTATAATCAAATACAAAATTAACTCGACATATAAGAATGTGTCCAACTATTATAGTCCTATTTAATAGGCATATTATGATGTTATAATTTAACTTATCATGATAATGAGTAATATAAAAATGTAATGTCTGTATTGATTTTATCTAATAAACTTTAGATAACATAGGCACTTTGAAAAATTAACCTTTGATAAGTATTGAATATTTTAGATAAAAAAATGATCATTAGATACTTACAATAAGCATTTTATAATGAACGATTTAAAAAACCAACTAAATTAATTTTAAATTTTAAAAACTACGAATCCTATCTTGGACATATTCCTCGTTTCGTACGATCTATTTATGATGGTGCATAATAAATGATAATCAAAACTCTATCTGTTCATAAACAGTAAATATTTTGTTAAAAGAAGATGCTTAATATATAAATTATCTCAAATTTATTATATTTCTCTCTCATTTACTAATAATGGTTAAAAAAAAGTCGAATTATATAAACAGCATTTTAAAAATCTCTTCAGATACAGCGTAATTGTTTTAACATTTAAATATAAATTGAATAATTTTGTAAACCGTCTATTAAAATAATTTGATTTGAATTTAGAGTGAGAAATGAATAAAGTTATTTAAATAACTCATACGAACATTTGTCATACATACACGTAACCTTGGATAATTATAAAAACAATAAAATCCTAGAAAAATGATTTATAAAATACTTAAATCATATTTATATTCTTATATATAAGAGTCAATTATTACCTTTTACAAAATAATAATAAAGTTTAGTTTTATTAAGTTATATAAAATAGGTACTAATTTAAATACGATTTGAATACAACTGATATTTTATTATAAAATATTCATTAGTTTGCAGCTAAAATTATTGATATACTAAGCTATAAATGTAAAGAGTAGTATAGCCAATTCCACATACAATGATAAGCCATTGGTATCTACTACATAAAAAGTCAATAAATATTTTATATTTTTCCATTACAACTGCTATATCTTTAGAACACGCAAACGTTATGAATTCAAAACATGCACGCTGAAACGCGATTAATAAATATTTATACAAAATATCCTTTATAAATACTTTGCAGCAACACAAATAGTTATATTCTGAAGGCAATATAGTTGACAACGTGATGACGTAGTACTAATGCATAATGACTTGAGTATCCACATCATTGTCGTAGTGTATACCTTAGTGGTATACAATATATATTTATTATTATATCTACATGGTTACACAATGTTTGACTCAGAACAAATTGTAAGCTCAACAATATTCACGAAGTACTTTAGTTAAGTAACATATAGTACTTGACTAGCGTAGACGAATATGTAACTAATGTTACTATTAGTTACATATTCCTCTACGCTAGTCAATATTTAATTTATATTTGTTCGTAATACAGTCATAATAACGTAGAAAATACAACATAATAAGTTCATATACTATCCCAATATATGCTCACATTGTCAAATGATCCAGTTGGCAGTTATGAAATATTATAAGTTACTACCATTCACTCGTATTTTTCTAATCAAAAAGGAACCAAAAAAAGAAATATTTTCATAATTTTGATTATAATTTTTTTTCTTTTATTTAATAATTATAAACAAAATTAAGTACTATTATGGCTTAAAGGAATAATACAATTTAATTCATTAATTTAATTTATCAATAAAAAACTCATTTTTATCATAAGAAACTCTTTTTTTATAAGTATAAGAAAATCGTCTACATAAATAAAACGGTCAAGGATTACTGATATACAACTATTACAATGACATGATGAACTATGAAAAATAATTTTGTATTTGCGCTGATATTGCGGTGTTTATATACTATATATTTTATTAGTGTAGTTATATATCCCGAAACACCACACACAGCCCCTGCCATTCGCCGTCGTCATTCATTACCGTCTACCATGCAATAATACAGCGTATACACATCACATGCACATATATTAATAAATATAATAAAAACAATAATTTACGTTATTTTTTACAACTTTCTGAAAGCGGGATATTTTTCCGAAGATTCCCTGGAAGACAACGGGACAAAGATACGAAAAACGGGACTGTCCCGTTCAAAACGAGACGTATGGTCACCTTAGTTATTACGTACCTAAGTGTACCTTGCACGTACATGTATAAAGCATTATTTTCGTATACTCCTGCAGTGATTATTTCATGTATAATGAATATATCGTATTATTTATATATGTATCTATGGTAACAATAAATATAATCTGAATATACATTTGTAAAATTGTAAGTAAAAATATTTTTATTTGGGATTCATATATGTATATATGACTTGTGAGAGTGTATACTGATTATGTTTTGGTAACAAATTAACTAACAAATTAATCTAGGATCTTGGGAATCATTTTTCCCCAAATTTATTTTTAATTCCATCAAAGTATGTTCTTTACTTTTAAAATGTTATCATATTTGAGAAAAATATTTTTTTGAAATTACCAAGCATTGGATAACAATACATACTACCCTGCAATAAATTCGTCGTAAGAATAGCAAGTGGGATAAAACGAATACAATATTTTATTTAGATATTTATTGCACACTACGGATATCTCATGAATAAATAAATGTATAAGTCTAATGAAGTGTCTATCGGTACCTATTAAGTAAAATACAAATCAAATATTTCAATGGTCATTTTAGAATCTAAAATTTAGATTCTCAATAGGTAATTCAATTCTTCTATTGTTCTTAGTTATATAGTAAACTAAATTAAATCCATAATAAAACATCTTAACGGCTGGTACAGCACGACGGGCGACGAAAAATGAATGACAAGTTGACAAATAATACCATAACAGTATAATAATATTATCATTTATTATAAATACTAGTATTTATAATCAATGGTATTATTAATTATGTAATATTAATATGTAATATTGTAATTCTCTAAACTGATAAACTGTAAACTAGATTTAAAAATAAACTATATATGTTCACAATATTTTCGTTGTTATTGTATTTTCGCTGGAGTTGGGGGCAATTGTCCGAAAAATGATAAGGACCTGGATCGAAAGACGACGGCATAAGATGATTTGCCAACATTAAATTTCTAAAAATTATATTATAAAATTAATTTTTTTTTTGTGAAGACATACTATTTCACTGAAGCAATTTCAAAAATTTTCTTTTTTACATGGGTCTTAGTACCTATTAAATTATATGCTAATTGTTAATAAGTTGCTTATAAAATAATCAAAGGTATGAATTATATGAAGTAATTATACATTTTTGAATACACACTTCATCATAATACATACTTAATATTAATAATTACTTAAAATTAAAACATTTAATACTTTATATTATTTACATATTAGTAAATAAAAAATTAAACAATTTATGTAAAATATACCTTACAAAAGGTTTATATACAAATACTTATTAACTTAGATATTTATAATACATACATGATACATAAATAACATTGATATGTTTTTTAAATGGATAGAAAGAAAGTTTTACTTTGACAGGAAAGATTAGCTTTCTTATTACATTTGTTACTAAAATAATAATAAGTTTAATCCAAAAACATATCCATGCTTAAATTTTACAGAAAAGGATATGTGACCATTGTTACATAAAATTTGATCCATTTTTTAAAAAAAAAAAAAACAAAGCAGAGAGTAAATACACAAAGAGTAAATAAGAAAATAAGGGTAGAAGTAGGAGAAAAGTTTTGTTACACAGAAACAGTATAACCTATTAGTATTTTCCCGCTTAAAAATCTGGGAATATTGTTTAACTTTTATCATAATATAACTTTTATCAATTTAAATTAAATAATTTGATTTGGTAATTTTTGATTCAGTCTGTTGGTATTGCTTTTCCAAATTTTGGATCTTATCATTTTTCGGACAAGTGCTTATCACTCTTTTCACTGCAGCTTGCGCGTATTTTTACTATCGTAATGACTGGTAAAATTCAAATAATTTCTGGATATCCCTAATAAACTGTAGATAAATCTCTGTGTCGTTGTATCTAATTATTTTAATTTCAGTTTTGCCGTATAGTAAATTATAAAATTAATTATGAAACACCAATGTCCAATAAATCTTATTTTTTTTTTAAGTTGGGGAGTGTCCAGACATGGAAGTCACCCCCAAAATACGCCATTGATTATACTAGTATACTAATATTTGGTATTTAAGTATTTAAAAACTTTGGTATTTACTAAATATTGACGAATAACGACGAATAATAATGTTTGTCTTTGGTACATTGATATATTGGTTTAATTTGGCGTATTACTTCTACCATGATTATTACTATCTTTATGCTGGTTATTATGAAGGTTGTGACGAATCTTGTCCATATAGTATTTACTCTATACCAGGGCCATATTCAGAGCAGGGAAAGAGGGCATGGGCCAGGGGCGCAAATTTGAACACTACTTATGTAATATTTGAAAAATGTATATTTATTTTAATGACTTACTGTAGAAGAGCATCGCTCTATTTTTATTAAAATATTTTTTTTTTTTTTGTGGGGGGGCGCAAATGCAGTGATTCATCAGGGGCGCCTTCTGCGAAACTGCAATACGACCCTGCTCTATACTACCGTCAAACACTATTAATGTATAACCTCAATAATTTTTACACTACGTTATGTCGAGACACAGCAATGTTATTGCAGCTGATCACCATTAATTGATTATTATAATAAATTATTATATATTATAAACATTTTTATTAATTAATTTATATATTTAATATATTAATATATTAATTTATATACTATTTAACAAACATATAGAAATATGTGTATAATATATAAACATTTAAATATGAATATTGAATAATAATAAATAATAATTTCGCATCACTCGCACATAAAAAAAGAAAATCGAATAATAATATTATCGCGCCTATGGCATTCGCGGGTTCGCGTCTATCGTTAGAGGCTGTGACGGTAGTGGTAGCGATGGAGTTTAGGACGCGTCGGATTTACTGATAAATAAATATGCTGGTGACAAATAATTTCACGGAATTACCCATCGACAATCAGAGTTAGATTTATTTTTATCCTATTGGTTACTTTCGACAGGACGGCGGCTTGACAGTGCATTTGTAATTTGAAAGATTTTTTTTTTTCCAAAGTCTCTATTGTGGAGGCCCCGGGGCTATCAACCCGGTTGCCCTCCCCTAAATCCGGTCCCACTCTTTGAAACATAAAAATCCCCCGCCCTCAAGAAACCTGGTATGCCTCCGTGAGCACAGTGCGTCGGTCGATTGGTGAGTGGTAGTGGTGGTAGTAGTGGGATGGAATGGGGACGGGTACAGAGATGAGCGGTTAAAGATTCTTGATGGTCGGACATGTTCGCTTTATTCTGGTTCCGAGGCCGAATACGGTTAACGAAAACATCGTACATTCACGCGATCCGTAATCATGTGCGCGTATACGCGGACGGCATAAATAATACAAGCGGAGCGTGTATCTGCGCGGGTGAGTGCGTGCGCGCGTTCGGTGTGAAATCGATAAGACGAGCGCGTTCGCGAAACGCAGTAATGTTGAGGACGGAACATGATGGCGGCGGAGTTGACGGCGCGTGCGGGCGGGGATCTCGAGGAAAGTTAAGAAAAAAAGTCGTCGAGTCGATTGCCGCCGTCGAAGAGTGCCACAGCGCTATCTAACCGCGGCCGCCACCGCCGTCACGTTTCGTTTTTGGCGCGGTCGTTTCAGCGGGACGTTGGCAATCAGACGACGTATGAGGACGCGAACGACGTGCGACCACGGCCGTCTTTGGTTATGCAGGGGCCTTTGGACACAAATAGCTTAAGGACCCTTTATGAACCAAAATTATCATTATTATTATTACTATTATTCGATATATTAATCTTTTCATTTTTTATTGTTATATTTTACTATTCTTAATTATATTATTGTTATCTTTACAAATATATTGTGAATTGGACTTTTGTCCGTATTGAAAAAAAAAAGCACGGTTATTATTTAACATAACCTACTAATTTCCAAGTAATAACAAACATTTGGAATTCGAAACGATATTTATAGACCCAAATTTTTGTTCAAAAACATTTCAACGATATAATTTTATCACGAAAATAAAATAACAAATCACTCGTAGTCTACTATAAATCGATAACTTATTGTTAATCAAATTTATCGCTATAGAAGTAATCGTCGTATTTATAGCATTTAAATTTTGAGTTTAATATTATTTAGTATTATTTTTAAAATTATAAATTATTATTTAAGCCAGTCAATCAGATATTTAGTTGGGATAGATTGCACCAATATGTTACAACGGAAATATGAGTATTATATTTTTCAAAGCCTCTGTGGGTCTTAGACTCGTATCCCTCGTGCTTATGGTAAGAACGGCATCGCGTGCGGCCAAACAGCTTGAGCTATGATTGAAAAACGGTTTTGCTGCGCTTGTGTCGGACATTTTCATTAGTTCATCCAATGCCGTCATTGGGATGGCCGGATATCGAGCGATCGATTACATTTCTATGTTCTCAACCGACTATTGATCGAGCGTTAAATATTATCTTGCGCAGAACATATTTTTGTCGATACAGTATTATAATCGATACCGATCAAAGTCGATGACGTTGGTTCGCAAGTCACTATTAGGATAATTTTTAGTTTTATTGACCGATTTTTATGAGATCCATCTATGATAAAATCCTTAATACAAATTCATGATAACACTTAAGCGTCAAAAACAATTCGTAAAAGGAAAAATCGTTTTGAAAATAAAAATAGCTCTAAGTATACTCTTCTAAAATAAATTTGATGGTGCATATCGTACATATTCTGACGCCATAAAGCGGTAAGTATTTATTTATGTATTAGTACACTATTTATTTACTTTAACGTGACTTCATTATTGTAAGCTGTTAGAATAATCTAAGTATCCTAGTTAACCACGAAATTATTAATTGAAAGAAAGAAATATTTTAATATACTCGCATAACTAGTAACGCGAATAGCTAATTGTACGAAAAATAGAGATTTTAATTTTTAAACTATACTTACATATTTTATTTCATAATTACCTAATACATATTTTGTCGCGGCCTGTAATGAAGATATGGAATAGAATACGTACAAAAGACATATTTTCAGTTTTTTTTATGATTAAATCTAGTGAAGTCATAAAACGTAAATACGTAAGAATTCAATACGATTGATACTTATATACATTTTGAACCCTTATTATAAAATATTCATGTTTATTTAGTATTAGTCCGATCACATCGTTTGCTCTGTAAAGATATCTAATAACATAAGAATTGGTAATAATAAGTATTTTACCATTATAAGCATTAATTTGATAAAAATAAATTATTTTGTGAAACAAATTTTCTCAATCTTGCTTTAAGTAGTTTCAGTTTAGTGAACGATCCGCCGCTATAGACTTCAATGCCTACACGTTAAGACAGTTGAAAACGAATAATGGTAGCTCGTCCGCACTCCAGCCAATTCACAGGTACCAAGTACGAGTTGAAAGAACGATGACCGGTCTACGGGACCATCATAACCATTGCATTATTGTCTCACGTATTTCAATGGCAGGGAGGCGAAATACTACAAAATCGATCCCTACACATCGTCTGATCAACGAAGAATTACCTTAAAGGCCGCGGCTCACGAAAGAAATTCGAAATTCGTGTATCAGTTGGCGGGTAGCAGTAGTACATCCGTAACCGGTAGCCGTCCGAAATTGCCGTCGCACACCGCCTCACCGTCATATCGGGCGGCTATCTCTCGCGCACTATTATCGACTCGGGAATATTACACACGCACACACACCCACACACACGCACACACACCCACACACATACACACACACACGCGCACGCGCGCATACATGCATAAATGATAACGTCTTTCGATCACGCACACACGTCCGCACGACCACCGTCTTCAACCGCGTATTCTCGCCGTTACGTGCCGTCGTCACTGGTCGTTCACCGCCTTCGCAGTGGTTAAGCGTGTTGGGCACTACATGACACGACGCACAGCATACGGAGAAGCCGACGTCGACGGGAACCGCACGACCGCGGTGTGGTTTGTAGACGACGTGCGAGCTGTCTGTCGTCCGCGTTTGTCCGTTCGTCAACGAGGCGACCGAGGGTACGCGACTTTTTAAATATTTACACCGTCCGTCCGTCCGTCCGTCCGCGCTCTGCGCTATATCGACTTATTCATTGCCGGTGAGCCGTCTCGTGCTCTTTGTCACCCGACTCCGTCCACGGCCCACTGTTTTTCGTCAGCAATCTTCTTCTTGCCAGTCGATCGCTTTGCTTTGCTAAGGCCGCAACTCGATAACTCCGTGGTCGTGACGCACGTGATATCCCAGCGTCCCATGTCGTTTTATGGTGGCCACCACTGCAGTAGCCATCATATCATCTCCACTACCGCCCCTGCTGCTTCTGCTGCTGCTGCTGACCCTAGTCATCGCTGTGTAAGAACGAGGTTCACGGAACATGTCTGTAGCTGTATTGGCTGCCGTAGCGATATTCTTCATCCTTGTGTTTCGCATGCTCAACGTCTCCAGCCAACCGCAGAAGCCGTTGTTCTATTGCAAAGACAAACAGTTCCTCAACAGAGTCCTGAAATTCGCACCCCAACTCGAAGAGCCGTAAGTATCTCAATTTTGGTTCATTTCAATATTTCTATCGCAAATCCAGTAGTACTATCTCGCAGATCTTAAGAGGTCAACAGCCAAAATCATTAGTCAGAGGTTAAATAATCGTCAGATTCCATTATGTAATAGACGAACACAAATTACAACAATACCACAATAAATTGATACAACCTTGAGTGTATTAAATGTGTAAGACTAAATATAGCACACCTTTCTATCAAGACATTATTTACCTATAAGTAAATTTTTCGAATATATTCTTTATATCATCTAAATACTTCTTACATATAATAACATTGCTGTTTTCAATTAGCAACTGCAATTAATTTTTTTAAGCAATAAAAATGTATTAATATAATAATTAGTTAATAGTAATAATGAATAAATAATATAAAGGCATATTTGAAATTGGAGCAGTAAGGAATATAAGGGGAAATTAATACATCAAAAAACCCATTTTAAATAGCTATTCCTTATTGATTTTTTTTTTTTTTTAATTTCAACCACAATTTCAAATATTAATATGTTATCTTAGGCATGAATACCTTATTACTCTTCTGAAAAATTGAAATTTGATTTGAAAAAATTTGAAAAGAGTTCATGAGTTTGTCACTTCATTATATACCTCTTTATATACTAACATAGGGCCTAGTTTTTATAAAATATTTTTCTTTCTATTAGTTAATAGATAATGAACCCCTATAATATATTGTATATATAATTAAACATTATTTAAGGTTGTACTTAATGTATAATTTAATGTAATATACTTAAAATTTATTTACAAATATATAAGCATATTAGCCTTAATTTTTTGGTTTTTAGTCCTTTTATTTTAAGAAAAATAAATAACTAAGATGAGTATAGTGCTTGGTAAGAAAAAAAAAATTGATCAATAAATGATTAATATTAATCAGCAAAAGGTAGTTTTAATTAAAAAGTCAATATTAGTTATTAAGTTATTTTATTAGTCCTTATTTAAATCATAAATTTGAATATATCATATAGTTATCATATCAGCAAAAAATATCCTAATACCTTACCTAATAAAATTAATCAATTGAAATTATAATATTTTCTTTTATATTATCTAGGTAGTCATAATTGTTAATAAATCATTTTTGTACCCGACCAGTTCTTGGAAAGTTCCTTTAAAAAGGAACTTGTTTACGTTCATCTTGTTAAAAAGAACTAAATTATTTTTCTATCTTTGACTTGGGGAAAGGAACTAGTTCCTTTTTCTGTTCCCAAATAAGGAAAATTTTTAATTTCTCAATCATTAAAATTAAATTAATTCAACATTTAGTATAATTATTTTTCTAGCTTCTAACAATGACAGACCGTTAAGACTTATCACAGATGAATTTATATTAAAAAACCATTTTTATTTTTTTCATATATATATATATATATATAAAGCAAACTGCCTATATTTTAGATTTCCAGTCAACATAGAATGCTAAAAAGAACAAGGTTTTTTGAATTCATACTTCTAAGCACTGTACCTTACTAATATGTTATTTTTACTAATTATCATGATAATTTAAACAACTATAAGTAAACCATTCAAGTTTTTTTTTAATATTTTATTGCCTTTTTTACATTTAATATTGTTGATTTAAAACATGGACATTTAGTATGTTTTTATAATACATGAGTAACTTATTCCTAAAATATATTTTATTTTTAAGAGTAGGTATTTAAAAACATTCTTTAATAATTATTTGATTTTTAGTCATTCAGATCCATTATATACTAAATATTTGTTAACAAAATTATTGAATGTAAAACAATTTAATTACAAACAAATTAAAATACAACTTACTTGACATTACTTAACATGTAGTCTTCTGTTTTTTGGTCTTTACTTAAAATGCACTAAATTATACATATTTTCACATTTAATTTAAATACCTAATAAACAAGGTTATAAAGCTAAGGGCTCTATAATTATTTGCTCTTTACCTATTATTAGTAGAAGGTATATACCCTTTAGTCACATAAAAATAAATAATATTATATGTAAAGTTTATACAAAAATATTTAGTCACTTGTATCAGTTGTATCCAATTCAACATTTTTAAGAACAAATTAATTTGTTTATGGAATATTTGTTTGGTGAGAAAAAGCAAAAAACTGGTGAACTGATGTTATTCCTAAGTTTGTGATGTACCTATGTGAAGAGGGGGTTTGTCTCATATATTTGCATATATTTAAATTATGAATAGTATGCTAATTGTTGCAATATGTTTTTATGAATAGATTACAATGAATATTTAAAAACCATATGTCTTATTGAATATTTACATGACATATTTAACATATTATAAAATTATATTTTACATAAAAAAAATTATGAAATAAATATTTATATAAGTTTGGAATAGCTTCACTCAATCTGATGACTAAGGAATAATTATAATTTAAATCAAAAAATACTATTAAGTTATATTTTTTAAGCTTCCACACTTTTTAAGTTTTTATATATTGAATATTGGTATTAATAACTGAAATAATTATACTTGTACAATAAACTCAAATAAATTCTAAATAATTTCAGTCATTCCATAAAAAATGTTATAAGTACAATACACAAATTTAATTTTTCCATCTATCTGAAATAGTTAATTATGAGCTATATAAACCACGAAAGACTTCAAATATTTTGGTCGGACAACCTCAAAAAGTGGTTCAACAAATCTACAATATCTCTATTCAACACAGTCATTAATAAAAATTAAACTGCTTATGTGATTGCCATTGCTTGTTATTAAAAAATATTTGTATAAAGAAAGTTTCAGTTATAATAACCTTTTTATGACCTTTAATTTATTTAATAGCTAAAGAATAACTTGTTTCCTCTATAATTTTGTTAATTTACTGAGTATTGATAAATATTTTAATTTAAATATTATAAAATATGTTAAAGTAATCATTGTATACTTATGTCAATTAGAAATTACAATTTTAATTTAAAGTTGAATTTGATTGATTTATTCTACTTACTATTTAAAGTTATTTTGGATTATAATTAACAGCAATTATTAAATTAGTATTTAATTTTAAGTGTGAAATAGTGTTCTAAATTTAGTTTTAACATTTACATCTACAAACTATATGAACACTTACCTCATTATATTCAATAATTTTCTTAATTGTATGTGTGTGTAAAATATATATTTACATTTTACGATCAACGTAAGAAATGAAATACTAATAAATGTTGAAATATTATGAAGTAATTTGAAAATGTAGCACAGGCTGTATAATAAATGTATATGGGCTGCCAGTTGCCCATCCCTGATATATATATCATTAATCAAATTAAAAAGTATTATTACAACTGTGTAATAAAAAATATATATTCTTAAAAACAATCAATTTATATCATGCTCAAAAGGATTTGATTGTAATTAAAATTAGATTTTATATTTTGATATATTTATATGTATGTTTAATAGGCAATCGAGTAATAATTTATTTATTTTTTTTAAAACTTCAATTGTATACTTTTATTTATTTTCATTTATATTTTATTACATAATTTTATTTTATTTTAGATATGTACCAACTAGATTATGGGGATTTAGTGGTCATGTTCAAACTATTTTATATAGTGTTTTCGGTAGAGTAAGATGTCCATGTCCCAAAGGAGATAGAAAATTTTTAATGATTGATGATGGAACTACTTTAACATATGATCTGTTCAAACCAACATTTTATGAACCAGAACTTGGTATGGTTATCACTAAAATTTATAATGTTATTATTTATATTATTATAATTATTTTCAGAGGACATAACTGTAGTTGTCGTGCCTGGAATTTGTAATTCTTCGGAGAGTGATTATATTCGAACATTTGTAAATTATACTCAAAATCAAGGTTATCGATGTGCAGTTCTTAATCACGTTGGTGCTTTGCATAATGTACCTGTTACTGCTTCTAGAATATTCACATATGGTAAATAATATATTTTAAATATTTTATTTATTAATAAACATATAAATTACATTAAATTGATATTTATTAAAAATGTATTAATAATTTTATAAATTTATTAATATCATCTTAGAAAATTATTTATTAACAATAATTTAAATAATTTTAACCAATTAACTAATCTCATTTATTTACAGGCCATACTGACGATCTTCATTTAATGCTTTGCAATTTATCAGAACATTATCCAAGTACTAAAATCATAATTATTGGATATAGTATGGGAGGGAACTTAGTTACTAAGTACTTAGGAGAACCTCGTCAAACTCGACCAATTAGTGTTATTGCTGGAATATCTATTTGTCAACCATACGATGCTTTAAAGTAATTTTTAATTCTTTTCATATTTTAAATTAAATTTTAGTTTTAATATAAAGTATATATTTTTAAATTCATTGAGTATATTAAAAATTGTTCACTGCTTTAAAACCTTTGATTTCCAATATATATATATTAATTTTTTTTAATATTTAGTTGTACTTTTTATTATATTTAGAGCAACTGGTGTTTTATTGAATTGGCAAAATTTTCGAAGACTCTACTTATATGCTTTAACTGAAGCAATTAAAGCTTTAATTTTGAAACATAGAAATAAACTATTGACGGATGATATAAAAGAAAAGTATTCATTAAATGAAAAGGATATCATTTCTGCAGCTACGTTACCTGAACTTGATGATGCTTATACTCGGTAAAATTATTCATTTATATTAATTAAGAAAAAATGTATTTAAATATTATTATATTTTAAATTTTAAAATGTTACCCACATATGATTCATCCACTTTTTTTTTAAAAAAATGTTATTAACAATAATTTTATTTTAATGAAATATAATATTTTAAAATATTATAAGTAAGGTATGAATATCATATTCGTCTTGTATACTAGATATAATATTGATATTTTTTTATTGGAATTTTGCATAATATACTACTATAAAAAATTAAATCATCTTTTACATATTTTGGTTCATAGTAAGTAATATTGAGGTATTAAATATTTTGTGATTTGTTTTTACAATTAATTAAAAATTATTGGATTAAGAATATTTCCGATAATTTATACAAATGAGAAGATTCCACTGTTACATTTGAATATTTGAATTAGTTGTTTCTGATATTTATAAATCAATTTTTTAGTTATTATTTTGAATAGAAATTGATTAATACTTATAACATTTATTGTATTAATTTGATATGTAGTTTATTAATAGAATATTTGTTAAATAAAATACCTATAAATCTTATTTTAAATTTTTATTGAATATTTATCATATTAGTCTTAAGTTACATTATTACATATTTAACAAATTAATATATAACTCGAGTTTCCTTAATTTCTATAAAGAATATTTTTACATATGATAAATAACCATATTTTTAATGATTTTTGATTGCTTAAGAGGTACATAATTTATATTATATTTTGACATTTATAAGTAAAAAAAAAAAGTGTTATATCAATTTTAGTGTTTAAATTAGTCTTTACTATAATTTTTTTTTGTATAAATGGTATTCATTTTTACAGAATTTGATTGTTCTATTATCAACCTTACTTTGTTTTTAATCTTCCCATCTTCTGAGATAAAAAAAAATATTATAATTAGATTATTTCAATTATTATTTTTATATTTGAACATTTATATTTATAACATAAGTATATTTACATTTAATTTAATTTTAATATAATTTGTGATTTATTTTTTACAGTAAAGTAAACAATTTTAAAAATCTTCACGAATTTTACCAATGGTCAAGTTGTTTGTACTATATAAATAATGTAAAAATACCTATGATATTTATTAATTCAAGAGATGATCCATTAGTACCAGAAGATTTATTAATACCTATTAAAAATTTTGCAAGTAAGTTGATTATTACATTTTATAAAGAATGTATATTTAATAAGTTTTAATAACTTATACTGAAAAAGTTTTCTTTACTTTAGTTATATTTTTAGTGTAATTATAACATATATTAAAATTTAAAAGTGATTAATTCTATAAATATAATGTTATGTAATAAATTTAATGTATAAAATAAGATTAAGATGACTGTTATTTTTAACATTTAAATTTGATTATGTTATTATAACCAAACATTAATTATTTCAAATTATTAAATTAAAAAAGTCAGTGTTCAATTTAAATATTATGTTTTAAATTAAACTTATGACTATATTTTTAGTTATTAATTATATTTTATCTTATTAAAAATAATTTTGTTAAAATAATTTTTTTGTAAACCGTAAAAAAAAATATTTGCATAAAAATATTCTAATATGCTTATAAGCATTAGATTTAAAACAAAACTTTATTTTTATTAATGTTAAAATATTGTTTTTACAAAATTATTATTCATTTAGAACTTTTGTGTTTTAGAATCGAAAGATAATGTATTATACATGGAACTGATGCATGGTGGTCACCTAGGATTTTTTGAAGGTGGATTCATGTATCCCAATCCAATTGCATGGTTAGATCGAATTCTAGTATCACTAATACCAGCACTTAAAGAACATTGTGGTGATGACATGAAAAAAACTGCTGTTTATTGAACTTAATCCCTTATAAAGTATACATTTATGTGTATAAATTACACTTAAACTAAAATGTTGATATAATTTTTTATTCAATTATTAATACACATTATCTGTTGTATAAGAAATTTGAAGTAGTATTTTTAAAAAAAAATTATAATGAATAGTATAATAGTCATTTTTATCAAATAAATATTATTTTTAGCTTAAATTCTTCTACGCCAAATAAAAAAAATCAAATATGCAATATGCCCTTATTTTCATATTGCTATATTGGTACATGCATTTCATTAATAATTGTATTTGATCAATTGGTCCCTCATTTTCTTAAGATTTTTGTACATGTTAATATTTTTAATTTTTTCTTTTTTTTTTTTAAATATCTGTTGAAAAACTTTAGAGTGCAATTTTTTTATGTCATTGATTTTTTTAAGAAAACTTTATATTTTTGATACAGTATATTATATGAAATATGAAAGTTACAAAGATCATTACTAAAGTTAAATTAAAATTTGTAGTAAATTGAATATTAAATACTAATTTATTTATTTTTTGTTTTCTTTCGATTAGATATAAGTTCTTTGTATTATATATCCATTTAAAATATTTTTCAAACTTAAGCTATAATTTTGTTTCAATAACTTTTTGAAGATATAAACTGATTTAGTTTGATTATGATTCATTTTCACTATTTTCTATATAATCTAATTATAATTCCTGTATATAATATATTCCTATAGATATAGATATTTTGAATGACATTTTAAATTGTTATAATTTAACTGAATCTTGATAATCAACTTTCTTTTTATAAACTCAAATTATTTATATATTGTACAGTTGTATTACATACCAATTAATATACATTAATAATTATGTTTATTCAAATGTATCCCTTATAATGAGTTAAAGATAGTAGGTATTATTCTATCAGACTGGTTATATTTCAGTATAAACTACTAAAGAAAATTTAAGTTGTTTTTTCAAGCTTTAAATTTGGAAATCATAGTTTATTTAAATTTGGGTTTTAAAATTTAACATTGAAAATAAAGTAATGAAACATATTTATAATACTATACATGTACTAATTGAAAAAAATAATATGTCGGACAACTAATAACTTTAATTTTATGTTTATTCCATTAAACTGATATCTTATTATTATTTATTTTATTTTATTTTTTTCTTTTAAATATTTATTAAAAAAAGATTATATATTGTTATTTTGAATAGTTTAAATAATAATTTATTGAAAAATATTATAGTCATTACTTCTAAATTAACATTATAATTTTTCACCTTTTTATGAATATTAATATTTTTTATTTTTAAATCAACTTAAAATTTTTTGTTTAAGCATTAGTCATTGGTCTCAATTACTCATAAAAATAAAAATTTAACATTTAATAAAAAATTATGTTATAATTGTCATTCATATTCTAAAATACACTCTTATTTTTTCAACACTTAAATTATACAAGTATCTAAAAATTAAATTTGTTGCATTCCAACATTAATCACGATTAAATGGTTTTTAATAAGAAAGTTCCTTGATAAATAATTTACTTAATTATTATTTTCATCTAAATCTTTTATCACAAATAATTCATCATGCATTTTTATACATTTTTTTTTTTTTACTGTCTATTGATTTATTAAATGTATATTGTATTTAAAACAAATTAATTACAAATAATTATATGCGTGTTTTATAATTTTTTATGTTTTCTGCCATTCAGATAATATATATTTTTTTTAATATCTTTTTTTTTTTTTAAAAAAATGATATAACATAATTAATAGTGATGAGCACAACATTAATACAACTAAATCAAAGGTGTTAGTGAGCTTAATTTGTCGCTTAAGTTTTATAAACACAGATGATTAATCAATTCTGTTTTTTATATCTTATAATTTTCTATATTTAATCAAATTACATTTGTTTGACTGTGCTATTCAGTTATAAATGTATATACATTATTTTATATTTATTTATTTTGTTTTAAATAAGTAGTCTCTTTATTGTTTATACTTAATATTTGAAAACTACAAATATATTATATTTAAATAATATACATACAAGGTACCTAGAGAATTAAAAACAATAAGCTGATATGTATAAAATATAAACCATGTAAAATGTTTTGATAATTTCTGAACACTGTATGTATGTTTACAATGTGAAAAAAATATGTGTTAAATATATCTTATGTTACAGTGTACTTATGAAAATGGTTATTATTATTTATTTTTTTAATCAAATCGTAAGACTTAATATTTATTTTTTTTTTTCCGAATAAATAGAATATATTTATACATCCAATTCTGACTTATTCCTTTTGTTGATTATTCACAATTCTCGAGTCTCAATAATTTGTCAACAATAATACACACATATATATATATATATATATATATATATATATATATATATATATATATATATATATATATAACAGTGATTACTATTTAGTTATCATTGTTGGATTACCACTAGATACTGGGTTATCACATATACGTTTATAATGCATATTGATTTTGATTATATTTTATGCTGAATAATGTGTACTGTGCATAAAATAAATTATTACAACATATTTAATATTAAGAAGTATTTATCAATAAATTATAAAATATCGATTTTATGTTATAGGTATGTATTATGGTTTATTTGTAATATTGTATATAATTCATTATTACTAAAATATATGTATATAATTTGGGATTAAAAATCAGCTGTTTTGTTGTACTCAATTGAAAGTATAAGTTTTATTAAAATACTATTAAGGTTTGCATTACATATTAACTTGCTTTTCAAAGAAATAGACAATACTATGAAACAATACAGTCATCAATGTAAATTAAATGGTAAAATGTAATAAAAACCGTTCAACATTGTATAAACAATTTTGATTGTGGCTATTTATTTCTATTATTATAACAATACTGTTTAGATTATATATTAACTATAATAAAAAATTTACTCAGATATACTATTACTTTACAGAAATAAAAAACTTTTTTGTAGCCAATTCTTGTATAATTTTAAGTTAAAATGAACTGGAAAAGTTAAAAAAGTATTATAAATGTATGTATCAGTCCTCAAGAACTTATTAATGGATGTCATACCTGATCAATTTCTTTAATTAAATTATATTTATGCATAGATGCACCTAGTGTTTTATTTTTGGGGAGGGGCAAATTTTTTTTGGGTAAATTTAATTTGTATTTGTATTTATTATGTGGAGGTGAGATGGAGATTTAGGAGGGGCTAAGCCCTCTTGCCCTCCATTTTATTTGTGCCTATGTATTTATGCAAACATTTTTTTCAAACATTTTAAACTGTAAAATGTACAAATAAATATTTTTATGAAGTTTAAATAATAAAAATTAAAAATTAGTAAATGTTTAATACTTGTAAATCAATATATAAACAAACAAATAGTTTATATACAGAAATAAATACTTAGTCTGGAATATTCTTATATTTGTTAAGTAAAACTGGTTTTAAATTAAAAAGAAATAAACCAGATTAACATGATATTACATTTTTAATTCGAAATCGGCCATCATTTACAAATAAAGGAATCCTTCTGGTTAAGCATTTATTTATTTATTTATTTATAATTGTATTATAATGTATTAAAAAAAAATTGGATTTCTCCCGAACTGTAAAATTATATTTAATATCTATCACAGTTGCGTTCTTTTCAATTATGGGGAGGGAGAGAGGTTTAATAAAAAAATCAATTGTCACTAACGTTTATCAATAATAATTGATTAACAATAAATATAAATTACACAATGAGACAATACATTTTCACATACCATACGAATCTAATACGAATTGATTAAAGAAAAAACGGCCAATGAAGGGAGTGAGAGCCTATGACCCTCCCTCCTTGAGTACGTCCATAATCTGACCGTATGGTTATATCACAAATCTAATACATATTTAAAAGGGGAATTTTTGAAATAATAGAAAAATTTAAATGTATGATTGAATTATTTTTAAATATTTATAAATATCTTGATTTTGTTTTTACTTTAATTTTAAAAAAAAATACGCATCTAAAAAATATGTTAAATAAGTAAATAACTTATTTATTAAATTGGTGAAAAAAAAAATGACATTATGCACGAAGATAAATTATAAACTTGAAAGGAGATTATTTACAAATTATTATAACTAATTATTTTAAATATTTAGATATTAGCTCTATCTACTTAGTCGTTTAATTTTACAAGGGTTTTTGATTTGAGATTAGATCATTTTAGTTGTCAACTTTGTATTTAAAATATCGTACCTACCTAAAATATTAATCAGATAGGTATAGGTGGACCTAGAGTTTAACATTTGAATGTGCCCGACATTTTTTGTAGATTCATTTTTATTATATAGAAGGGAGGCATAAAAAACTTCATCCCACATTATCCATTTTTTTTAACTGGTACCTATCTTTCTTCCATAAGACGGAATACAAAACACACAGCAATTAAAATATTATAAGTACTCAACATAACGATTATCAATGTACTTGAAAGAATGAATAAAGAACTTGAAGTTGTGAAAACAATAAAATCACGAAAATTGCAATATCTAGGACATGTTATGTGACACCCAGAAAAATATAGTCTACTACAACTAATAATGTAGAGTAAAAAAATTGGAAAAATAAGTAGTGGAAGACTTCAAATTTCTTGGTTGGATAACCTTAGAAAATGATTCAAGATATCTACGATACCTTTATTCAGAGCAGCTGTGAATGGAGATCACATTACTAACATGATTGTCAACGAGTATAGCACTCGAAGAAGAAGTGGATAGGTGGAATACCTCTACACTTGTTTAATAACAATATTACCAGGTTATCTAGGTTATCTAATATCTTTAATAATATCTAATATATATTATTGTATAATATTTTATGAGATCTAAGTTTTCTTGTCTAAGATAATAATATTGAATATGATTTAAACATAACGATAAACAAGTACAATGTAGTGATTTAAAATCTAAACATTCCAAACTTCGTTAATAATAAAAAATAATGATGGGTAAAATAAACTGAAGTTCAATTAATGTATATAAATTGTTATTCATTTTTTTTTTTTTCATTAGGATGTTTCTTGGTAAACCCGGCACACTAAATAGATCCGTCTATGCAGATTAGGATAGGTACCTACTTACTCCAAATTTCTACAGAAATAGACATTTTGTAGAACATAACCAGCAATGTCTTGTGGATTGGAATTTTGAGCAATAAATATTAAAAAAAGAATAGGACGAATGCAGTGGCATACAGTAAGAAGGGTTTCTTATTATTCTTTCCTAAAATTGCAGGCTTATGCTAATGATTATATTTAAAAAAAAATTGTAGTAAAAACTTAAATGAGCTAATATCACCTAGACATAATAAATTATATTTTCATTAATATTTTATTACTGTTTAAACATTTTTTAGATTTGAAATATTATTGCCAGAATTTGGTGTTAATAACACTAAACATTTAATTCTTATATTTTGTATCGATTGTTATTTGTTAAATATTATCAGACTTTAACATCAATAAATTAATTAATTTTATTCTTGTTGTATTAACTAACATTTGCTAGGTTTTACTTAAATTTTAAATCAATAAACAATTTTTTATAAACGGTAAATATAATCAGGGGTTCATCACTAAAACTAGGACATCGTTTTTCTATAAATTTATACGGACGTCCGAAGTTACTACATAATGAGGTTGATTCCGGATAAAATTCAAATTAATATACAAACTTGAGTAAATCATACATAGGTATTTAGTAAAGTAAAAATGTATTACTACATATATTCGTACCATTATCCATATTGAATTTATTTCGCAGAATTTTCTAATCATTATTTTCAGAAATATTCGAGAAAAAAATTGTGTTCGCGTCTGGAATTATCCCATTTAACGTTAACCATTTTTAAAACATAATAACATTTCCATGTGATTTTTAATTTTTTTCTTCGTAGGTATCGAGAAACAAAGTTTAGTGCTAAATATTTAACTCGATGGAATAGAAAAAACGACGCAGAGCTAGAAATCGAAATAATTCTCAAACTTCAAAAACTCCAAATCAAAAATCATATCCATATGATTATTCTTGTCAATGATATTAAGTCATATAATACAAGTCCCGGAACGATCATTCACTGGCATTCTGTCTTCACCAGTAGCATTCGTCGAATAATTTAAACCCTCGTCCGACCGACGCCCATGTTTAATAAGGATACAAATACGAGTATTGTGATTTGATTATTATATAATAATAATCGTAACAGGGCTGAAACTACGAGCACAGAGGCCGCTAAATGTTATAGTTGATAACAATGGGAAATCGTAAATTATATTATTTTTCCCCTTCTGATAACACGACGCACGTTGACGTCCGTACGCTCCTGATCAGAGTATATCACATTACAGTTGACATTGTTTATTATTGTTCTCGTTATCTTTTTTATCTCTGCGAACTTACCGAGTGATGATCGGTGCACGTACCAGTTTATCCGCGATGGATCAAGTCTGCTCAGTAACAGCGCAATGACAATAATGATAATTACGGTATTCATTGTTCTTGTTGTCAAAGCTCGTGCCTTTTTTGATATCGCACTGTAAATGCTGACAAGTAATTTTCGTACTCACCATCAAGTCGTGTGAAACGTTAGACATATTATCGTCACCAATGATGTAACATGTTTCTCACATTTCATCCTTGAAATCCAGCCGGTAATTGTTATTTCTGGTGCTTGTTGCATTTGAATCAAACAGTTCGTTACGATGAACAGATCACAAGCTCTTAATGAACACAAAGATGATTCCGGTACGTATTGAAATTATTGACATGGGCCACTTGGGTAGTTAACTCTATTTTTGTTTAGAACATTTATCAGGCATCATTTAGCTATATACAAATACATGTATAATGAAATATATAGAGGTACCCAGTTATCCATCGATATAAAGTCTTTGAAATATTATAATCCTCATTAATAATGTTCGCTGTATCTGTAGATCAGTAAGATTGAACTAAATGAAACAGGTTTAAGTTACATTTTAACAATTTATTACATTAATTAATTTTTCTTTTAAATAATATTCAATTATTTGTACATTAACTAATGGATAATTTCTAGCAATGTTTTATTAAACATTTGAGTAGCAAATAAATAAAATAAAATAATTTATTATGGTTAATAATCTGTATAATTTATTATTGTTGTATGGATAAAAAAGCAAAATATCTAAATACTTATTGCAACAATAAAAAATACAATCTAGAAAAAAAAAATTAAAAAGTTGCAAATTAACCCAATAAGTATACAAAATATATAAAATAAATAAGTTAATACAGATGATATTAATAGATAACTAAAAACAAAAATGTATTTATTATCAGAATACAATATTATATAAATGAAATATTTAACATACCTACAATTTTAATTTAGCAATAAGTATACAAACTAAAAAATTCTGCTCTATACTCAATATATTTAATTTTAATAGAATTGTTTAATTATACAATTATTTTTAAATAATCATTTATTTTCATTGTTTGTTACTTGAAAATAGCTATAACCTCTTACAGTTGGAGATTTTGAAGTGTATATTTATATTATAAGTATATATTTAATTGTACTACAGGTATTTCAATATTATATATTAAGCTATTATAGTGATTCATTAGGCTTAAGTCTTATGTTACTTCTTTAGACGTTCTCAAATATCTTACAAAATAATATTCAATATAACAATAAATAAAAATTATTTACAAAAATATTTTATTATTATTTTATTTAAGGTATTATAAATAATGTCTTTTATCAGTAAAATTGTTATAATATTGTGTTTATATAAAAATTTACACTTTGTTTCATAATTATGAGTAATAAATACAATTTAAATACAATTTTTTATTTAAGAATAAGTTTGTCTCTATATTAAAAAGGATTGTCTGTAAAGACTTTATCATTTAATTACCTTTTAGTTTTATATTCTGGTTGATATGTACCCTTTATTTTTTAAATCTTAATTTAAAGTATTTATATTTTATAGAAGAAGATTTATTATTGAATAACGAAGAAGAATATATCCATCCTTATTCAGATGAATATGTTTATTTGGAAAGAAAAATGCGTAATCGATTATCATTTTTCTTTATGAACCCAATTGAAAAGTGGAAAACAAGAAAGCGATTTCCGTACAAATTTGTAATTCAAATTATTAAAATCGTGCTTGTTACTCTTCAAGTAATAAATATAACAAATATTTTATCTTCTACTACTATTATTATTATACCTATTTTTTTAGCTTTCTTTATTTGCTCATACCCGTTATAGCCATGTAAATTACACATGGGGAAATAGAATAACATTTTCACATTTATTTATTAAAGGATGGGATCCTGCAAGAGAAGTAGTCTCTTATCCACCGGCTCTAGGACCATTAGCTATTTATAACTCTGAATCATTTTATTCAACTATAGACTATGCATTACATGGTGTAAGTATACCATTTTTTATATTAAGAATTACAGTTATTGAAATTTTACTAAATTTTCTCTTGGAAAGTTTCAGTATACATTTATTGTCAAATATTTAATGTACATTGAATTATTTATATATTTTTTTTTAAACAATAATTTATCACTCACTTGGAAAAAAATGACACAATTGAAAATGTGAGATTTTTTAAGAGGGTAAAATAAACATATTTTATATACATTAACCATTACACTGAAATAAAAAAAATAATTCAAAATATATAAGGTTTTTTAACACAACTTTATTTGAAAGCTATTTTAGAATAACTGATAAGGTGACAATATTTTTTATTTAACCAGTATTATTTTCTTATCAGTGGAATAGTGAATTTTTGATTTATAGAAGTGTCGTTTTTTCACAATAAATTATACACCTTATTTAATTATTATGCATAAAAAAAACCAAAAATTGATTGTTTTGTCTTGTGTCATTTTTCTTCTATTTGATATAAATTGATATAATGATATAAAGTAATATATATGGTTACTGATATTTATAGTGATTGTTAATATCTCTATGAAGTATTTATATTAAAAAAGAACCAAATTGTATGAAAATGTATTTAACGTTTTTCTTATCAGATGAATTAGTTGTTATTAATATCATTAATTAATTAAATATTAATTATAAATTAATGTTATTTATATCATATCAGTTATTATATCTCTTTTAGTATTAATCTAACTTACACCATTACTTGTAAATTATGATAGGTAGGTAGTATGTAATGATTACCCGACTCTTATATAAAATTTTATATATACCTAGAGCAGTGTTTCCCAACCTGGGTTGCAATTAGTAACCCATAAATAAAATATAAATGAAAATAATTTTATCTGTAAATCTAAAAGTGCTTAAGTTATGTTTTATTTGATAGCTCTACATATAACAATTATGTAAAGTTTCACTAGTATTATAAATTCTACAATGTAAAATATAAGACATAGACATCAATATGTTTTAGTAACATTTGTATTATTTTATTTTATTATTACATGTACTAATGATTGTTGATGCAGTATTATACAATTTTCCATACAGTTGAGCATTAAGTAGTACATCAAAACTGCTAGAGAAGTAACAAACAAAAAGTTTTAGTTTACGATTAGACACTCATTTTTTAATATTCAAATGTTATGTATTAAGTTTTGACTTTTTAATTGCTAAATTTACTATTTTTAAAACCACAGTTGATGGTACCAGTCAACCAGTTCCATCAGGCAGTTTAAAACTATGATTATTAATAATACTATTATATTAATTTTTTTTTTTTTTTAGTGATCGGGTGGGTTGTGTAACCAACAAGCAATACATTTATGGGTCCCCATTACATTAAGGTAGGGAAACACTGACCTAAAATATTAATTACCACTTACTAATATACTTACTTATTGGTACAGACTTGATTGTTCTATTTTTTTGCACACAGCCATAATAATATTATATATATATGTATTTATATATGAATGTATGAATTTTTGTATTATCCATTTAATTGAAATTAAAAATTGTATAAAATTTAGTAAAAAAAAAAGAGTTTTTATGTAGTATGCTAATATCAAAAATGCCATCGGATCTTACTCTTACATAAATGAAAATAATAAAGTGGCAGATCCATCATTTTGTACAGTACATTATAAAGAAGGTACAGTGTATGGGTTCAATGAAAGCTATACTTTTGATGGAGAGATAATACAAGGTAATTGTGAATATGTTGTAAATTTATATTCTAAGTTTTATTTAATTATTTGAAATATTTATCTTTAGAATGTTTGAACATCCCAATAACAGATAATGTAAGAAATAATACATTTTCGATTAAAAATTATTTAATCAATCAAAACAAAACAATACTATTTTCATCATTGTTGAAAGCCAAACTGAAATTTGCATTAAAGACCGTTAACTTTAAGGTTGCTGGAAAATATTCACCACCTGATTGTTACAAGTTTGATATCCAGGTAAATGTTAAATTACTCAAGTACTTTGATGTACTATGTTTAGAAATTATATAAAAGACCATCACATTTTGAAATACAAGTACATATTATATCCTTCTGGTAACAACTTTAATGTTTCGGTTTTCTTTCAAATTTGTTTGTATACTTTTTTAAAAAAATAAAAATAGTTTTGGATTAATAAATTATATTTTTGTACATTTAATGAATTTAACTATAGATAACATTAAACAATGAAGATATGGATGGACAAGTTTTAGTTGATCTAGAAGTGAATCCATTTAGATTAAATTGTAAAGGAGATGTAGAATACATAAGTAAGCAAATAAGTGTAAATAAATATTAAGTTATATGTCAAACAAGATTTTCTATTTAATTTTAGCTGACAACAAAGTTGAATCATTTTTAAGAAGTCTATTAAATTATTTTGTTATTATAATATGCACAGTCTCAATGATACTATGTTCAAGGGCAATAATTAGAGCCCAGATATTGAAATATGTAAGTACTATTGCTAATTTATTTATTTTAAATGATACTTATTACATTTTTTTAAATTCATGTTGTTCGGTTTTTGACTATAGGAAACTATGAGATATTTTGAAGATATGTTAAAATCAACATTAAGCCATCCAGCTCGATGGGAATTTTGGAATTTGTGGTATATTATGATTATAATTAATGATATACTTATAATATGTGGTTCAGGAATAAAAGAACGTATAGAAAGAAAGGTAAAAATAATTTTATATTCATGCTGAGTAATATTGCTATTATAATAATTGATTCTTTTATCAATTTATTATTTATGTACAAAGTTATACAATTGTAATATTATATTTATAGCAGTTCATTGGAGATCAGTGGAATTTATGCAGTGTATTACTAGGCACTGGTAATTTGCTTGTGTGGTTTGGAGTTCTAAGATATCTAACATTCTTCAAAACATACAATGTATGTAATGATTATATGTTTATTTTAACTGATTTCATACAAATAATTTTGTTTGATTACATTTAAATGTTCTCAGGGTGTTATATTAACTTTAAGGCAAGCATTTCCAAATACTTCAAGATTTATTTTATGTGCGATTCTATTGTATGCTGGTTTCACATTTTGTGGCTGGTTAGTATTGGGACCATATCATATGAAAGTAAGTATTCACATCTATCATTGTTGTAAGTTAGAAAATACAAAGCAATAACTTACTATTGATTGCACATTACATGTGTCAACAGCTGTATTTTATACTTTTTTAAGGTTTGAATTTTATAATAATAATTTATTTAATTATAATTATACGTTTAATAAATTTTTCCATCTTTAATTTGATTTAAAATAAATCTGTAATTTAAAATGTGACATGGACAGTATTAAAAAGATTTTTGTCGAATTTAAATATGTATTAAATGTTATTAAAACAGTTTATTTGGAGGCTATGTGTTGAAAATGATTAAGATCTTATCCAAACAAAATACAATCTTCACAAAATATTGCTCTAAAAACACTAAAAGTCCATACATATTACATATCTAATCATATTATACTTTTAAATTGAAATTATAATTATTTATAATTCACAAAGAAGCTAAAGGTTTTTTTAAAAACCATAACTGTGTTTCTTCCCATATAATCCTCTCATCTAAAATCTTTCATGCCTCACTATTCCAAATAACCCCCCAAGACATCTTAAACGTAAACTATTAAAATATTCATTACAATAAATAATTATTTTAATGCAATACAATTTATCATGTATATTTTACTTACCAAACAATATTTTAATAATTTTTTCGCGGCGAAATGTTAAAAATTTAATTATTTAATTAAAATATTATGTTGTTTTTAATGTAATATTAGTAGATAATGTAAACTTATATGTATAATCATAACTAAATGTAATTTACTTATTTTTATGTTTAGTTTCGATCATTGGCAAGTACATCTGAATGCCTATTTTCTTTAATCAATGGTGATGATATGTATGCAACATTTACAATTATGGCTACAAAATCATCATTACTGTGGTGGTTCAGTCGTCTATATCTATACTGCTTCATTAGTCTGTTTATTTATGTGGTTATAAATTTGTTTCTCTCCGTGATAATTGACTCGTATGAAACAATTAAGGTAAATACTTAAATTAAGAATAATTATGCATTCAAATTGTTGCCAGTTATGTACAACGTTATACATGGTTCAGTAGTTTTTTCAAAGATTTTTCATGTATACAATTTTGAATTACATACAATCAATTTAAATAATTCTGTAAACCTTGAAAAAATATTGCCTGGTTTTTATAACATGTACAAGAACTTTCTTTCAAATGTTTTTAATTTTTGTAAATTATTTTCCTGAAAGAGAATTTACATAATAAATTTTAATTATCATTAATAAGTTAAGATGTTAAATTTTTGATTTTTTAAATCAAATTGTATTTATTATTGTTTTTTCAGAACCAATCACGTGATGATTTATCTAAAACAGACCTGGAATTGTTTATGACTGAAGGTACATTCCCTACATCCACATTTGATATTACAGAAGAAACCGATGAGTGGGCACATGTATCGTTTGCTCAAACTATTAGGAGTGTATTTTGTAGTCTTTGTATGTAAGTTTAAGTTTATTATAGGTTTTATTCAAACAAAGAATACAATTGATAAAATCATTACATTCAAATTTTAAGTACAATAATTGACATAAGTAGTGTTACTCAAATATAATAATGATATTTACATTGTTTTTGACAAAACAGTAATTTTATCTTATTAAATATTTTAAACAAGTTTTATTTTCAGCAATTTCAAAATTTTTTACCAAACATGTATGTTCATAATATATCAAAGAAGCCGACATTTAATAATTTAATACAAAGCATTATTGTGTTTTTAATTTTATGTTTTCGTTACCAATTTAATATCAATTATCTAATTTCTACACTTTTTTTTTACATTTTCGTTCTTATGTTTCTTATTTTAATGTATTACATACATATTATAGACTGATTCACCATGTATTCCTACATACCTGCACTTCACTCAATGTGTTATAGTTATGAAACTAATGTAATCACAGAAGTCAGTTATACTGTACAATAATATGAACTACATTGAGAGTAGATTTAATTGTTAAAGTCAATGTTTGTTAATGATATTTATGTGTACTGTTGAAAACATGTTTGTTATTGTTATATTTAATAAACATTGTAAGGACTGCTATAAAATTATTTTTATGAGGCAGTCCTATAAAAGTCAATTATTGCAAAACCTAAATATTACTTATTATTTATATGTAATATGAACTGTAATGTGTTAATAAATTTATTATGATTATACTAATTGCTATAAATTAAATTGTGTACACATTGCTATTCTATGTTTATTTACTAAGTTTACTATATTTAAGGGTATTATAATATTAATATTCAAAAATACTATTTACACTTTTTATTTATTAACATGGTATGTTCCTATAATTTTTGATCAGTTCAATAAAACGTTAATTGTTAGAAGACTTTTAAAAATTGATTTTTTCGACCATTGTAATCGACAGCATAATTATTATATAAATAAATAAATAGTTATTAATATATTTTATCAATTAATATTTAAGTATTGATAATAGCAAAATTATCTCGAAATAAAAATAATTAAACCACGTAGTGTTTAGATTTTTTTAATCACAAAGAAGGCACGAAAAAAATCTTAGAAATTAAATTTATTGGTAAAGCTAGGAATTTATTAATTATGTAAATATTTGGTGTCATTATTACGTTTTGTATTTCTTCTGATCGAAAAATAGACACAAATTGTAAATACTGCTACGAGATTATTTTTTAATTTTTACACAATGTTATCCAATACAGAGGAATAACTGAGAATCATCAAATTTCGTAAAACGAACGTTTTTGATTTTTTTTTTTTTTTATGTATTGCATGACTAGTGGTGTATTTAAGGGTTTGAGGTCCATGGGTACTGGACTTCCCAGAGCAAAAAAAAAAAACAGATACATTTGAGACTCTTGTAGCATAAATAACAGTGGTGTATTGGTAAATATTTGTATGAATATACGCACTAATAAAATATGTATAATTCACTTAAAATATATTTTCTCGCTCCACTCTAATATCTTTTTTTCGTTATTGTAGTAACGATAATTTATAAATAAATCTATAAATAAGCCATGATAAACAATTAATAGCATCAGTGGTTACAAAAGCACATCACCACAAGAAACACATTTTTTTTCATAGGCACTCATAATTACTTACTTTTATGTTCGAAGTGTTGCTACTTATTTTTTTCTTCTCGTACATTGATAGATAGGATAAATACTGCATTTTGTGATCAATCGATTATGTGGCAATTGTTTAACCACGTAATTCAATCTCGAACATTGCTTACGAATGTACGCTTTACGACCGTTTGCATGTTCTGTAAGATGGCCAAACGCATAACGGCTGTTTATTTTTTTAACCTATATAATTTTTAGGTTGTACGTTTTTATACTTGTATAATCTATGTACTACATTTACTCTGTAAAAACATACTTTATAATTTTTCATGCCTTTCAAGAAGGGGTAGGGGTAGTTGAACACCTAAAACTCATTTTGTATAGACGTCTGAGAATACATATGATCAAAAATATCAGGATCGAAAATCAATAAATGTCAATAAATGTCTGAACAGCTGACTTATCCTGCGCTTGCGCATGGGTCTGCGATTGAAGGAAATAGCGATCAATGTCACGCGGGCCTCAGCGTAAATATCATGGACATCGATGTTGGTACAACACGATGGCTTTCGCGTGCGACGGTAAAACAGCGTACCTATTCGGATCTATTCATCTGTTTGCAGAACGGCGGTGTGCCGAGGTAACCCGAACGCTTCGCTTCAAACGTTAAGTACGGCTGTTATTTTGTCGAGTTCGGACGAACCCTCCGGACCGATATCCTACTCAGTTAAATTATTTTATTTTATTTTTTTCGATTTTTGCGTTCACTCTGTTGAAATTTGAAGAGCACAACTGTTCTACAACGTCGTTTTCGTTTGAACGAAACGAGTTTGTCAATTGTCGTTCATTCGGTTCTCACAAACGCGGTTAACTACTCAATGTAAATAAAATGTTGCAGACAAGCAGTTAACAAAGGTAATCACGAAGAATTCGAGTATTTATTTCAGTGTCAATAATTTGTACGTTTCAGGAAACCGTTGACATTAATTTTCGTGATTTTCTAAGTTAATAACACTCTGCTTTGGTTCGGTCGAGTTCGTGTTCGAAGCGGTCTTCATTTAAGCTAATTCATGAATTATAAATTTGTAAATTATACATTTTGGTAGCACGCAGTGTCATGCAATATGAACAAAACAAATTTATTTTTCTTCTATTAAATGTCACTAGGATGAAAATAAATAAAAATAAATCACTACATATTTTTAAATAATCGCAGTATAAATCTATAGTATGAATATACCTAAACATTAATGTATATATGTATGTAGAATATGAACCGTGTCGGTGTTATTTCACGTCCTACCTTGCTGAAAATCAACGTCCGTTTGTCGTTTGACGTTTTCAAACGCAGGGCCAGCAAGAGGGTAGGGTAGTGAGGGCTAGAGCCCCGGGGCCCGTACCTCTAAAAGGGCCCGTCGTCTCAGCTTTTTATTCAGTATTGTTTTATAATGTCATTCGCCGTAGCATAAGATGAAAATTTTAATATTATTATTGTACTAAAGTATATACAAGTAGTATGTATCTTGGCCAAACATGTGTAAGGGGGCTTGGAACCGATCAGCCCCGGGGCCCTTAAAAGCTCTCGACGGCCCTGTTCAAACGTCGTCGTGTTGCAGTCTCAAAACAAATGTAACAAATACAACAATGCAACAATAATTGCATTATCGACAATGTGTAATATAATAATATATAATAAAAACTTATATATATAATATATATATATATATATTTATATATCTATATATATAAAAATGGAGATAAAAAATTCGAAATTGCATCAGTTGAGAACGGCTGGGCCGATTATCTTGATTTTTTTTTTAATGATAGAGAATGTCGTGGAGCGGGTTTATATATGGATCTAACTCCACCCCCAGGAGGTGGTCAAACAGGAATTTTGAGATTTACGATAGAAATTTTTGTTTTTGTTTATAAATGGTTGCTATGGGGGTATAAGATTTGAGAATAATATTTATTTATTAGTGGTTAATATAATGAATTACCCGACGTTGCAAGGTAACCAAAAAAAAAACATAAATAAGTACTTTGAATATTTTCTATTTGTTTGTGTCATTAAAAATGCCAAGAAGACGCCAGAATGCCAATTTTTGTCGTAGAACAAATGCAGCTACAAACATGAGAAATAGAAGAGCGCAAATAACAGACGAACAATGCCAATTCGATAGTGCGAATGATTCGTAGTTGACTCACGCAGAGCAAATGACCAACAACGCCAACAGGTACATCGAACATTTATATCTACTTCATTCCTGCGTCTAGCATTCCAGTATGAGCCCGTTATTGAATATTATGCTCATTCAAAAGTAGTAATTTGTGCTATGGACAAGGAATGCCCGCACTGCCATGCTCTCAAATTCAAAAATGAGCCAGTCGGGATGTGTTGCGCGTCAGGAAAGATGCAACTACCTGAAATTGAAACACCACCTGAACCATTGAACGGTTTACGTATCGGTACAGATCCAGATTCTAACGTGTTCCTGAAGTCAATTAGAACATTCAATTCATGTTTTCAAATGACATCGTTCGGAGCAACAGAAATAGTTCGAAATACCAATGCAAATGGTCAACAATACAATTCTACACTACGGATTTTAGTACGTTAAGGTTAGGTTAGGATTATGTATTAATTGATTATATTAATCCACCGTATTATGTCAAACTTGGTATAACTTTGATACTTTATTAGATTTAAATCATACACTAAGATACGTACAAACAGCACTAGGTCCGCGATCTACCGCAGGTAGATTGCCTACCTGATAATATACTGCAGTGAATCAGAATTTTTATTCCGGAGAAAAAACTTAAGATAAATCTAGAACATCATCCACCGAATATTAAATAACGAATTGAACAAAGTTAGAGTCATATAGAGTTGGTATATTTAACGAGCAACGAAGTGCACGGGATCAGCTAGTATATATATATATAATAAAAACTTATATATATATAAAGTAATATAGGCAATATCATTATATTTTTGAGAGGGGGGGATAAGAAAAAAAATTTCATTTGATATATCATATTTAATATATTTCTATTAAACGAGTGGGTATGTATAATAATACTAACTCGACTTCACCTATGGAAATAAATGCTTATTTTCATATTAGGTTAAGGTACTATAGCAAATAAAAACTAATTATAATCGTTGTTTTGTAAATCATACATTATTTGTTTGTATATTTATGAAAATATAATTGTAAAACTTTGGTTCTTTTGGATTACTATGTAACAGAGAACTAGCCAAATGGTAAGCTTGACCTTAAACTTTAAATGTCGACATAAAGTTTCCATGCCTAATTTTGTTACACCAAACGATATCGTTTGAAAATCCGAATTATGCACACAAATCATGTCAAAAAAAGTTTTGATTCTTGTTGAGAACGATTAAAGAGATTTTTTAATGATTTAGATGGATCAGATAGGGAAAAAATTTTCGCTCCTGAACAACAAAGACCTGAAGATTCTTCTGATCATTACACGGCAATACTGGCGTTTCGAATTCATATATTTCTACAATAACGTACGTACATAAAAAATGAGTTCTTACATAATCACATAATCGAACCAGAATTATGCCTAACAAAAAGAACGTCACCTGTACGTTCTTCGTATCGATATGATGGCGTCGTTAGCCGGTAGTTAGCAGTGGGAAGCCTGACTGTGAGGACATCTGTGCGTTTCTTGCCACTATGCGCCGTGAGTTATTGAAAAATAAATAATTGAAAAAAAATTAATTAAATTGAAATATAGAATTGAAATTATGCTTAAAACCTGCTACGTGATGTATTCTTTCGTTTGACGATAAAAAAATCGAGTTAATCGAATGAGTAATTTCAATGAATATACGTAACAAAGATTCCGTTTACACATTTATATTTTTACAGATAGATTGAACAGATACATACTACGTATAATTCGTTGTTGCTATATGATATTATAATTCCACATGAAACTATCGCTTTTATTTTACTAGGAAAATCTTGTTCAACACGCCACAGCGCTACCATCTAGGTACACTTCACCAGTTAGAATAAAAAATAAATCGCTCCAATGAGGACTGTCAAAAAGAAAAACTCAAAACCTTGATTAAGTGTGGCAAAGTATTGGGTTTTATATCATCTTGTCGTTTGTTCTAAAAAGTAAATTACAATTTTTTTTATTAATTTTATCAAAAATTAGTTGTACTACCACAGTAATTTTTAAAATTATTTCGTTTAAAATTTATCTCTGTTTTTTGAGTTCTGAAACGATAAAACCACAATACCAATCAGCTTAGAAATACTCGTATTGACTATTATCGTTTTTGCCTGAAGTTTTTCATTTTTTTTTTCTCTTGTATAGAATATAGTACAGTCGTGAATCAATATGTTTGTAAACATTTTACAATAATACAAATGTCGATGAAGCTCACTTATAATACACTCGGGTTAGTACAAAGGACACATAGTACACAAATAAATACACATTTGCATTGTAGAAATAATAACTACAAAAGCGTAAAAGCCGATGGTTATCAAAAAAAAAGAATAATTTTTATATACATTAGCTATGAGCACGTGAACAACGAATATTATTATATTTAATGATTTTGCACGTCCGATCATTATCAAACATCATTGATCACGAGCAGTACAACATGTTTGTAATTAATGCTATTACGTAGTAAATCTATAATGAATTTGTAAGAGCATTTCAGAAATATTATCTTTGATTTATCGTTTATCGTCGTTAAGGTAATATAAAACAAAAACAAATCGATTTTTTTAAAGCGAAAAAATGTAAAAAGAGGACACTGCATGTCCTAATCACCCTCCCTCCCCTTCCTCTTCACTTTATTCATTAATACCTCTACGAAGTTCATTTTTCGATTATGACGTTTCGTGAAAACCAATTTTATCTTGCATGCACTATGTTGTAAACAGTCACTACGTATAAGTAACCTATACTACCTATACTAACTATACCAGTTCGCGTTTAATTTTACACGGTTATATATATATATTTTTATATTATGATTAAGTATAATGTCTATGATATAATTAAGGTGGACCTGCCATGGGTATTAATGCAAAAGGTCGTCAAACTGAGAAATTGCTACGGCGTGGAAACAATAATATATAAGGAATGGGTACACACGATAGAACGATACACAAATGTGTTGCATGAAATATATTTAAAAGATATTCGGCCGACCCATCGTGACAGGACGGTAGACTGCACGCTATTTTATATTTCACTCGAGGACGACCTGACCAAAAATAACAATTATAATAATAAAACAAACATAATGAATTAACAATATAGCACGTTTCTATCTATGTATAATACAAGTACATACAGGCACGACTTATGTCTGGTATACGAACAACACGTTTTAACGATTCACAAAATATTATGCTAAGATATATAATAATAATAATAATAATAGTAATAAATAATGCACTATCGTTATAATAAACTATCAGTCGTCATTACAAAAAAAAAACAAATATATATATAAAAACATATAATACACTATATTTTTGTAAAGCGTCATACGTATTATACCTAATCGTTACTCATTAGAAAATAAATAAATCGGTTATACAAACACATTGCAAGTATACATATGATTTGTAAATATTTTTATTATAATACGTAGTACAAAAATATCAGAATGCCGCGTAACCATGGACAATACTGCTCGTACCACAGCTAACGGGTAGAACGCGATTGTAAGCGGTGCGGATAGAGCTTATACGAGCAGGTACGGTACAAGTCGCGGAAACGACATTGTTTGATGGATTCAAGCTACACTATTTCACCTCAAACGCTGCTCCGTACAGCCCGTATCAAGTAATTTACACAACAGCACCGACGTTTCAAACGTAGATGACTTTTAAACTTTCCTTTGTTTTCTCGACCGCGAGACGTAGTTCACCGGTGAGTTTCTTACACACCCGACAGGAAACGTAACCTAATCTCAGCACAGTTAGCCTTAGTCATATAAGTAACCTTTGTAAAAAACGGTTTTAAAAAAAAAAAGAACATTGGTGGATGAACAAATTTAATTTAAAATGTTCAAGATACAAGACCGGAGTCAAGCCCATGCATAACATACTTAGTTTGTATTAAAAAAATCCCATCAACTCTTCCTTGTGTAACACGACCACTCATCGCTTCGTCCGCTCTTCTCGGGAAAATTGTTGCTTTTAAATCGAGTCCTATATGATATAATGTGACATTTAGAGGTAATAAACAACAGTACGATTTGCTTCAGCAACGTGTGCGCGCGAGAAAGCATAATTTACTATACCGCGGTATTCGCCGGTTCTGTGGCAAACTACTAGGAGTCAAAAAAAAAAAAAAATCCACGCGATAATAATCCTAGTTTGATTCCTATGGTTGTGGCTTGTGCAGTTATTTTCCTGACGTAAAAAATGCCGGTCGTGCGGAAAATATCTTTTTACGCGATCGAACCCGTCAGCCATTTACCTCGGTCAAGCTCGTACCGTTACAAATAGCAAATCACGCATTTGCCCCTTCGTGGATCGCAATGAATCCTTGAACTTTACGGACAACGAGAGGTCACACTATATACGACCTACTCGTCAACCAGGACTCTCCTACACATCACATTCCAATGTAATACTACTTCAATCTCGTATGTGTACATATGTGTGTGTGTATATATATATATATATATATATATATATATATATATATATATATATATATAACGAAAGCTTGGACTTTCTAACTGCAGGAAACGCTTAGCTGATTAAAATATTACGAAAAAATATATTTTGACATACAAATTCCCGACAAAACATTCTTAGCAATTGGAATATCAAGATTAATACATATGAAATAAAAAAATAAAATTAAAATCTAATCTATCATCATCGTTTCTATACGTCACACACATACTCACACACAGACACATACTTCAGTCTTGGTCCTTATTCAAATACTACGTATGACTAGTGGTTGCGAATCTCGACGGTAGAATAATAAAATAACATTGCGATTGGATAACGGTTTTTTGTCGGACAGCGGCAACGGGGGCGCGAATCACGTGCACATATATATCACTCTCGGTGTACGTGCATTCAACAGTCACGCATCACGCAGTGCTTTACATACGAAAAACGTACATCGTTGCTCGAATCAGGGAAGGGTCGTTTATGGGCAGAAACGACTATTAGACGGTTTTCATCTCGAACTACCGACTAATTATTTCACTAAGTTTTGTACAACCAACTAATATAAATTAATTTAATTAGTCGACTAATTCGATTAAGATTCGTTTAATCATTTTGTAAATAGATAACTGACCAATGAAAAAGCTATGACTAAACTACTTACTACAAAATGCAAAGTACCGAAGCCGAACTACGGATTAATTTTAAGAAATTTAAAAGTAGCTTCCTTCGCAGTCGTTAATTCGTAGTCCATAGGGCTAGTAAATAATAATCATACAGAATGTATACCGATATTGACACTCACACACACACAGTGCATTTTTTAAATTAGTTAATTAGGCAACAAAAATGTTGCCCAGTGAAAATATTTTGTCGCCTAGTTGTTGATAATGTTTCAAAACACATAATTAATTGTAAAAAGATGATTTTTTTTTTTATAATTATACAAAAAAAATAATTAGGTAATATATGATGGATAAATTTGTATACTATACAATATTGTCATGTCTATATTTACGTTTTATACCATCATTAAAATTTATTTTTAATAGTTATGAGGATCAAACATGAAATACCATCATAGTACTATTATATATTGACTATTTTTATTGAAAAAATGATTTTTCGCCCAGTGAAAATACCTTAAAAAATGCATTGAACACACACACACACACACACACACACGCACTCACACACACACACACACTATAATAAACAAAAGTCTATAATAGGAGACAATATGTGATTATAAATGTGATTATAAATCTGTATAAAATATATATATAGCTTTTTCTCTTTTTCTAAGAAATTACAAGGTAGTAGATTTTTATTTTAGTATTTTACATACATTTTATGAAAAAATATATATTTAATACCCTAAATAAGCTTCTTCGTTATCATTCAACTGTCTTAATATATCTGTGTAAAAACAGTTTTTGATGTACAATTTTATTGTATGATTTATATTTTATATTATAAACAAAGTTTATGCTTAAGTTAATTACAATTTTTACTATTACCAAAATGAGTGAAAAAAGGTATATTTATTTAATGGTTTAATCGAATAGAAATTAGTCGAATAAAATATTAGTCAAACGACCACATAAGAGTAAATAAATAAGTCACATAATACTAGTAAGTCTGTAGAAATTAGTTATTCTATCCATCACTAGTCGCGATTCCACAGGCAAATGGTGGCTGCGATCAGAAATAATTGAAAGACTATAACGGAATAAAACAAACTTTTATTCATTAACTTACTAAAAAAAAAAATATGTACATATATGGAAACGTTTCTTTATCATAACAAGTGAACCTACTATTCTATTTAACATATAACAATACGTGACCGATAGTTAGGCTTACATTAGTATATATTACAAGGGGTGAGTTTATTTTTTTACTTAAGTCGGAGGTGACAACAGTAAAAAGGTCGAGGAACTATGCATACTTACTAGTCCAATACGGTACAAATCCGTAGGCGATATGGATTGTGGAAATAATAATATTAATAAATTGTACTCAAAACCCGAAGGTGACAAACAAGTCTCAATTCGTGTTTTACAGATTCGAACGTTTTGTGAGACGATAACTTGGCCCACGAACGCCAAAAAAACACGGCAAAAAGCAATAAACGTTTTGTCTTGAATTGCCTTTACACACACACACTCACGTACGTACGAGGCAGCTACGACAAATGTATGTATCGATTACGGGCAAATACACACTCGAATCGTCATATTATATCAACAAAGAAACCGTATATTACCTACCCCGTTGTCGGCAGTGATACAGAAAAAAAAATCGATTCCTAAAGACGGAAAGTAATTTTAGCATTTCACATATTTGCCGTAAGTACCTTACTCGCGAGCCGTAACGCGCACGCGTTTACATTAGGTAAGCACACAAAAGGAATATTCTTCGACGTCAAACAGCACTCGTTAGCGTTTCCGGACAAATGTATGCGTTTACGAATACAAATTATTTACACATGCGTATACAATGAGCGTGTATCTACAAGCAGTTGTAAAACGTTTTTCGCGAAAGAAAAAAATGAATGGTATTTATTACTGTTTTTTTCGTAGTAATAATTTGTAAAATTACTATATCGTTTTAGTCACTACGCACCTATTCATTTTGCATCTCATATACTTCGAAATACTGCGATGCATACAAATTATAATAATCGTAAAATATAAATATTTGAGTCCTTAACAGCAGACGAGTCCAATGTTTCTAATTGTTCAAGAGAGATAAATTAAAAAAGAGATTTCTATACTATCGGATATGCTAATCTTCTCTGTATCGTTCCAATTTTAGTATATGTACTACGGACATGTCATATTTTCTGCAGTAAACTATATTTTGTATCGACGCGTGTTTGATGATAAAATCAAAGTTGATAAATATATACTCGTCCCCTTCCTGGAGTTAGTGATCCATTTCAATATTTGACAGACCGAGTGGAATGACAGCGGACGAGTCAAAAGTTTTGGCAATACTTTAAGGCAATATGTGAATAGCGGGATATGGAACAAGAAGAATGTACTTTCTATAGATAGTAATTTGCCATTTTTAAAAGAAAATTCATGAGTCAATAGGGAAATATTTTTTTCAATAGAGCGCAAATCGACCGACCCCATAACAGTAGAACCGATAGGGGTTATCAACCGAGTGCAGTGAAAAAATCTCTATACACAGGGCAGATGGGATATTCTTATCGCTCTTTTTTTTTTGAAGCACACATCACTATTCCTAATGTATCATAAAGTCAGCATTATTATTATTATACATTTTCACATCAGTCAGGAATAAAACGAAAAACCGTTACTTATTGACGATTTTCTACATTTCTTTTAGCCCGAGCATTCGATGTACTAATATAATACTGTTACCCTACGACGTTACCGAGAGGAGGTGAAAAATACACGAAATGTGACACGGTAAATTCCACACCACAACATATTATTTATCTGTGAACGACATTCGGCACGTGCCGTACATTATTGTTAACGCAGCACCTATACATGGGCAGATACTTAAGGTTTTTTTTATTGGTTTTTTTTTTTTTTTTTCTACCGACGAATAATGAGAGCTAGTACATTGCTATAGACGACATACAAGCGTACAGAAATGTAACAATACAACATATCGGTTGTCGAAATCGTGTTGGAAAATGATAATCGATTATTTGTTTTCGAGGCAAACGCAAATATTAATGAAATTCTACAACTATGCAGTACGCTATATAGTTATTATTAACTAGCCGAGACGTTGCAATAATTATTGTATGCGACCGTGAAACGCGTGCAGCTAATCGTCCACCGATTGGTAACGCACAACGCCTATTCTTAAACTGCGCGCACCTACTATAATAATTTATTATGTTCCTAATGTAGCAGTACAACTAATCGCTTATAATAATAGACGACGGACATTTCGTAAGAAGCGAGATAATACTGCGAATAATATAATAGTTATTGTACATATATTTATAAAATATAATTTGGTATGTTTACATTATGATACTTAGAATATCACGAAACAGTCAACGAGCGGAGTTGCTGGTGCAAATTTTTTGAAATTCTTACGCATACACGTCATGGCGTTAGAAAAATAGAATAACGTCATACAAGCCCGTGCACAGGAATCGTCCAATGGAGAGGTTCAAATTTATATATGTTATTTTATGTAAAAAGTCAATAAAAAAAAAAAAAAATACATGGATAGAAATTAGAATATCGATAATCGAAAATCATTAAATGTCAACAAATGTCTAAACACCTTGAACAGCTGATTTGTCAGTGAAAATGCGTTCTATCGATGAATTTACAACGACAATCGACAAAAGGTGGAAAATGTCCGAAAATTAAATAGGTAAAGCGTCAAATCGAGAAAATTAGCATTGTTAAAACAAAAATAAACAATTATATATGAATTTTCAAGTCTGTTCAATTTTTATTGAATGAGGACTAGGTTTGTTTTTAGTAAAAATGTATGTTAAAAGATCCTCAATGGCGTATCTCTTGCGCACGGGTCTGACGTCATGATATCGATTGAAAACACCAACACCAATGCGACCGATTGCGAACAAAAAAAAACCGATCGTGAATCATTTCTAAACACAATAATATACACTGTCGAGCGGGATGTATGACACGTTGAAATAAATATCTAAGTAATAATGATAATGAAATTATATCTACACCGCAGATGATGAAGAGTGAGAGAGAAAGTAGTGGAAAAACTGTTAGTTTATAAAGGCACCGATGCGTAACACGTACCAAGACGAATTTCATGTTATAATAATGTTCATACTGAGCTATTCGTATGATAACAATATTGAGTTATATAAAATGTACGTTATGTATTTATTTGCGTTTCGTCATAAAATCGAATCGCTCACGATATTCGATAGGTACCCGACTTGAGCGGAAACGGACACCCTTGCTTTGCACTTTCACTGCAGTGCGTACATTCTTTATTCCTTTTACGTGCACGGGCATTCGACACTATAGAACAACTATGGTTATCGCTCGTACCATTGTTACCGAAGTCGCGTCGTACACGACATATTGTACTGTATTATTATCGTACGACTATGACGCGGTTGATGTACGTACTGTCGCGTAACGTAGTATCACGATTATTTTCCGTAACAGTCTACAGACCACACAGTGATTGTTGTCACTATGAACAAGGTTTATGATGTATTGTATAAATAATGGGAAAACGTGTTTGCGTACATGATAAATGAATCGTTTAATCAAGTAAATACAATACGACAGCGTATCTACCTGCGTACTCGCGTATAGAGCGAACGGCTGAACAGGAAATCGTTGCAATCGTCGTTTCGGCGTACACAAGGATAGAGCATAGGAAAAACTAAGTTTACGGTTACGTAACGTAACATTCGTATCATTGTTGCTATAAAATACGGAGTATAGTAAATACACAGTGAAATATAAAATACTCGTATCGTTCGGTACATCACAAGTCTGGAAAATATGTTTACGCGGAACTCGCGCTGAGTGAAGTCAACGGTCTTTGAAAACAACTGGCAGTCGGTCGAAGGGTAGGTTGTTTGTCGATAGTGCACCGGTCGTTAGCGCAGTAACTATCGCGACAGTGCAGTATCGACGAAAACAACATCCGACGTTGGCCGAGAGTTCGGCATTTTGAAATCGTTTGAGACAAAACGATTAAATACTTTCCAAACCGAAGATGACTACTGTGCACGTCACGATCACGAATCGAAACACACACCTTTTGACACGGAAACGTGATAATACATAAAAAATATATCCTAACATCGAAGACGGAAATACAAAAATTATATAGCTAATAGGTAAGTCGACCGCGCGGACACCATCATCGGCACATTATAGAGAACAGCGTATAGGTACAGGTGGTACTCTCCGGAAGCATTTCACAGCCGTGAGCAATGAAGTGGAGGTGGCGGGGGGGATGGGAAGGAACGACTACGGGTGGGCAGAGTGTACGTCGTCTAGCCACGGTGTGTTGAGTAGCTAGCGGACGACGACCCGGGGGAGAGGGAGAGGTCGATGGCGGCGGAGACGGACCATCTCGAAACGGCATCGCACGCTCGACGAGTTGATGTGCGGGTGGGCGTGTGTGTTGGTCGTACGCGGATGAGACTGGTGATGATGAACGGGCGGGCGGCAGTGGCGGCAGTCGTTCTAGTCGCTCGTCAGGTCTTTGAGCTCCGTGTAACCACCGCACAGTTTCTTGCACAGGGCCCGGTCGGTCGCGTACATCTGGTATCGCTTCTTATAGACCGCAAACCTAGACAGACCAAAAACAAAAACAAACGTCCAACTTTCCGGTATTAGCATGTGGTGGAACGGAAGGGGGCAAGGGTAGAGATTGTACACGAACCGAGTGATGGTTAATTTCACATAAGCACGGTTTGTGCACAAGATTTAAGCGAGTACGCGTGAATTCTGCATCAACGAAAAAACGATTAGATACTTACCTAAGACGCCGCCCTAATTATCTAGTATTTCACACAGATATTTCCGTGATGAGTAAATAATTTCGAATTCGGTGTTTCCGACGTGATCGCATTTGCAATCGATATTTTCGTCTTATCAAAACAATTAGATACTAAGCGAATTGATTTGGAAACGGACAGTTTTATTTTTACATTTGACGAGAAACAACTTATATTTCAAGGAAATAGACGATAATAATAACGTGTATCATACTGTTGTAGTCTCAATAATATTACTTGTTAGCCGTGCAACGTCTGTGTAAAGGTTATTACTTCGTTGGAACTATTATTCATTAAAAATACCTTTTTTCCGTCGAGGCAGAATTCACATGCACCTATATCAAAAGTATAGAAAATATTTAGAGAGGGATTTATTGAACACATTTTTACAACATGGAAATTTACAAGCACTTCTGAACTACGGTTATTTTTATGTTTTTAATTTTCTTTAATTAAAGTACTTATGGTTCTCGACACCTATGGTTTCGTGATTGAAAGTGATTTTGAAAAGGCATGTCTATTCCCGCTGAGAATATATTAATGGGGTAAACAATGATAAGTAAATTAAATGATCCATTTACTTTTTTTTTTTTGTTGACTTTGGGCGCATCTAAGTTTATTTTACATTGGTTATTACTTTAACTCTATCGTGAAATATTTTTTTACATGTTATATAAGGAACAGTTTACTATACCATGTAAACACTCGATTAAGAATACACTAAAGCAAAACTTATTTTAAAAGTTCGTCTCCTGTTTAGTTGGCAAATCAATTATTGTGTTTTAAGTCTTAGGTTGACTAATTGGGAAATATTTTTTAAAAATAAATTCAAAGCTTTAGACTGGAATTACTTTATTTTTTATTTTTACATTATTTTACGTTTTAGAATACCTGTTACAGATAATATATTAATTTTGTAGCCTAATTTACATAGTTGAGAATGAAGACAAACAAAACAAAATAAAATAATTGTTTTCTTTCAATCAAAAATAAAAGTGTCCTAATTCTAAAATAATCTTACCAGCCATTAACGTTAATTTAAATTAATATTTTTTGTATAAATGCTGTTTTATCAGATATTCTTGTGATGTATAAAAAACATAGACAGACATTTGGTTGGATTTTAGGGGCTATTATAATCCAATGTAAAATGATCCGTAAGACCTTCGTCCCCATACCTCCTTCCTATACTTAAGTATAACATATTACTAATAAAAATATGAATATATTGAAGTTATATTAAAAAAAAAAAAAACCATTAAATAACGTATATTTAAAAATAATTAATATTTCATTTAAATAAAAAAAAATCTGTTTTTATTGGCAAAGATCTTTAAAATATCATTGCTACTGATATTTTTGGATATATCTTTTACAATGTACAGTTTAAAAAAATTGCTGAATCTATCCTGAAACATTGATGTCCTTAGCCAAATTTTTATTTTTCTTATTGGACTCATTTTTTTTTAGTATATGGGCTGATTGGTGTCGTGAATCTTATTTTTAATAGTTTTTACAAATTAGGGATATATTGTTTGGTTTTCTAACAAAACTTTTGTAACATATTTTAAATTAATGTTCACATTAGAACCAATATTCTGAACCATAACGTTTTTAATGATTTTGTATTAGTACCATTTGTTGATTAAATATTATTTTAACATTATAAATATTATGAACAGATAATTAAAACAAATAACAGTAGTACTATAATTCCGAATTAAGTTTCGATTTTGGAGGGAGTGGCTTAGCCCCTCTAGATATCCCTCAATGATAAAGAAAACGAACTTTAGTGTAATAGTATCTCTTTAGAACAAATACATTTAATTATAATTCTATGGCAGGAATCTATAGATTTCAAAACAATGTATCTAGATTTGACTAATTTTACTCGAATTTCCTTTCACGTGATTAAGAAAAAATTGGAAATAATATAATACATTCCGTTCAACATATATTTATTTCTGAAAATTAATTTTAATCTAAAATTGTTATTTTTGTGAACATTTTTGGATATAACTATAGTTGGTTACTAATTTTGTGTTTTAAGATATAACTTTAATTATTTTATCACGTCATACATTATTTAGTTAATTTAATATAAGGTAAATTATTAAATACTTAAAATCAACCTTCACGAAAAATCGTTTTTCGAATGTAATGATTTATCCTTGTCTCCAGACGCTTAAAATTAATTTATTTAACATAACGAAGGACAAACACTCAGTTCCAGTGTTTAACCAGCTTTTTTAAAGTTAAATTTAAAAAGATAAAATAACACCGATTGAAATACCTATTGATAGTATTTAAATCGGAATAAATTCCGCTGTTTACATGAATTTTTATCAACTAAAGTTACTAACTAGAGTTTTTTTGAGTAAAATTAGTTATGCAATACCTATTGAAAGAAATTCGAGTAATTTTTTTTATGCAAAAACATTGAGGTTCAGTTATTGTGCATCGATCTACGCAATCTATTAGTTCCTACACTAGTATCCACGTGAACTATTTTTCGTAGGTACGCTTTAGGATAAAACGGTTTGTTGACCCATGGCGCCAATCCAATGTTTAAATGCGGAACTCCTTTGTAGTTTTATTCATACTTAAGACACCCTTTATAAATATTTAATGGATGGTTAAAGTTAATATTAAGGGTAGTTAAATGCAGATATAGGGAATGCAAGAGCTCCAGAACGTATCTCGGTAGATCATAAATGTTTCTACTTGTACATTTCTTTTTTCTTTTTTTGGTTGTAAACTGTAAATTTTATTTCATCACACGAAAATATTGGTTTATTATGATTTGGATGCAAAATATTATATAACATTACGTAAAATAATAAATGTTTAGTCATTTATGTAAATCTTATGATTTATCGAGTACATAATCGTTTTATATTAAACGTGAAATAAAAAAGTTTCCGTAAGTGATATTGATATTAGGTATTGATAGACTAGTAAGACATGTTCAGATTTTGGTGGGTAATCGAAAACATTTATTTATTCCCATGCAACAGGTATTAAAAAATCGTAACGATTCTAAAATTATTTTTGTTTTTTTACGTCTCGTTTAAAATGAAAACTGCTACCACCAGTATACGAGTAATACTAGTACATTCGTATACTGGTCACCGTACAACGTATTATCTTAATGAAGTACTCTAGAGGGAACGATGGCATGTTGTATAAAATATTTTTCAAACTATTAAATGTACAAATAAAATAAATAAAATGTATAAATTAATTATTGTTACATTACCTGGTTATGACGACTATATGGATGTTGTATGCAGCGAATAATTCAAGCCTAAATAACTTAAAACAGAAATGGTGCTTTGCTCACCAAACAAACTACAAGCATGCGTGAAACTATATCATTAGGTATGTAAATATGCATTGTTATTACTTCATATTTATAGTTATACATGGATGGAATAAGTGTCTTTAAACAAGCGTAAGATGCTAACATTTCGTAAATACTCTATATAATTTCAAGAATTTAATTACTAATTATTTTATTGTTAAAATGAAATCAACTACATATAATATATCAACTTGTACACTGTTTAGTAATGGGTTTGTGAAAACCATGACATATTATTTGTAATAAATTAAAATGAGAATTTTTAAGAATAATGGATATTTTATAAAAAAATATTAAAAAATGTGGATGGTTGTACGACGAAAGGATTTTTTTCTTACATAAGTTAAATGCTCTAGGGATCGAAAAGTTGAATATTTTAATATTTACGATCAAATTGTTACTTGATATTGCAGATAGGTAGAGGTAACACGATGATATTGATGTAAAAAACACGCAAAAATAAACAAGTATATGTTAACCACTCTTGTTTAACAACAGATTATGTGTATATATATGTATGTATAATATGTATAAACACATCGATATATTAATATTAATATTGTTTTTTTCGATAATAACTATTAAATATATTTATTATATATAAAATAAAATAAGAAATTACCCTATATAGGAATATCATGTATATTTGTATACATATATACATATACATATATAAAATAAATTATATAATTTTTGATTTTGGGTATAAGTTTAATATTAAAACAAAACAAAAAAAAAGATGTACAGATAATAATATACGTAAATATATATATATATATATGTATATATATATATATATATATATACATATATATAAATTATTATTATTATTATTATTATTATTATATGATACAATGCAAATTATTTGGTAAACAACACAGTGAGATTATTACAATCGTTCGACAAAACATTATGTTCCAGGAAGTCGCGCGTATAAAATAACATTATAGGCGATCTCTCATTGGGCATACATTTGACAAACTAAACTACGCTTTATGTATATATTGGCATTATTATAGGTGTACACACACATACACTATGTACACACTATTATGTTACGGGTAAAATGGAAAAAAAAAACACATCAAACTTTATACTACAAATGTTAATGGTACAAATAATAAAAATACGATGAGATGATTGGTTCGGTGGATGATCGTCGTTAATTTTTTCTACATTACAAACGAAATGAGTCATATTATCTACATTCGTACTAAGTAAGTAATGATTTTGTAAGGTTCAGTCCAACGATGTATGTTGTACCAACAAGTATCTCGAACGGCGTGTATATCCGGTCGATATATTATTATAGACCTATATTATTATTATTATTATTTTTGAGCATTTATTATTACATAATAATTTTAACTATAAGGTGCGCTCCACCGAACCAATGTGATTGCATCGTGTTTTGTACAAAAAAATTGTTAAATAAATAAGTATGTTCGTTCTCTAATAGATTACAGCTATATACTAAACTAAATTAAAATGAATAATGATAATAGCGAAATAATAATAATAGTAATAATATTAATAATGGAAGGGAAGGGTAATAAAGATGGAACAGGGGACAATAATAATCAAAAGCCTAAAAATACTAATAGTTCTGTAGACGTTATGTATTACAGGCTTTTCAAAAAACTACATTACATGGGAAATAATTAATAGATACAAGATACACTTTAAAATTATCAAAACATTATACGTTTACCGTATAACTATTAGAAATAATATTAAATTTATAATTCTATAACAGTAATAAAACGTGCAAATAAAACAATATGTATAATATATAATAATATACAAACTTACATATTTGATTAATATATTATTATTAAATTAAAAAGTAAAAATGGTAACATAGCAAGCAGGTACAAATCGGTGCGCAAAATGTTTACTGTTTCTCTTATCTCTTTTGTTAAAATAAAAGTTCTATAAATATATCTTTATATATATTTATTTAAATAATAAATTAATAAAATATTTAAAAGCACATGTAATGTTCGCTAATCGATTTATGTTGCGATCGTATTTATTATTATAGAGTGAAACAACGAGAATCATTATGTGTTACGTTCAAACAATATTTATGTCATGTTAACATAACGATACACATGTATAGACATAAAGTGTGTATGTTATACAGTAGTATAAAATATTGCTATTCATTCGGTAGAAATTGTTTGAAGGATAATTTATTAGAAATAATAATTAAACAAGTATAACGGTATGTAATTTGTGTTAAAAATTAAACGATAACGTAATTATTATTTAACATTTTCGAATAAAATATCATGCACAGTAATGGAATGTGTGAACTTTCAATATTTAATCTCATTGAAAACGATTACAAAGATAAGTAGGCTGTAGTAACTGGAACTAAGGGAAAGGAGAGGGTTTTTTATGGTCATTCTGCTTTCTACAATCATGTATGTACTGTTGATTTTGCATTTAAACAAGTGTTTTTATAACGACTATTATAACAAAAAAATCATGAAATCTATGCGTGTGTTACAAAGTAAAAATAAAAAAAATGTCATATTCTTCAGTTAAAAATTTGGAATTTCTTTTTAATTTGCACTGTGCCTGAATTTGTTTTAAATCATTTTTCAGTATCTCTTACTACCTGTTTCTCCCTGTGGTGCACTACTATAATATAATATATTGAACTGAAATGAGTTTATTAAGTGATTGTTTAAACATACATGACAGAATAATCGAACCCATAATGTTAATGGTGTTGTTAACGACTGATAATTGACTAGATTCGATTGCAGCGCGAAAGTGAAAAAGAACCCATGAAACTATACGCTAATATATATATATATATATTAAACGTATATAGTGTGTGTATCATGTATGTATGTTGTATGTGGTTATGTATAATAACAACAGAACTAAAATGTTAATGACGGTATTAGTTAATATTATTTATTACGTGTTAAAATTACTAGGATTCTACCATAGGAACTACTTGGAAACGGTGTATATTTTGACAAAAACCTATATTTTCACTAGAATATAAAAATGGTAGTGTCAAGAAAATAAAATGTATGGCAATAACAACTAACTTGAGATGAATATTTCGTTTAGTCTTTTTCAACACCCTAATTGGTTTAACAAATTAAACATTGTCCAACCGAAAATCAAGAAACAGATAAATACCAATATGCGCCATTATTGCAGTAATAATATCATGAAGCCGTCGACTTATTTTTATGAATTTATACTAATATATATCACATTCGAAATAATTAGAAAATGTCTTATTATTTTCAAAAAAATGAACTCAATATTATAAATATTAGTGATATGAAATAACTATTAAAGTATAAAATTCATCGTTGTTAATACGATGATTTATAACACGCATAAAAGTATTATTAAATTTAGTTTATAATGGTTTTTTTTTTTAAAATGCTATCATTAAATTTATGAAAAATAATAATTAATACTTAGGTTAAGCATAATTTGAATAAATAAAAAATAAATAAATAGTAAATTGTCAAAATAATTATATATACCTAGTTATACATAATATTAGAATATATATATAAAATATAACCACTTAAAAATATAATAATAAATAATATATCTATATGATAGGATGTAAATATTGATATTTAATTATGTATATCCCAGCGATTAATCAGAACAAATCGGCCTTAGAAATATAATGTTTACCTATTTAATATTATATGGAGTGAATGTTAAGCATGTAAGAAAAATAAGAAAGAAAAAAAGAAAAAAAGAGAACGAAACATACAAACCGACTATACGAGGCATGTACACATTTTGTTATTCGTTAGATAAAAGACGCGCAATTTGTATAAATCTCACTAAAACGTGCTAAACTATAATTTAAAACCTTAACATATTACATCACTTTGTTTTATTTTTCAATTAAAATGTTAAGCAAAAATACTGTGCAAACAACTCTAATAATTTTGGTTGAATTCACAGCAATACGATTGCTCGAAGGAACTTAAACTCCATTAATTAATAGTTAATAGACTATTTATATAATAAAAAATTAATAAATTCAGATAATGAACTATAAATCTATCCGTAGGTCTTTTCATTTTGCTTGGTAAAGTTTTTTTTTTCGTAGGAGATGTAATTTAATTTTACCTATTTTATTATTATTATTATTTTTTTTTTTTTTTGGCAACATAAATATTGTATGTGTGGATAAATTAAAGCAAAAACATTAACTAGTTGCTCACATATACAAAAACAAAAAAAAAAAACAAAACAAAAAAAAAAAACAAAATTAGGCTAATATATGATAGCACAAAATTAAATTAATGATCAACTAAATAAACCTCTTTGTTAAATTCGTCTGACCTGATAGTTAAGAGATCCATCCGATTTTTCATAAGGGAATGTTCTTATAATTTAACTACATAAAATAACTTCTAAAAATCTGAAAAAAAAAATATAAACAATTTTAATTACTGTCATTTTTAAAAACATTTATCAAAAATAAATAAACTAGAGGCAAATTAATCTATTTATTTATTTTTTTTATACCAGCAAATATTACAATATATTCCCGTATAATGATTACAATGATCACATTTTGTATGATTTTCATTGGTTAGAATATTTCCACCGCATGTATGAGGTTGTTTATAAAATTATATTCTGAGCACTGCAGGAATTTTTTACAAAAATAATTTTACTTCTTCATCATTACCAACAAGAAATGTAGGAAACAATCAAAATAAGGTAATCAATTAGGTAATAATATTACTTAATAAGTCTTATGATTTATAAAACATGTCGGTTTAAGAAGTTTAATATAAAGTTTATTTTTGTTTAATTATCTAAAATTAAATCATTAGCTCTTGATCAAGTTAGCGATCAACGTATACTGAACCTGAATCATTTTCCAGTATTCATCAAATTCTAACAAGTCAATATACTGTATAATTTATAGTTCGCGTTTAAACGCAGATTACGACGTAAATATTTTCATGGATATTAATATACATGTGAAACGTACTCACGAACCGGTTGCTACGTACGTAAAACAATGTGGTTCCATTATCTTCGACTATAAAACAATGATATCATAACGTAGTCGAATCGAACAGTATCGTTAATAAGTCTACAAGAACACAGACATACTGTACATAATTTAATACCGATTATTATAAAGTGCTGTGTACGATATCGATTTTTTTTTCTTCGTAAAACGGCGCGAAATTATGAAACAATATTGAGAGAAAAAATCCAACTGCACAATGAAAAATGCAAAAACTGTCGCGGATTACTAGAGGTTAAAACACGCACCAGTACCTTCAAGAATATTCAGTGCTCGTATGCAAAGTGTCTTTGGACAATTTGTAATAACGAACAACCGACGTGGATAGCTGAATATTAAATTTTCTTTCGCATCATCTCCTACCTGTTGTTATGTTGTCGGCGAGCATAATACCTATTTTTCCGTAAACGTTAATAAAAATCGCGGGTAATTATGATTTGTGTTATAGCCGAGCGGTGTATGGAGAATTAAGTAACTGTTGAGGTAGTGAGTTAGAACTTCGAAACGTCTCTTCGGGTCACTTTTCGAATAACGCACGTACTTGTTTCGAGACCGTATTATCATAGGACGCATTTGACACGTTCTAACCGTGATACGCGTAATTACATAATTGTCCGTCCGCCTGTGGAACAACGCGTCAACGTTATTATCGTCCGATTATAATTCAATGATTTGCAAACGGTAGGTGACTTTATTCGAATGAATGTTAAACGCATACTCGATATTTGAAAATTATTTGTTGTTTATTGCAAACCGAGCCTAAGGATGATCATAATCGACGGTACTATTATTTTTACGCTGTTCGTGCATTTTTCGCGCGCATGTGATTGGTTTTTGACGAGCCGCGGAAAACCGTTGGCCGTAAAACGCCATATCCATATACATACTGGGAGTGATCGTTCTTATTATTTGTTCTACACGATAACGATAAGTCGTTGATTTGTTTAACGTACACGAGAGTAAAGAATACATGGTCACTGACGGAATATTGCGGAAAGAAAAATCACTGTGATTGTTTAGTTTCGATAACATTACAATAATTAGCGGTACGACGCTTACGTACAATTATCATATTATATGCTGATGAAATAATATCCCATTAAACTTATCGAATCGTTTCGATAACATTTGACATTTATTTATTTTATCTCGCTAACATAGTTTCATAATAATTAAATTTAATTGTTTTATGGGTGTGTGAAAAATGAAGGTAGAGGCTATTTATTTTAGTGTGACGAGAAGCACACAAAGGGGACATTTGTGACACTAAAACTAAGTAAAACAACGGTGTCATATTTATTACACAATGCTCAGAGAGGTTTTAAGTAATTGTAATGGAATTCAGAAAGTTCACTAATTTGATAACGATAAATACGCATAATCATTGTGGTCTAAAAAATTACATATAAACCTTAATTTTTAATTATGAGCGATAAAACAATTGAATTGGGAATTTCGAAAAGGGCTCATATCTGAAAATTAAAATTACGTCAAACAATTTCGAAAAATAAGATGTTTTTTTCGTCACAATAGAAAACAGATTTGGGCCCTTTTCGCTCAAAAAATATTGGTCTATATGTGTAAATGAAAATAACGTGGAAAAATCTATTTTGATCAAAACTCGAGATGGGCCCTTTTCGAAATTCCCAATTCAATTGTATTCTCTTGAAATTTCACATTGTGAATAATACGATATAAGTTATTTATTTTTTGTACCTAATTGAATTAAATTCTAACTTCTATTATTCCGTAATGGAGAACTTATAGATAACAAATCAAATTATTATCAATTCATGCTAGTTAAAAAACAATAGTACAATTTGATCGTTTTAATTTTCACTGGATTTATTCACTATCGAAAAAGAAAATTCTCATCTTGAACGCTCTCAATCCCTACTATTGTCCTACTTATGGACTCGTTAGGGTATTCAACAGGTAACACTGACTCCATACGTCGCATAACAGCACTTTGAAACTAATTTTATCTATTTATGTGATTACCGTTATGAAGTTTCACAAGAAAAGTCGATACTCACCTCACCCTATACATCCGGCCGATATCGTGGCCAGTATCGCAAGTGTGGCGGTCATGACTTGCGTCGCCGACGATACGGTTTTCGTGCTATAGTCGTTGCTGTTAGCGGTGCTTTCTTCCGCAATCGCACTGACCTGCGCTGACCCGATGAACTTGTCCTCGGCCGTGACCCGCGAACCATATTTTTGCAGGAACTCCATAATTATACCATTGGTCCAGCCAAAACCTAACTGCACCTCGTATTCACCTCCACTGCCGTGTCCTCCAGTAACGGTGGCGTCGTACTGTTAACAAACGAATGCATTGAAAAAATATAAACGATTATATGGTATAAATGCAATATAATATATTATTGTATTCAATAATATTATTAATTCAATAATATTATTATAATTAATATTATTGTACGTTTAAATAAATAAATAGAAAACTGTTCGGGACTAATATTGCAAGCCCGATTTGGAATATTACGGTTTATCGTCTACCCATACGAGTAGTTAAGTTAGGCCCTTTTCTTCCCGAAGAAAGCCCAACTTGGTGGGAAATTTCTAGTGTGATTGACTCAATTACGGTTAGACATTTTACTAAATATATACATGTAAATTAATCCGTCATCTTAGACGGGAAATCTTCAAACATTTGTGGTATAGCGAAAAAACTGTCTAAGGTCGAATCGCACGGAAAATTTAATTTTAGAAAAGTTTCCGATCCATTCTTAGAATATTTATCCGATAAACAATGTAATCGGAATAAATTAAAATGTATAAATTTAATCAATTTAATCAAAGATTTAAACATTTGGATTTAAGAAACAATATCATTGAGACATAAAAAGTCTCGACAATTCACCGATAAACATCGGATGTGTAGTATACATCATACAAGCAAATAAGTTGTACGAAATTAATGCACTCTTCATGCAACTGCATCATATGAATTATCCAGCACAACACATTAATAAAAAATTTCTAAGATTGAGGGCAACTTGAGATTGAACGATATACTCGTATATAGTACATTTTCTAAAGTGGATATTAATTTTCTTTGTACATTATTTAGCTGCCTTAGGGTTGGTAAAAAATAATCTGGAAATCGATTGAGAATAACAACTGAGTAACCCGTATAGATCGTATTGATATTTCTTCATTTCCCCTCGATTTATCGACCTTTTATGTCGTCATCTAAACTTTTGCGCCCAATGGTCGACTGCCAACATCACGTATCCCTATTCTATCTCAGACCTCTACCTGGTGGTCTACTTACTTCAGTAAGTATTCCAAGTGTAAGCTCCGCTAATCGTAACACTCACTTTTTCGTACATGGCGTTGGTTTCGTTGTAAGCTTTGTAGTTAGACCGCATCCATCGTTCGGCTATCTCGAATGCCAAGTCCTGAGCCCAGCTGTCACCGGAGCTGTCCAGCGACATGACCATTATGTACTGGAGCGGGGGCCATGCGTTGGGGTAGTCCCATTGCTCGCCCGAGTGCTCCAGCGTGGTGGGTATGCCACCCAGGTTGTTCATGATCTGTGTCTTTTCCAGATACTTGAGCGTCCGCGACACAAAGTATTCGGTCTTGGCCGGATCGTAGCAGCCGGTCCACAGTGGCGATATATTCGTTGGGTAAAAGTAATCGCGCTTGATCTCGTTTAGCATATCGTAGTCTAGCCACGCGCCCACCTCCTCGTGCCACAGCACCGCCGTCACCGCTTCAATCCACTTTTTGGCGATGTTCTCGTACCTCAACGCCTTATCCGGTACGTTCAGGTCTTTGTAAAACTGACTCAGTATTTTGGCGTTCCAGTAGACCAGGGCGTTCAAGTCCACTGGGATAATTGACCGCGTTTTCAAGTTGGTCAAATTACCTATAATCACACCACGCACACATTGGTTAAAGGCTTGACGTTAAATTAACCTGACCAGTGGTGGAACTAGAAGAAAATTCATCCCTGGGCGTAAAACTTTAGAGGATGTAATTTTTGAAGTAAATAATCTATTATTAACTACTAGTTTGATATTTGTAACTTTTTTACTGATAATTTATTTAAAACTCAATAAGTATGATTGTATACTTATTATTAGAAAACATTTTAGGGAATGGTGTTTGATTATTAGTCTATGATAAGGCTTAATGAATTCATTTACTCCAGGCGTAAAAATTCCTAGTTCCACCTTTAAATCTAATGACAGGTTGAATGGTGAGATATGTTGGTTCATCATTCAACACTCACGAGGCCACAATGTTAGAAATACAAATTTTTACCACCACTTTTCAACACGACCCCGGTCACCTAGACTCATGTTTGATCAATTTTCCAAAATATTTTCTATTTTTTGAACACAACCACTGTGAAAGTATTTTCAGTGGTATACACTTAAAAATTAAAAGGGATGGCATATTTAATGGAAAAATATTAAACACCCACCAAGTAACATTTATAAACAGACTCGAGAAAGATTTGTCCTCACACTTTCTTAAATAGAATTCCATAACCTTGTTAATAATTACGTATAACTCTAATATTAATAACATATTAAATGAGATACTTATTTATTTATTTATTTATTTTTCCAACCCATTCAACTTAATACCTATAAAGTATTGAATATTAATTTAAATAAAACATTGGTGTTCGCCTAATTATTATACTTAAATGTATATAATAAAAATTTTTACTACAAATACAAATTGTGTAATAATAGGTATAATTATTATTATTGTAAGGATTAATTATTACATTTATGCATACTGAGACTTAGTTATAAGCTTATGTAAACAAATAGAAATTAATATAATAAAGTATTTTATAATATACCGATGTTATTGGCTTAAATTGTCTGTGTTGTTATGGATGATAAAATACTCATTAGTATTTTGTCGGTTACTTCTAAATAAGCTAGTAGATTAATATCTATTTTATTTCACAGTTTATTTTTAATATTTGTATTCGTAATAGAATTGTGATGTAGATATTTTGGGGTCAGAGGTCCATCCAATCACAAAAAAATTATGGTTAGCAGCTGTTACCATTGAACCCTCCAGTGTGCGATACTGGGTACGTTACATGGGAAATTATTACCTCTTCCAGTAGTGATTCACGATTACATTTAATAATCTATTCATAGTATTTTTAAAGATTGGTCAAATAAGCTAGGTTTTTCTTTTAATACTTAAAAATCATTATACGAGTTTAATTGACATAAAAATGATATGTAAACAATTATGAATTTATCATTGTAGTTTCTAGATGTACGCATTTATATGCATATTTAACGAATTAATGATCAGAGCCATACACTAAATTATTTAACTATATTTGAGAAAAACATTTCTTATATTAAATTAATTGGTATGGTTAATGAAAAAACTATTTTCGCGTCAAAAACATTATTAGTTTCACATACTTCAAGCAGTTATTTTTAGCTTAAACATTTTTTATTTAATAGACGTTCTTTTATATTCACAAAAAAAAGTCATCAAACTTATGATACTTACGATAAGTATTTAATTCATATACAAGGAGATATAACGCTTAGCTAATTAGTTTAAACTGTAAAATGTACAATAAATAATATCAATATAAATGCATTAAATTCTCATTCTAGATTTATATATTCATAAAGTATTAATAATTCTTCCGATCAATTACAAATAATTTTAAAAAATGATATATTTTTAAATCAGAAAATATTTATAAAATCGTTTTAATATAAAAAAATGATTTTGTAACAATATTAATAACAATTATCAAATAATATACACGAATGAGATGTGATGTACTTATATAAGTTTGTCAAAATAATTTATTCGGTTCAGATTTAACAGTTGACTAAAACAGCAATTCAAGTTTAATTAAAAATATACACTATATACATATATTCGTATATATACAACTATATAAGAATATACTAATAATAAGGTATATTTCAAGGTTATGAAATTGTATAAACTTTATTTTACCAACAGTTTTTCACGAGGCATACAATTTTAAAAAAAATTTTAAAACAATTTTACATTATAATTTTTTTTTTAACAATTAACAGTATTTTAACTAGTTTACGTTGATTTAACTATATGTTCCAGACAATTTAAAACTTAAAACTCCATTTTATCGTACATATAAACTAATAAAACATTTTTAGTAACTAAACATTTATATTAAAATTGCACTTCCGTCACAATTCATTTTTACATTATGTTATTTCTATAGGATGATTAAATTAGATAAGTATTCAAAAATTAAAAGAAATCATTCAAAGTAATCGAGATCAGCATTATAAATACGATTGAGAGACATCCATTAATTTATTCATCATTAAGCTATCATACTTAATTGTATATTACTTTGAAATAATAAAGATTAATATAGATTTAGTACAGATATTTAACGTTCAAGTGTTAAATAAAATATCTATTTCGTAGAGAGTATAAATACTTTGTTTCTAAATTAATAATTTTCAAGGTTTTTTTTTTTTTTACCATAGGTAGTGTATAGAGGTAAACACAAAGAGTTTAATAGCACTTTGACATTTTCTAATGGTAAAGGTGTAAGATATATTAATTACAATTGTCAAAAAATGACGTTTACATTTAATAATATTATAAAATATTTTTTTGGTTCAATGAATGCAAACGGTATAAAAATAATCAAACAATTCTTAGAAATCAAAATGTCAACAATGATAATTTAAGAATACAAATTTTTAATTTATCAAAATTTAGATAAATACAATCCAAGTTAAGTTTTTATATTATGTAATTGAAAACAAATTCATTTAAAAGCATACTTTATCTTAATAAATTATTTTATTATCAAATCAATTAGGATGGATTAAGCTAATACATTTTTATTTAGATTCTTGAAAATTCCTTAAAATTGTTAATTTCCATTAAGTTTGATAAAGTGTGGAAAACCCAACAAATGAAATAATACATATTTATACGAATGTTACTTGTATAGTTTTATCTAAGTTGTCATATCTAATTTTCTAGAAGTTATTAAATCGTTTTAATTTAATTGATTATTTATTAAATTTATAGATAGTTAATTTATTTGTAAAATTAATTTTTTTATTTAATTGTATGAAGTTCCTGTAATGAAAGTATTGATCTAAGTGTTATCACGAACATACCAGAAAATATTTACAACAAAAAACTTATACATTTTTTAAATTGAAATTATTATAGGTATTATAGCATTAATTTTAAAACAATTGATTTTATACTAAAATTAAATTATAATGTATTGTTATTTATTAAATTTCTATCACAAATTATTGTTCTATAGGATTGTTCTTATAGGTTCTATAGGGCAAAATATGAAAAAAAATTTCCCATAGAAACCTATATTCATATATAAAATACACATATGTTTATTAATAAAAAAAAAAAGAAAACTATTCTACATTAAAAAGTAATAAATGAATAAAAGTAAAAGTTCTTGGATACAAATCTCAGTGGAGTCCACCACAGGTCATGGTTGACCAAGTCATGATTTTATAAAAAAAAATTTACTTTATTAAAAAAACAGTCATAATAAATAAATTATCAGAAAAGAAAAACCAAATGCGTAATATAACCTTGAGCAATAAAAGAAAAAATATCCGGTAGTGTTATAAGTATAGATAGTACCTGCAGTACAGTGTGTACACTGGGACCAAAACTATTGTTTTAAAATACATTTATGACTTGGCGTTTTAATTCATTTATCTAATAGGTAATATCAAATTGGTGGTTTGTTATTATAAACTACCTATAGCAATGAGACAAGACATTTTTTAATCAGTATTTAAGTAAAGACAGAAAGTTTTTTAAGACATAGAAGAAATACTTTTAGTAGTATTTAAATTGAAGGGACATTTTTGACTAAAAATCAAACACTAGTAATTAATTTACCTTTATTAGTTCCATTTAGAATGAACCAACGGCTTGAAAAATCCCACCCCGATTCTGCAGCGGCTTTTAGCTCAGAGTAGTAGTTTTCTTTGTCGTTATCGGTCTTGAATGTTTGTGCGCTCATGATATCTTCCCTGTAAAAACACATAGTATGATTATACATTTTATAATTAGACTAAGTTGTTATAACTGCGTATATTATTAGAATTTCGAAAATAGTTTTAAGTTACAGTAATGAAGTAATAATTTTCTTTCTATTTGTCTGACTAATGCTTGATTAACTTTAAAATTACAAAATATTGAATATTATTAAATACTAATTTATATTAGAAACAATTAAAAACCATGTTCACCTGTAGGATTCGGGCCTAGGTCCCGTAGATGAATCTTTATACCTAGCCAATGTATATACTTTGCCGTCCTTTTCTATGTCAACTGTATGGTTTAGCATCCAATAGCTGAATTCTTTTTCCAATATATCCACATTTTCTCTAAGGAACATTGTGTCATTCGTTGCTTCAATGTAGCTTTGCATCATTGGTACTAACATTGGTGGTTGAGACCGCATAGCGTAATAAACCCGACCTCCGTTTGGAATATGACCATAGGTGTTAATGATCGACAAGAAGTTACTCAACATTCCTTTGACAGTAGTGTACATTTCGGAAAGCAACAAGCCTCTAACGATCCAGTAAGAATCCCAGTAATAGAATTCACGGAACCGTCCACCAGGTACGATTACTGGATACGGTACATATATAATAGAATAGTGATCAGGATGCAGGCGTACGTCGTCTTTTATTTTTCTACCAAGAAGCTTCCACAGCAAATGTAAGCCTCTGGCCCAATCTTGAAAATGTGGGTCTTTAATACCACCAATAAATTTTGGTTCAGGCTTCCAATCCGATGGGTCCCATGCTTCGAATTCACTGCCTTCGCTCTCAAAAGTATCGTTGAGGAAAAGCTCCAATTCTAATTTAGAGGGTCTTTGTCCCGTTTTCTTCATCATTTCCAAAAATATGCTCATAGTTTCATTTGGCGAGTGTTTCATTTTCATGTCGACAAATGTTTTTGAATCTGGGAATATACTAGACATTTGAATCACGTGCAGCAATGGTCCATAGCAGTATATATCACTAAAACGAGAACATTAAGGTATTATTTGTAAACATAAGACCAAATTTAATTGTTTCAATGTGTTATTAATAATTTTTCGAGAAAAATTGAATTGAACTAAATTATTTTATTTATCTAGTTGCATTTTAAGCTACTTTTTCAACAGTGTTAAATATTTAATACATTTTTGTAATTTTGTGTATTATATTCTCAAGTTGAAATTAAAAAGTGCTTTATAAAATTATTACACAAGGACATGTGTCATTGAAAGTATCGTCACACTTTTCAATCTGATAGATTTAGGCTGCTGAGAAATGTGCAAAAACGTACAAAATGTCCTTGTATTAAAGTAATGAGAATTATTTAAGGTATTTAATTTAGTAAAACCGCTTAAAAATAAGTAACTACATTTTAAAATAGACATATAGGTAAATTCAACGATTAGAAAATAAAAAAGTTAATAACTACAATTTGTTTAAAAGTCTTACAATTAAACTGTCAATTTTAATTAACCTTTATTAGTGTAATAATATATCACATACAATATACTATGTATGGTAATTACTCTAAACAGAAATTATAAACGAAACAGTTTTTACGGGTTATGGGTCACGGTTATTAATAGAGAAATTATAACCGGAGTCAGGCTTTTTCTTTAATATATTTTACTTAGCTTTTGTCTTTTGTGTAATCAATATTTTTTAAAGGGTTTTGGCAAACAAGATAAAAGAAAAATCTCACAGTATTGTAAGATATATTTTTCCTAATAAATACACATAAAAATTAATTTTGTCAAGTTCACAAGTCACATATTAATAGATATTAAAACATAGTAAATAGTAATTCAAAAACTTAATAGAATAGCCTTTTATCACTCAATAGAAATGAAAAATGGGATATGATATGAAAATTCGTTATAAACATAAAATATTAAACAGGTAAAAAAATAATATGCCGGTTATTTTTTTTTTTTTGCTGAAACAAACGAAATAGCACTTACGGTTTAGGTTCTAACTTTTATTTGGGAAAAATGGTCATTAATTATTTTGATAAATAGAAATTAATTATTTTAACAGGTATTTTAATAATATAATATATATTATATTATCAGAGTTCGGATTATATAGCATTGAAAAACATTGAAATATGCATTATAATATGACTACCATAAAAATCTTAAAGTAGGTTTACCATAAATACATAAAAAAAAGAAGAAAAATGTAATTCGATTTATTATCTTTTACTGACGGTTATTTTATCTTTTAAATTAACATTTATAATAATGGTTCCTAAACTGTGAGGCGCACCCCCCTAGGGGGTGCAAATACTTAATTTGGTTAAGCGTAAAGCAAGTATTTGTACTGTATATTATACTATCATAGTATCATTTATTCTTAGATCGATTGTAATTTAATTAAACAATTATGCGGACTGCTCACTTTGTAAGTTGTCTTTGGATATCGTATACTTATCAATACAGACTAAATAGTGTTTTTTTTATGTAAATATTTTTTAAAAAATAAATAAAAATTTAATCTTTTTTTTTTATTGTCTTAGCTTAAAAAATATTAGTGAATACAATTTTGGATACAAAACATAAATAAAATAAATGTTTAATTTTATGTTAGTAAATATCTGTATAATAAATATTTTGTTGCAAAATGAATGAAAAAATAATATTAATATTATTAGAACGTACATATTAAAATAGAAGAAAATTGTGTAATATTTTTATATAAATATTGAAAGACATAATTAAAAATTAAATCGAGAACTATTAATGGTGGGAGTAAATAAGTACTTTATTTATATACTAAACGTATTATTGTCACTTCATATTGAGTATATTTATAATTATTTTTAGTACGTAGCAAAGTTTTTATTTCCTAATCATAAAACTTATTGCTTATCTAAGTCAGTCAAGATACATTTATAGAATAATATAATGTCTAATGATCAATAAGACAGAATTTTTTGAGTTATGCACTTTGTTTTGAAAAATGATATAATTATAGGATTTCAATAACCACAAAAATATAACTCATTATTAATTTGTACATTTTCGAGGTATAAGGTAACCTTGACACAACCAACTAATTTAGTTATATGTACATAATCAGTCGCGCGGTACAACGTTTGGATATCTATGTAGTAGTTATCAACTGAAAATGACAATAAAGTAATTTTATAAACATGACCTTAATTTTTTAAGGGTTATTGTACTTAAGTACAGATAAAAGTTAAAAGGCAATTTACTCGCAAGACTACATATACTTATAATTCATATTTAATTTGAACGTATAATTCTTTGAGCGTCCTAATCACTCAGCTCACTATGCCGCAAACATTCTTATGATGTTTTTCTACGCATTGTGTTGTTAATAAAATAATAATAATAATAATAGTTATAACAACGAATTGGCATTAGGTGTGCTATTGCATAATAATATGGTTCGTCTACATGGGTTATGAGTTTAGGATGTACGTAAGGTCACGTCACATTCGCGATGGGGATGGTATAAAGACGTAATAATGTATATAAATGGTTTCGCGTGTGTGCACGCGCATTCAAAGTAGCAAATTGTACGGTTTAAACATTGTAACGATTTTATAATTTATATAGGTAGTGATATAATATATAAATGTTTGTCACTAAATGTGATATATAAATATTTTATTTGAATTATATTATATGCATAAAACCAGATTATTTCAAGATAGGGAATGTATGTAGATGTGTGGGGTGGTTGAACATTAGAAACAATTTTTATTTTTTTATTACTATCAAATTTTTACCAGCACATAATCTGAGAACACAGGTAAAGAAAAACGGATTTGATTGACATTGACACCAATCAGAACCCCATCAACGACAGGCAGCCATATGTAACTAGTGTTTTTCTCTCTCATTCGCATACACACACACACACACATACACACACACACACACACACACACACACACACACACACACACACACACGCACGCAGTAATTGACGGGTTGCCAATACACAGCTATTTCGTTAGACGAATACACTATGTCGCGCGCGCGCCACAAGACAAAACGCATACAGGTACGAATAATAAGTAACAGTACGTACACATATAATATGTGCACATGCAATTATTATTATTATTATGATTATATTTTTATTTTTTATGACCCACATCGTAGGTTCGTGAAACGAAAATAATGTTAAAAATAAATACAACAACGATTGAGAAGACGTATAGGTATCGGCTGCACACGCACTTCAAGTCTGAAGGAAGATCGTACGAGATAACATCGGAAAAAATAAATAAAAAATACATCACGTTACAATGAATGTGTCTTTAAATTTCAAACGGTTGCCGAGTGCAGATTTGAAAACGATTCGTTGGCATATGCGAAGGTAGTCTATACTGGTAGAATTTGTTTTATACGACTAATAACAATAATAATAATAAAGCCAGTCATAAACGTAACTTATTATGATCGCTGGAACTAATAGACCGAACACTAATCAATGGAACCGATTTCGAATAATTTGACCTACACAATTCACTTTCAAATAATACGCTATATGACTATTCACAATCATTAAATTGAATTTAAATAATGGCAAAGAAAGAGAGAGAGAGAGAGAGAGAGAGAGAGATAGAGAAAAAGAGAGAGAGAAAAGGTAAAAATTATTATTCAAATAGCCATATCATTGTATTAATAAATAGTATATATCACACGTACAGATGACTGGTGTTATGATAAATACTTTTATTTTAGCTAATTCCACTACTACTCTAGGGTTTGCTTTCATATTTTGTCTCACGGCCAAAACTTAGAAATCCGCGAATCTGAAAAAGTTCTGACGAGCCACAGTAGTATATTCGATTTTATTTTTATGCACATGGTAAAAATAAGACGATAACAGTCATTTTTAAATGACTTATCAGTAGGATCAATAATACTTTTGCTTGTTTTAGTACATAAGTGTAGCGGTTATTTTCTTCTTTTGGTTAGTCCGGAAACTTTAAATGATATAAGATTGAAAGTAAAGCTACACCAGGGTAAATCTTTGTAATCTTGCCAAAATATTTGTGAACACGAGTATAGGAAAAAAAATAAAACGGTATAAATAGACGATTGCTGAAATCACGTCATAAAAACTGAACAATCCCGTAAAAGAAATATGACAATATTTGCCGCAGATTTTTTAATAGGACTTTCTAAAAAACGTAAGCATATTTATACATATCGTTGCGTAACATTTAACACACAATTGATTGTACTGATGAGTATTTAATAGAAATAAGCTTAAACTATGCACTTATATACTTCGACCCTACAACGCTTTAAATGAATAAATAGTTTCCGTAAGCCATGGGTAATTAGCATTGGTTTACGTTTTATGCGATAAGAAAATATCGTGATTAGATTATTTACTGATAATTTATGCAGCAATTAAATAATCGACATGTGTTTTTTTTTATTGTTCATTAAGCGTTATTATTTTTTTTTAACATTCTCTGGTGAAACTTAACTAAAATTTGATTATGAAGTTGTTGAGATAATACATAAATCGAATTGAAAATGTAAAAATAGATAACAACAGTAGGTGCACAAAATATTGCGAAAATAGAAACGGGGAGACAAAAACATAGAGAAAATAATATAACTCTACATAGCTGACATATAAGATTAATTTTAGGAAATGTATATTGTCATATTACGAGAGTAGCTAATCGCCTCGTTAGCTAGTAACGTCAGGTAACCACTATAGTGTACGTACAAGTTTTGATCACGATAAAAGCAGATAAAGTACGCATTAATTTACTTCAAATTGGCACCCATCGCCAAAATAAATTGTACATTTTCCCCTAAAAAAAAGAACACCAACCAGGCTTTAATTATCTACTAAAAAATCGCATAAAATAAAAAAAAAAACGGTCACATATTGTGTATAGAATTCGCCGATAACGTGTTTACTCATGTATAATTTGCGAGGAGTTGAAATTTCAATAGTTAATACACTAAAAACAAGTGGTGGCCAAGATAAATATCGTACATGAACCTTGAATTAATATTTTAATGCTGCAACGCGGGAGCTGGTTCGTATTAAACGAGTTATAATGTGTACAGGCAGAGATCGCTTAGAAAGGAGAAGTAAAAAAAAAAAGAAACAAAAAGTTACCAGACAGGGGATAAACAGGCCAAACATCCTTAATATTAAATTTATTCGGCGAATTGCCTAAAGCTTTAAATTTTTGATCATTACAACCGTACAGCTATACTTATTATGTATTTATACTTGTTAAAAAATAATGAATTAAAATACTCGATCTTATAGGGTATATAAGTAATAAAATGTCAGTCATTAAAGAATTACGGAGAAATTTTGTGATGTGCATATCACATAATAATACCGTACAAGAATTAGGAAATAAATGAGATTGATAGTAGGAAATTGCGAAATAACTTAATATTTTATTCATAAATTATAATTTTAAAGATATTTCTGTTTTACTTCAACAAAACCCTTTAATAAAAATAAAGTCTTAAATAACTTGGAGTGACACAAACGAATTTTTAGCATATATGAATCCATATCGAACACAGAATGCGCATATCTAACAATTAACAATTAATTTCATCTCATCGGATAGTAGATACCTACTAATAGTAATAATTATATTGTTAGAAAATAGCACAAGTAGTGTAGAATACGTTTTTATGATAGCTAAAAAACTCCTGTAACATTACGCGAGAGTATAGGAACACTAACTAGGTATGGAAATTTTTTAAATCACTCGCGCAAGGAAGGCCAATCAACATTATTATCCTCCAAATGTTTATAAGGCGAGTTCTTTTTTTATTTTTGGAATTTAATTGAAAATAGAAGACAATTTATCATAAATAATATTTATCTAATGATTTGATTAAAAAATTTTTTTAAAAAATAAACAATTAACACCGGTTTTAAAAGTAATCATACTAAATAGCATATGTCACATTGATGCAATTAATGGAGATAACAAAAATGCAATATAGTGACCTATCTTACCTTTCACATGTGGGCGACAAAGCAACATGTTGATCCGCATCCAAACTCCAACATCCGTATAAGGAACTCATCAGTAGTATTAAAGTTATCATAACAAAATTTGTAAGTACGCCCGCACTTTGAGGCATTTTATTAATTTTTTTTCTTAATGACTTTGACGGAGTGAAATAAAAAAAAAAAATTAGAAAATCAAAAACTAAATGTGTTTGTAATAATACTCAAAAGACGATATTTAAATAAAAATAACACTATCACAGATCAAGCTTATTTTCCCAGCAAAACGATGACTTTGAAGCTTTTATATAAATTATTATTATTTTTTTTATTTTATATAAATAATAAATGAAAGAATTTATATTTAAGCTCCGATAAGTTAGTTATATTCTTGAATCCAATGAGGATGAAATTTTTTTTTTTCGAGAGCTTACTTCCTTGTAACAATCTTTGATGCTGATTTGCCGGCTGGCGTTCCAGAAACGTTGACTAATGTCTTCAGTTTGCTAACGCGCCGGTGGCTCAATGGCTGTATTCGAGCCCTGAAAACAGAGCAAAAAATTCGATGCGATAAGAAAAATAATAGAAAACTAAAATCTAATAAAATAGTAATTATGATAATAATAACAATAATAATAACAGTACGATTATATTATAAAGTATCTTCTCGGCAAAATGAGTTTTATTTTCCCAATCGACTTTCAATAAAATGCAATATATTAATCAATTAACTCGTACGTTTTAATATGAAATATATCTATTTATGAACAAACACAATAAACATATGTATACATATTATAAACTTGTGAGTGTTTCAAAAATTGAAATTTTCGTTTCCGTCTGCAGTTATCCGTGGCCACCAAGAGAGAAATATGCCGCGTTCGTGCGCGGGCACACACACCACGCCGGAACAAACAAAAATCACACACACAGAGAACAATATATTAAGTATATTATTATTATTATTATTATTATTACAATTATTATTAATATAATTATTAATATTATTATTTATTTCGAGACACCCACGCGCACGGTTCCGGGTCGTCGTCAACGGCGCACTCGCAAATAATAATGTTTTTAATCGTGTATCTTTTTAAATTTTTTTATTTAAAAATATTTTACTATATATTTCGTCTGTGTGTGGACCTGTGCTTTTTTCGGTTGGCGCAGACACTCCACAGAATCGGCACTGACAGCCAAGTCCACTGCCGCCGTCATCGTCGGTGCCGCGCCATTCTGCCTTGGTTCACTAAATATCCCTACCACCATACAGCCGACGTCGCGAATTATTATTGCCATTGCATAAATTAGAGGGAGATTGTAATCGCACGCACACTCATACGTAGTACATTGGCACGCGCACTCACACACATACGCACGGACGCACATACACACACATACACAAGCACATACACACACGCATACTCTCACTTACACTTACAATTACAAGCATGCGGACGTACATACACGTACGAGCTCACGCGCCGCACAAACACACATACATAAACTCATATGGTAAATTCAATACACGGTTATCATCATTGTTATTCGTATAGACACTATATAATTGTTTTGACGAAAAAATGCCGACATACCCACGGTGTATCATCATCGACGAGATGTAGGACACGAATATTATAATATTAAGTATACCCCGCGCGTCCGAGACGACTTTTATATAGATATTTATTAAGACTAATATTTTTACAAGCCAAAAATAAATCCATCAAACCGTGAACGAGGAACCAAACACTGCACGCTACTATAGCACACTAAACGGACGTACTGTATGTGTGCTTGACGACTGTATACGCCACTGCGGTGACTCAATCTCTTGCCCAGATAACCTACAGGTCGATTATTATAATTGTTATTTCTATTATTATTATTTTTATTATTATTACTCATTGTCATGTAATTGGTAAACGATATCTATGGTATTTCGACGGACTCATCGTTTTGTTACGAAAACTACGCGATCTCTATCGTAACCGCTATCACTCGCAGTTCGCTTGCACAACCGTAATATACGCGGCGTTTGTGTGCATGTTTGTGTGTGTGTGCGGATCGCATTTCCGGAAAAATCGAACCTTCGTGCTTACCTGTGTACTCGACATGTATATAGTGTGGTTATGCGCAGTACGGTATTTTTCCCTGTGAAAAACATACTTGTCGGTGCATAATAGTTTCTCGACCTCGTGTGCCGTAGTAGATGTAACGTGAGAGGATTTCGATTCCTTTATAGGAACGCGTCAGCCCGCAGTGTATATGCATGTCGTTGCACCATTAACACAGTGTTACGCGATTTTCACGCTATTAAACTGAAATTCTGCTGCAGACCTAATGGACAGCAGACGTATGGTATAATATTGTTATTAACGCAGTAATCGTTCGATTTATTGGAAACAGTAAAACCCTTCGGGCTTACAATCGTAATCAACGCGAAACGTCCATTAATGTGACCCATTTCAGTTTTCAATGAAAAATAATAACAATCCGTGCAGCATTTATCTCTGCAAACCATATAGGTAGGTAAACGAGAAATATTGAATTTGCTGACTTCCACGCATTTCTTTTTGAATATATTTTAAACGTTGATACGTGTAAATTGTATTGGTACGCGCATATATATAGATGGATTACCCAAGGATAATAAGAGAAGATACCGGAGTGAATTGTTCCGTTGCATAGATACATGATGAAATTCGGTCACGTCTATATATTGCGTCCAATGAAATTAGCTGCAATACTGTAATCGACAGATTCTATTTATAATAATAATAATAATAATGATTATAATAATATAAACAAAATGTTGATTAATATTATAAAACAATGGTTTACTGTCCTAATCATATTTATTGTAATTGTAAGTTTTACGAAGTACGATTACTGTCACCGCAACGAAAGAAATAATGACACTGATTTTCGTGAATAAAAAGCAGGAAAATTGTAAAATCGTATTAACATAGTCAATACACCGAGCTGGAAATTAATTTTCAAAATTATTAGGTGTTCGTCGCGAGTATTGTTAAACATAATATTACATAGCCATGAGTTACTTACACACTAAGCATACTTGAAACTTATTTTGAGGTTTTTTGAATATGGCCTACACGATAATTGCTTATGATTGACCTCAAATATATTTAAAAGCAATGGTAGATTCAAGGAAAAACTAAAGATTTTTAAATACCATTTTCTTCAAACAATTGTTTATTTATTATGCCTTATTAATACAATTAATATATTAAAATGTCACATCCTTTATGTTGTTAACTAGATACTATTTGGATATGCAGATATTATTTAGGTGTTCAAATAAAACAATACAATAATAAAACAGGAACTACAAGTATATATTATGACCTCGAAAGAAATTATTTAGAATAATAATAATGTATAGTAAGTAATACGGACCCGAATGAAATAATAAACTCGTCTAAACGCCTCGTTATTAGTAGTTTATTGTATTTTTATGTTCAACAGGTAGAAACTCTATTAATTTAAACTACACTGCTGATATGTGTTTATAATTTATAAAACTTTTGATTGTAATAATACAAAATAAAGTATTTAACTATCAACTCCGTAAAAAGAATAACCAATTTTATACTTGAGATATACTATTTTTTTTAAAGAAACTTTTCTACAACATCGATATTAATTAGCGTTTAATCAGTAAAAAATCTTTTATAACACATAAAATGTTCCTGTGGAATTGTATCGATTAAAATACATTATAATGTTATTATATACACATACGATTAAGTCAGTGATTTTTAGACATCGCGGAGTTATTTTTACTGTCCATGCAACCATTTAATTTAAATATTTATTTACATGTATGCAAACAAATACTTTAATTATTTGTAGGCATGAAATGTAATACTAACAAAAAACATTTTATGTTATTGGAAATTCGATTTTACCCCATAAAACTGTTATTTTTTAATAACTTTATTCATTATTTTATTGATTTAAGATTATTTATTTCATTATCTACTATCCTGATATATATGACCTATAATAGTATTATGAAAGTTTTTTAGTATTCCACTATAAACGTTGAAGAAATAAAATCATTAAAAACTGTTTAACATCGTGACATAAATTTGTTCGTATAAAATGTATGCAATATTTATAAATACAAATGAATATTATATAAACACAAAAAAGTGACCATAAAGTTAATAACAAATTTTAAATTAGTTTTATAGCCTAAGACATTAATATTTCAGCAACATTTTGTTATTAAATTAGCCGTTTAAGTTACAATGCCTTAATTTATCTCTGATCACAGTGTATTTCGGAATATGTTTAGAAAAAAAATTTAGATTTACAACAATCAGGAAATATGTTTAAAGGAAATATGATCAAACTTAATAGAAAATAATAAAAACAATTTCGCTTATCATTCAAAACTGTACGTATAATTTTAAATTCGAAAAAAATAATTAAGAGTGACGTCATTTTGGGTAATTCAAAAAATCAGGTTAGATTCTTAGATAGTATATTATTATTATTTAAAACAAGATTTCTCATACAGGTAAAATAAATTTTAAAGAGTACGTAACTTGGTAAACAGGTATTTCAATTTTATTTGCCCACATAATACCTAATTCAAATTTATTTGAACACAAATTCCTATTTAAATAGAAGAAAACTTCAAAATATCAAAAATCATAAAACCTACACGTGAATAATATATACTTATTACTTTTTATTATACATAGATAAAAATAATAATTTCATAATAAAAAAAAAATTACATTCAAAATATACGAATATTTAAAATCAGCCTTACAAAACCTGAAAGACCAGAACAATTAAAAGACCGTTTTATCATTTAATTGTTAAGAATAGTTTGAAAAAATAGATACATTAATAAAGAACCTGATAAGTACAATGGTACAAAAAGTATATTATTGTTATTTTTGTACAGTAGATTAATTATGATTTAATAATTAAAATAATTGAATTAATATTAATACATAAATTATTATACTGCTATCGTTTCAGATAAGAAATATAAAATGTATACATTGTTAATCATAATTTTACAATATTTGGTCATGCATTGTTTTATTTTGTAGTTTAAAACAATTTTTTTTTTTTATCACATGAGTTCGTCTATTATATAAATCACTTATTTTATAATTATAAAGCCCACAGCCTTACAGTAAACCATTAGTTTAATAATAGAATGTCAATTTCAGTACACGGCGTTCAATAATAAGGGAAAAAAGTATCTAAATTATACCAATATAGTGTAAAAAGAATATTTTTTTGAATTACAAGTAAAGTAGGTATACATATTTTATTAAGAAGCATTAAAAAAAAAAAAAAAAAAAAAAAACAATTTTAGTATATTACATAGAATACATACAAATCAATTATGTTACAACAGTTATATTAATTTCTTAATTAAAATATTAATTTCAAAATGGATATTTTGAATATGTAACTTTAATTTGTTTAGCTTTTTGCTAAACAAATTAGTGCTTAATAAATTATAATCTATCAAATTTATTTATATTGATTTGAATAAATACACGAATACTAATCATTGATTAAACCATTTATTAAAAAATAAAATAAAATATTGGTTATTAAATTCATAAATCAATTTTGAACGAAATAATTGAAGATTTTTGGTCAATGAGCTTACAAAATTAGGCTATAAAAGTTGAAAAATAATAATCTTTTAGTTTAAAGTAATTACTAATCCAGACATAAATTAGATCTTGCTGATATATTTTGATATAACGCAGTAAATAATCTGATAAACTACTATTAAGAGTAGAGTATTATTTTTTTTTATTTTTTTATAAAATCTATATCTAGGTATATCTTGTGGAAATATTTCCAATATCATATTGTTATAAGTGTCATTACTTCACTGATTTGCAGACATTTAAAACATAAACAATATAATAATCTTTGTAATTATAACACAATTAAAATCTATCATAAATCATAAAATACGCATTTATCGATTTCATAATGTTTGAAGTTATTCTTTTTACACATTGTTATGATTTTAATATGTCTCATGTTTAAAGTTTTTAAATAATCACTCGCAGAAAAAAGTCCTTAAACTCAACAAATTATTTTCTTTTAAGTTTATACCACACTGAATTTTTCTTATTTTTTTTGAATAACTGTCTGTATTTTGTTACAATGGATTAAATTGATCTAGTAAATCAACCTACCAACTTCATACACACGATATTTCAAAAATACATTTTGCATTATTAATTATTACAATGATTATAAATATGTTTTTGAATTCTGTAGATATAAAAAACCGGATTCACCTATATACTACACAATATACGTCTCATGTCATTTATAATGCCATTTATTATACTTGTAAGAGATAAATAACAAGAAGTGAGACATTAAGACATAGTTCATGGTTTATATTTTGCAAACTATATTTACTATTAACTTTAAATTATTTGTAAACAGGTTAGTTAACTCAATGAATAGGCGGTACATAAATATATATATATATATATATATATATATATATATATATATATATATATATATATATATATATATATATATGTATTGATGGAAAGAACGCGATCATTTTGTGTGATTTAAACATAAGTGTGTTCGATTTTCAAGGAATAAACTTGAGTGTGAACTTAGTTCATATATTTTATGAACGCGAACAAGTTTAATTCAATATAATAAAAATTATTAATTTATATTTTGCTGTACTCGATAAAATCAATAGTATCAGAATAAAATTCAATACATTAATTACATAATCAGAGACATTACACAGGTTTAATAACGTAAATTTTGAAGGTATAAAAAAACTTTAGAGGAAAAGTTTCTCAGAAAATAGGAAAATCTAAATTTAATTTCAAAAAGAAAGTTCTCAACAAAATGTATGTTGCATGACTCTGCAAAAAGATATAGCCCGTTTTCAATAGGCATTAATGCTGTATTTACACTATATTTTTATTTTAATACGATAATCTTGAATTAATTCATTTTGAAAATGAACTTTAAATAATTAATTTTAAAAATTATGAATTAGCTAAATTTTTAAAGAACTTATCCATCACTGTATATATATATATATATGTGTGTGTGTATTTATTTTTATATAAATCTTTGAGAATACATATAACTATATACTATATCAGCAGGAAATATATTATCCATACGACAAGGTACAATAACATCGAAGTCATCCATTGACCGACTCATGAGGTTCAAATTAAAAAAACTTACCTTAAAACTTACTTTAAACATACATAAATGGTCAAAAATCAATATAACTTACATATATGTTCATTATTTCTGTTAATTTGTGATGCTCGAAAATATATTGTCGTAAATTCATCGTGACGTCATTTCGTCTTAATTATACATAGTGGAACTTGAAATCAAATTAAAAATAAAAAAAAAAACTGATCTTATTTACATTTATACTAAATGTGTTTTATAATTATATCGATTAGTACCAATATAAATATACTATTACATATTATTATATTATCACTCATTATGTTTCTTATTTCTGTTAGTTCGACGTCGTTAAAATGCGTGAGAATGTCTAACCACATATGTGTTAATAAATAATTTTATATTACTGATAAGGTTATCGCAGCAAACATTCAATTTAAATATCAAATTATACAGACTGCTTATTCAATAGCGAAAAACTGTACCTGCTGTCCTAAATTTGTCATAAAATATGGGATAAAATTAAGCACCTCAATTCACATAATAAATACAAAACAATCCTCTCTATCTTACTTCCATTAAAAAGGTATAAGATATTGATCATCCTTTCTATGTTCTATGAAGAAATTATATGTTATATCATTTAATAATAAATTATAACTTACTCAATTTTAATTAAATTCACAAATTATAGATTAATCGACTTATCATACAAAGACCCCTCTTTGATAATGTAATATATACCAAATATTCATTTTTATAACTACTGCCAACAATCTTTATACGTCAAATTTAAATCAGAAGTAAACATCTATAGTTCTTGCAGGAGAATGGGATAGTTAACCGCTGGGATCCCCTTTAATTGACGCATTTTAATGATTAAACCACAAACAACATAATACAATTGTTTTGGTAACTCGAAAAAAATTCTCAAATCACCGGTAAATAATAATTTGATAAGCTATTATTAATCATTTATTCGAGTATTTGGATTGTAATTGTAATATATATACTGAAATAAATTATTAAATACTTTAAAAGAAATTATTTAAAATGTAAAAAAAAAAAATAATATTCTTTATTAAAAAACTATTTGTCAACTACTAATGGAAGCAATATAAAGAAGCACTGTAAATACTAATTTTATTTCCATTACACAAGTGATACTATAATTTACAAAATTAATTGTATCGAAACAAAAATAATCTCATTATTCATGAAAATTAGGCAATCGAAAGGATTTCAATACGCGCATAGCGCTAATTGATAGAAAGAAAGCCTAATAAAAAAAAAGAACCGGATGGGCCTCGCTCTGCTGTACAGTTGGGGGTGGAGTGCACCTCGTTTATAGGATAGGTCATTATTACAATGGATTTGTTAAGTTTGAATGCAATGATAGATATCATTGTATACGAATAACGATTCTGAACGGAGTTAATATGTTTGTCTATGATATAATACATTGTTATTTATAAATATTGTAAAAAGTATATTTTATTTTGAAACGATAAATATATTTTTCAATTAGGATGGGTTGGCAGTTGCATACAGCGACATAGTTTGTCAGTCTAGAATATTATACATTATATTATATTTTACATGTAATTTTATGTCAATATTCGCTGTTCAAACGCTTATAAAAGAAAATTGTGCCTATGGATTTTAATAATTTTTGAATGACATTAAGAACTACTTCTGTGGAATCTTCTTAAATTTTCAATTATTTTGTACGAGCCAAATTTTTTTTATCACCGATTAAAAAAATAAAATGTAAAAAAATCGAATATTTTAAATGCCTATAAGTGGCTTAAAAATCAATATAATATTTTGAAAAAAATATTTCATAAAAGAAATACCAATCTTAACAGCTGATAGAAATTTCAAAAATCTGCAACTTATACTTTTTGAATTATAACAAATATTTAAAATCGTTTGAGAATAAATCGCTATTTTATGCAATTTCGTAAATATTTAAATTTCAAACAGTCATAAAATGTTTTCCTCTAAGTCCAGTAGAAATTTTTTTAAATATTTTTGAAGAGTAGCTTATAGATAACCTAGTGTTAAAATTTTAAACCTTAAGTATGAACAGAAAAAATTTTATGAATTTTTATCTCCAAAATAACTTGCAAATTTTCGCAATTTTTACATATTTCGTATAAATTGGAACTTTGAGCACTTATAAAAAAAAAATTGTGACTTACGATTTTAGATTTTTTTTTATCAGTTAAGGAAAAACTTATAAGAAGCTTTGTATTAAATTTTCAAGATTTTCTGGCCAGCCAAAAAATTTTTATCGTTATTTTAAAAAAAAAATACTTAAAAAAATTGAAAATTTCAGTTGTCTATTAATAGCTCAATAAAAGTCAAAATACTTTGAAAATGTAACGGTGTATAGAGAACGCTAATCTTAACATTTGGTGAAAATTTCAAGTATTTATATCGATTAGTTTTTGAGTTATAGCAAAATAAAAAATTTGATTTTGTCGAAAACTGGTTTTGCGTAAAAACTCCCGTTTTCCCCAAAATTTTTTAGGGTTTTTCCCGTCGCATTTAAAAAATATTGAAAATTTTTTAGTTTTGACCCCTCAAAGTACCAAATAGATTCACTTTCCTTTCAGAAAAGTTGCTACATAAGGCAATCGAAGCATTTTTACTGCCCCAAATCGTGTCGACAGACACAAAAAAAAAAAACAATAAAAAAAATAAAAAATAAAAAAAAAAACACACATCTTTGTAAAACCAATAGATTCCATCATTCCGTTCAGAATCTAATACAGATGGATTAAATGGAAGAAGTATTTTCTTAAAATTAAAAAAAGATTTTATAATATTAAAAAAATTTTCAACTATAAAGCCTTCTTGAGATTCATTATATAAATATTTTTAATCAAATGTATTATTTTAAAAATAACTATAGTTGTAGGAGGAATATTATTATTCTAATACAAAAAAAGAGTAGTCAATAATAATAAAGTATTTTCGAAAGTGAAAACTAATCAATATTTTATGGTTTTCCTAACCTTCGTCAATAATAACGTAGATACTCCCATAAAATGTACAACATTGATGCGCAGATGAGTTTAAGTGGAGTTCTTAGACCTTTATATAGTAGCTAAACCAGGAAGCTATTTATCTTTCAAACACAATAGAAACAGTGAAAAAAATATGGACCTATTACTATTATGAAAATTATACTATGCATCATCAGTACAATAAAAAATATTTATGTGGTATTTTTTTTTTTTTTAACCAGAAGTTTTGTATGAATGCAAAGCGAATTATTACTTATCGAAGACGATTCACGTTCATATTTAAAAATATAAAAATTATAATTTTTATTAATCCGTTTAAAGCATCATTACTGAAAAATTTACTGACTTAAAAACTGCATGGAAACAACTAGTGAACTACATTTAATTAAATTCTTTCGTATTTAGTCTACACTGTGTACAACGAATAATTACCGTGAAATATGGCGTCTATTGATTGATAAAAACCAATATAAGATAATGAGGATAATTGTGCTAGAAGACCATGAGGTCAACGAGAAGCCAATTGACATAGACAGTTTTCAAATACTTGAATAATGTTTCAGTACTTTTTGTGCATATAACCTTCTGTAATAGTTTCTAAATTAATGGAAATCTAAACAAATATTCAAAGAGTTGGCATATTTATAATTCTGATTTATGATTCATTTTGTCTGGGAAAATTTATGCACAAACAAAATTTCATAGACAAATCTTAGTTAATATAAGGTTAAAATAATATATAATGTATAATTCATAAATATAGATAAAGATAGTTTGCCAAATTATTAAGAGAGTGATGTTTTCAATAACAAGGCACATGTATATTGCCAACAATTTAAGACTTCCTGTTACGTTTTAAACATTTTCTAAATGAATCCTATCCTGCACGTAATTTTAGTGACAAAAAAATAAAAAATGTTAAGAAATAACTATAAAAAATAAATATATAAAAAATCCCAGTTTTATGCAATGACAAAAAATAGACATTTTTTTTATATATACTTAATAATATTATAGTTATTAGTTATCATTATAATAGTATATAAATGTATCACTATTAAGTCACGAGTATAATAATATAACAACAAATAAGTCATAATTAGAGGTCGCATATTTTTATAATTTTACATATTTGTTTCTAGTCTATGCAGTTAAATGGGAGTGAGAAATCTATACGATTCATGAAACACAGAATTCACAAGAAAAAATTTATTTTGCATAAAAAAGTATATTTTAGAGTTTAGAAAATATTTAACACGTTAGGAAATATTTGAGAATATTTTTGTAATATCGGCATATAATGAACATATTTCACTTATATCAATTTTTTGATAAATACAAAGCTCACTTAATGATTTATATCTGGGTTTCTGAGTTTTAATACAAATTAATCTCTAGGTATCCTATATCGATTGCGATAGCACATCGGTTATTATGTTAGCTGTCACGATTATTCGTCGTCTACTAGTCGTCTGTCTCGTCTCGTGTTAATATTGGAGTCCGATAAACTAATTAATTAAATTAAATATATTTAAAACCAAATTAATAAAAAATAAATTAAACTGATTTTTTTTTAAATATTAAAAGAATATTTTGCATATTTAAAGACATAAAACATCATATAATTGGTATTTTAAAAGAATATTAAGAGAATATATTGTCTATTTTATGTGACATAAAAACATTATATTTTAAGGTTTTTAAGAGAATATAAATCTGACCTCTAGTCATAATTAATTTATACAATGGTAAACACGAGTCTACCTACACAGTGATTAAATAAAACAGATTTCACGCTAGCAATTTTAATTTGATAAATTTGATATAATTCAAAATTAATAACTTGAGAAGAGTAACATATGATAATTGAAATCGACTTCTTATTCACAGTTTTTTTTTTTTTTTATAGTAGGTACCTATTTATTTTTCAAGTGTTTCCATACATATTATTATAAACTAGAAACAATCAAAACTATACTCGCAACAATGGAAACTATACTTACAAACCTAATTTTAATTGGGGGGGGGGGAATGTACAATTTTTAAAAATTGAAGCTTTTTTCTTATTTTTGAGTTCACGTGCGGGAAAATGTTTGGCAATTTTACATAGATTCGATTAGATTAAAAATCGTTAACGTTAAATAAAATGTATCAGTCAGAACTAATCATAAGAACATTCAGTGCATTTTTTAAACTAGTTAACTATACGACAAGAATGTCGTCCAGTGAAAATATTTTGTTGCTTAATTGTCGATAATGTTTTAAAAGACTAAGCGTATACCTTAATTAATTGTAAAAGGAATTTTTTTTTTTTTTTTAATTATGTAAAAAAAAATTAGGTAATATGGATAAATTTGTATATAATACAGTATATTGCCACATTATCTATATTAATTTTTTCAACTATCATTAAAATGTATTTTTTAATAGTTATGCGGACCTAACATAAAATAATACTATAAACTATTTTGAGAGAAAAATGGTTTGTGCCCAGTGAATTTTTTTTAAAAAATGCACTGAGAACATTTACTAATAATTAATTAGTAATTTAATTTGTAAATATCTATTTTAAATTGTCTTATCCTTTTTATTAACGAAAAACAAACGAATACTATAAACTATAACTTACAATCATTATAGAATTATTAAAATTGTATCATTCATAACACTTATTCAATATATATTAAACGGTATAAATATTATGTCACATAATTATAGATAAAATTCTAGGTACTTGAAAAAAGTATTTTAAAGATATTTCGTTTCAATTATTATTAAATTTAACTAAGAAATTAATTATTACAATTTACGTCATATAATATCAAAAAACGTATCACTGCATTTTCAATATGTTTCTAAAATAAAATAATGTATTAAATTAATACTAAAAGAGAGACAAATCCAAATAAATTTGTTAGATGTAATAAAATTAATACCTCTGATATTTAGTGGCAGGTTTTATTGCTATTTAATTATTACCTATGCGTTATTCATTCTACATTGTGTGTTAATATTTCAATTTATGATGGATAAGTAAACATTTTTTAATAATTAACGAAACCAAATATTATAGACACCTTTTAAACCATTCGAAAATTCAAAATTTTTTTTCTGAAAAATTTTCATCACTAGCATTTATTAGATATTAATATTTAATTTATGTTATTAAAACACTGCCTGAGGTGATAGTAATAATAAAATAGGTAACGATGAAAAACTAAATATTACGAAAAAAAACTAAACAAAATATTTTATGCATACATTTGTTGGCAAACGAAAAAAAAAAGAAAATATATATTAGTATTATTAGATTTATAATAACTTTTTATATACGTTGTTTTTTTTTCTAATAATATTCGAAGAAATTATTATACGTTGGTAATCGATTCATAAGAATACGTGGTTATGTAAACATAAAAATATGGCAACACACAGATATATGATTTACCTGTTACATCAGATACGGTGAACGTAAAGTGAAAAACGGCACCTACCTAATAAATTGTTAAATTCATTACGGAAAAACTTAGTGTGTTCTTTAAAATAAATTTGTCTTATACGTTAGAAAAAGAAATAATAATTAATACTGTAAATAAAAATCGTAATGTAAAATAATGTAAATATTCATCAGAAAAAGATAATGACCGTTGCTGTCGAAACTAAAGTTCAATACAAATAAATAAATTAATGAATAAATAATTAATAATCACCTTTTAAATAATTTAATAACTAATCACAACTACTTTGCAAACACTTACTGCACAGCCAACTTTTTGGTACGTACTATTTTTTCTGTTGTCGCGTCACACCTAAGCGCTTACAGCAGTCATATTGTTATAAATCGACCAAATTACTAGACTATCACTTTCAAGGGCAAACCATTTCGAACATTTTATTTTCGTCTTATCAGATATCGCAATGATTTGTTATCTTTAACTGTAGTAAATAAACTTTGTCAACGCGTTAACAATAAAATCATTATGTACTGTTGGTAAGAAAACTGAATTGTGTACGATTATTTATTTATCCAAATGACACACAATAAATTATAATAGTGCTTCTGGTTTAGACGAAGTTGAATTAGATTACGACTAAGGTTACATCGTGCTGTATAATTTATAATTAATTTTATTATTACAATAAGTTTAATATTAAATTCGATTCGTTTATTAGTAGTCGATAACTGCGTTGGTTAATCGCTAAAAAATTACGTATAAATAATAAGACAGAGCAGGTTAAATATGTTTATATGTTTTATAAGCGCATAATGTTATGTTAAAGTCACTGTCGCACCAGTTTCAATACCGACCGACGAGAATGCTTCTATTCAACATAGACAAGAACTTAACTATCATTGATCAAAGAGCGTTCGAGTGAAAGAGAAAAACGCGAATAGAAAAGACGTACTACGAAAACTATGGTCGTCACGACAATCGACTATATCATTACTTTATTACGTTAATTATATTTCCTATAGTTACGGGACCGTCATCGTAATAATTCTTATAACTGAGAAACACGAGCGGGAGGAGTATCACATGCATAACTATTCATGTTTATGGCTTCGATCGTGAATGATAAGAGAGTATGTTCCCGTGTACGTAGTTCGTTAATTTAATCGGTTCGTCGTCGTCGTGCCATTTTCATGATTAGTCACAGCCGTTGGATTTCCGTCTTGATTTTGAATCAATTGCTGATCACCGAACTGCCACTTAAAGATACACACGATTTCTCAACGTTATGTAACTCTGCACACTGACACAGCAATGGTATATTAACCTCGGTTTCGGTAGCGAGTTAGTGGTTCAGATAGAATTTCCTCGAAATTTTACGTCAAGTTAAAATCTCCCGTATTGTCCTCCTTTAATAAGTTTCTAAATGAGCGATTTACAAAGCCACGTTTGTACCATTATAACTAAAAAAAACTACTTGAGTACGCCCGTTATGATAATCATTTAATTAGAAACGTATTTACTGTGACACTATTTAAAATACGTAATTAGTTGATAACAATGTTTATGCACTTAGAATGAATGTGATATGTATACATTTATACATTAGTACCAAGTATGCATTCAAAATATAAAATATGCATTTTAGTTAAAAAGAAAACACGTATTTAAAAAAAGAGTATTTAATTTTTATTAATTATTTTTATATATTTTTTTTAATATGAGTATATAATAATTTATAATAAATACGAGCGTTACACTGTGTTACAAGGTTTTTTTTTTAAATTTATTAAGCTTCAATCTAAAAATATTTGGGAAAAACACAATTATAGGGATCGATAATTTATTATTTATATATATTTATATTCTTAAATTTCAAAAATATGCATCTAAAATATAAAAACATAAATATGCAAAAATATGTAAAGTAAAAATAGTATTATTTGATTTAGTAGAATATTCGTACTTAGTATGCATTAAATTGGACCAATAGAAAAAAGTGTGCAATTTAATAAACATCCTAGCCCTAATATTAAACAATTGAGAGCTCTAATTTCAAAGTTCACATTCTCCTTTGCTCGACAGTAATGAGATTGTACGTTTTAAAACAAACTTGTTCAAGTAGATTGCACTTTTTTAAACCAAATACAATTTTCTCTCTTAAAATACACTGAAGATGGACTCTTTTTCTCGAAAATAGTGAGTTATTCGAATTCAGCGCTGACAATTGAATATGTAACGATATCTATCTCAGTTATCATGAAAATGGAGAATTTACACTTTGAAACTAGTGCCTTCAATTATTTCTTACATTTTTAACTTATTTTTATTGATACAATGAGTTCTAGTCAATAATAACCCTCTTATTTCATCTACACATACCCTATAAATTTAAAAGTAAAAATGAAGGCAAGCCTAAAAATAAAAATAATTGATGAAAAATTAAATTAATTAATTATACACTAAAAATTGTAAAATATTTTTAAATCTTAAACATTAAAAGTAAAATTAATTAGAATACAAAAAATAATTCACAGAAATGTAAAATATGCATGTAAAAGTAGAATAAAATATAAAATAATTATCAAAAATAAATTTTATTTCTACTTTAGAAATTCAAAAAAATGAGTAAAATGAGTACATTTAATAAATTTAAATTGACAAAGTTTTTAATACAAACATAAATAAGTTCATATTTATAACATAAACATTGTTTTTAATTTAAAAAGATCTCTACATTTTAGGCGTACTTAAATATGAAAAATATTATTACCATTTTACTTCATTCATTTTGCAAAACTGTCATTTGACACTTCGTTAATGATAAACCGACTTCGAAGAAGTATTATCACAAATTCAATTCCTAGTGAAAATATTTTCTACGCACCGATAAAATAGCAATTGATATTATCGTAACGTAAACATAATAAATTTAAAAAGAACATTTTTAAGAATGTCATGTTTCAATGATATTTATGTGAAAAGTAATATTTTAACATTTCATGTTTATTAAAGATAAACAATGTAAACGATGCTTTAGTAATATAATACTTAAACTGTACCAAAAGTTATTAAAGCTAATAAATTTAATAATTTGGTGATCCGGAAAAATCCAAGTAACGCGTACCCAACCCAGAATATTGATAAAATGTAATTGATTCCTGTCAATTTTGATGGATTACTAATCTTAACAAGCTACATGAAAGATACACAATTATTTCTAACAGCCCAAAAGTATAAACTCATGTATAACTTGTACGTGAAATGATTTCGATTAGAAAGTTTAGAATTAATTTTAATTAAATGTTGATGCACGCGTATACCTACTCAAAAATAAAATAAAAATGTCTAACTATTTTATAATTACATATCACATTAAAAAAAAAAATTAAAAAAATACCACTTCGTTAATTGAAAAATTAAAATAATTTTGACTAATTCAAGTATGGAATATCATAATATACTCATATATAAAAAATAAATAAAAATAATACCTGGCTTGGAATTTTAATAAGCTCATAAGTTTAATTGTATTTATTTTTATTTTTATTTTGCCTTTGTTATAACATTACAGCAATACGATTATAATAGTTAATATATATAATATAACATAAAGATGACAGATAACAGTTACCTAAAAATAATTAAGTATAATATGACAGATAACAGTTACCTAAAAATAATTAAGTATAAAATTAAATAAGGTAGCGAGAGGAATTGATAAAATTAATAATGGAATGAATGATAGGAATGGAGCGGGAGTTAAGAAGTTTAGAGTCGGGAGTTATATAACCAAGTGAAGATAAGAATAAAAAGAGAAGTTGTTTACTAGGGAGAAGGGAAAGACAATTAAATATGTGATTAAAATCACATATTGAATCATCATGAAGGCTACAGCAGAGCGGAGAGGAATTAAGGGAAAGCTTGAAAGAATGATGAGGAAGGAGGCTGTGCCCAATACGGAGGAGGGTAAATCCTACGATAAGACGCCTAGAAATGTTAATTTTGTTGAACCATGGAGATTTAAGAATTATAGGGGCAATATGTCTATGCCAAGAGGCGAAGTTATGTGGTAATGAGGACCAAGTGGATTGTCGAGCATTGTGGAGGAGTTTGCGATGGATATTCATCAAATATCGGTTTGTTTTCACCTATGTGCAGTACTTACATGACTGACAAAATACTATGTTTTGTATTTGTTATTACATTAAAAGAAGAAACTTATTTTTAATAAATTAAAACGTATTTACAAAACAAAAAGCAATGATAGTACGATAATCTAAACAAGCATTTACCAATTCCTTTTAGACGGTTATTCATATAATGTCATTAGGATTACAAAAATCTAGATCCACCAAAATCAATTGTAAAAAGACAATTTTTGAGTAATATAACATTCGAAAAATCGAAATCGAACAAGATGATTCGTCGTGTTCACCTAATTTATTTGTATTTATTCATGATCATGTTCTTCTATATAAAATTAATATAAATACAATTGTATACAAATTATTAATAAACATTAAATATAAAAAATAAACTAGTAAATAAATATTTATGTTTTATAAATAATTAGATTTTATATTTTATATATATTTATATATATATTTTTATAAAATATTTGCTTTAAATTTTATATTAATTTATAAGTATTAAGCATTTAATAATTTTTAATTTTTGTTTTATTTTTTTATTATTTTATTATAAACTAGCTGATCCCGTGCACTTCGTTGCTTTAACTCTATATGACTAACTTTGTTCAACTCGTTATTTAATATTCGGTGTTCTAGATTTATCTTAAGTTTTCTCTCCGGAATAAAAATTCTGTTTCACAGCAGTATATTATCAGGTAGGCAATCTACCTGCGGTAGATCGCGGACCTAGTGCTGTTTGTACGTACCTTAGTGTATGATTTAAATCTAATAAAGTATCAAAGTTATACCAAGTTTGACATAATACGGTGGATTAATATAATCAATTAATACATAATCCTAACAAAACCTTAACGTACTAAAAACCGTAGTATAGAATTGTATTGTTGACCATTTGCATTAGTATTACGAACTATTTATGTTGCTCCGAACAATGTCATTTGAAAACATGAATTGAATGTTCTAATTGACTTCAGGAATACGTTAGAATCTGGATCTGTACCGATACGTAAACCGTTCAATGGTTCAGGTGGTGTCAATCATTCGCACTATCGAATTGGCATTGTTCGTCTGTTCTTTGCGCTCTTCTATTTCTCATGTTTGTAGCTGCATTTGTTCTACGACAAAAATTAGTATTCTGGCATCTTCTTGGCATTTTTAATGACACAAACAAATAGAAAATATTCAAAGTACTTATTTATGTTTTTTTTTTGGTTACCTTGCAATGTCGGGTAATTCATTATATTAACCACTAATAAATAAATATTATTCTTAAATCTTATAACCCTCATAGCAACCATTTATAAATCAAAACAAAAATTTCTATTGTAAATCTCAAAATTCCTGTTTGAGCACCTCCCGGGGGTGGAGTTACGTCCATATATAAACCCTATAAATCCGCTCCATGACATTCTCTATCATTTAAAAAAAAATCAAGATAATCGGCCCAGCCGTTCTCAACTGATGCAATTTCGAATTTTTTGTCTCCATTTTTATATATATAGATAAACAGTTTATTCATAAAAATAAATAAAGAAATGAATGCTTAGTCTAGAGTATTATTATATTTGTAATGTACGACCGATTTCAAATTAAAAATTCATTATCAGGTATATACAAAGTCAATAAAATCGCGAGTAAAATCGGTCCTTTACAAATATAATAATACTCTAGACTTTCAAAATTAGTTTTCAAAATTAACTTTTGAACTCTAGACTTTCAAAATTAGAGTTAAATCAATAGGCTTTTAAATGGAATCAAATTTAAGTAAGATACTGGAAAATAAATTGAATAAATAAGTGTCAAAAAATGTTTTAAATTGTTAGCAAATTTACTTGGTTCAGACGTATTATTTATTACAGAGTCCCTAACTTAGAAACATATTTTATAATTAATAAAGATTCAAATTTTTATTTATTTATTTTCTGAAGTTATAACTAGAATCTGTGAGTACGTTTGAAATATTACGATTGTATTAGAAGATTTGTATAACATTGTAAAACGAAAAAATCACTACAGTCAAATTAACGCCAATGCTGGAAACGTCACGGCTGGAATTCTCATGTCGACGCCAATGCTCTTCACTGCTGGAATTCTCATGTCGACTGGAGGAGGAAGCCTCTAGGTATACGAAAAACAAAAAAACAAAACATACACTCACATTCGACAGCAATCATTGAACCTGATGACGACGAAAGATGAAACTAAAAACATTTCTACTCGTATACTCGTACGTCAGACGAATATCAAATACACTAATGATAATATACTAAACGAAACCATACAATATGACAGATAGTAGGCAAAAATCAATCGAAAAAACGAATTTTAATTATACTATAGGTGAATAGTGCAACAGTACAAATGCGGTAGTGGCGCAACAGAGTTTGTCCATTCGGTTTTTCGTGTCTGAAGATGCTCGACAAAGCGTAGTAATAACAGTTATAATACAAATAATACGACAGTGATTATATAAGTAATATTATTGCCGTAAAAAAACATGGATTGGTGAGAAATTGTACGACGCCAAGTTAATTTCGAACTGGGAGAGCATATTGGGTATAATAATAATAATAATGAACTTGCGACAGTAAAAATAAAATGTAATATAATGATGCTCACTTCCCAAGGTTCACACAAGGTCAACAAAAATCGTCTCCCCACCGCAAGCTGTCACCGACGACGGAATACTCACACGGTCGGGCGCACTTACGCTGAACGCTGCGTACGTATGTCGAAGTTGGGTTGTTTCTATGCACACGCGGCATTAACAAATTAGTATACGTGTTGTGTACATAAATTGCAAAAACACCAGTGCTGGCATCAAAATTGTTATATTTCACGTGCACATCTAGACACACACATGTTATTATGTTGAATAGCCATAACCGACTTCTCGCTGGTCAATTTTCATTTGTGTAATACAAGTATCGCAAATCACTAAACACACTTCAACATGCATCGCATTCTCGCGCGTGTGAGTGTCATTTTAAATCGATTTAGCCTTCGTCTAGTTCTTTTCCTGGTGAAAAAAAATTATTGCTTTGCAGTAAAATAAAACACTAGTAAACAGAGACGACGATGTATAAATACTGACTGATTATCGAATAATTATAATAACATTTATTATATTATACAAAAATACACATACACACGCACATATGCACGATACCTGCCTAGAACCGTTTATTTTTTATAAATACTGGGCGAGTTTCTCTTGGTGGTAACAGTTTAAGAACAGGGACGAATCGACAAAGGTTAGAATCTCCCGAACACGTACAAATCCATAATATTATTATACTATGGGTATTTTACTGACGATTTGTTTCAAATGACCAACTACCAGAAAATAATATCGTATACCATCATAAGCATTGATATCGCATTAAGTGTATCTATTTCTCGGCTTGCATACCAACATAGTTAACGAGAAACGTTTGACAAAAATATATTTCACAACGGTCGAGCGTGTTCAATATAATTTAAAATAAAGATTTAACGAATAAAACGTTGCAAAAGTGATTTTGAATGACAAATGTAGAATTGGAAAACTGACTTGACACGGAAAACGTTTTTTCTTTCTTTATAAATGATTTTATATTCATAAGTTTCTTTACTTTTATAAATCATACGAGTTAAATGTGTATTAAATATAATAGTATTTATTATTGTTAATTAATAATATAATTATAATATTAATGTTTATATTTAAGTATGTTTGTATGCTTATGTTTGTGATTGGTCTTAATTTTATTTAAGGAAAAAAGTGTTGATAATTTAAAAAAGTGTGTATATATAATTAAAAATTAATTTTATTACGCGTAATATAGGATAAGCTTTAATTATAATACAGGGATCCTAGAAGAACAATCAAAATCTTAGAGAGCAATAAAATAATTGTAACCCTAGGCTAATCGTTAAATTTGCCCTAAGATATTAAAATGTTAAACGAGTTTCAGCACAAATAAGTACGATAAAACATCCTTGTAGAATAGATTTTTGGCAGTCATCGTTCTGCCGGGCTATGTATAATTTATAATGGTAGGCGTGATTTTATTTATGTGAACAACAAACCTGACAATATCCTGTTCTAGAGAACTATATACAGAAAAAGTCATCGTTGTACATTAGCATATTATGCATAAGTATCCATAAATGTATAAATATGTGAAATACAAATTAATTTAACTCGTGTAATTCGATAAGCAAATACTGCATTGATAAATATTTTACTTATTTTGCTATTTTAGTTAAAATAAAACGTTATACTACGCGTTACGTATTTTATACATACTATATTATCTACATTAAAGTAGAGTACAATTAAGTAAAGTAGCAGAGTTTTTTTTTTTTTTTTCATTTTTTTCAAATAATATAGATAATGTAAAATAAACTGTATCAAATTAAAAACACATCTTTAGGTATACATGATGACTAACACAATATTAAATGATAAATTATAATAGCTAGAGTAGTATAATTACGGTGGGACAATGTAACTGCAAAATATTGATGAAACAATAGTTTATAAATACAAAAAACTTTGGTAATAAACCAGATGACCTCAATACGAAGCTTTCGCTTGCTGATAAAGTAGAAATAACGAAATTTTTAAAATGAATAAAACGAACCAATACATTAATAAGTTAGATTATTTGTGGGTTAATAGAATTAAACCAAAAAGTGAGATCTTAATGGACTAAAAATTAATTTTTAGTACCTTTGTAAATACATAGAATAGCTAAAAAAATAGATGAAAAAAGCCACAAATCATTCTAATTTTAAGTACAAACAATAAGTTATTTTATACTTTTACATTACAACAACATTTAATCACGAAATTCTTTATGTCATTAATTATTTATTGTCATAATTATTTATTTGTTTTAATTAATTTTTCTACTACAGAGTTGCAATGATAAATTGTAAACAAGATAGACAGTTACATTTAATCATAAAAAATATTTTTAAATAATACTCGTATATAGTAGTATATTGTTCAATTATAAAATATAAATTAAAAGTACATAGCACTACTAGGTGGCGCACAATTAACTACAAAATAGAGTTTATACAATAGAGTACACCAACAAAATAAAAAGTAGGTATCCCAATTTACCAATTTAGTCGTACCTTGAAATAATGTGGAAATGTTAAATTAAAAACTTCAAATCCAAAGTGATCATTTGATTTCATTTATGTTAAGCGATCATCACCCATTTAATATATTTTAGCCGTCGATCAAAATATGTATATACATTTACATATTGATTCTCAGGGGCGGATTTAAGGCACTGCGAACTATGCGGCCGCATAGGGCGGCAAATTTTGGAGGGCGGCAAAATTATGTTGAAAATTTATTTTGATTTTGTAAAATTAGGTACATAATTTTTAAAATTGTAATTACCACTTCAGAATCTTGAAATTGTGGATTTTGTATTTTTTTTATTTTTAGCAAAATAGTATTTATATTTTCCCAGGAACTCGTCTACGACAACGACGATAGTATTGTATTATAGCTTATCTTATTGTTTAAGAAATGTCTCGTAATACTATAATAAGCAAAAATTGCATATTAGGTAGGTATTGAAAAAATAAATTTATTTGAGGATATTTTATTAAAGAGGTAGTAAGTTTTTTTTAGATAGAGGCGGCAAATTTAATTTGGCATAGAGGCGGAAAATTGTTAAATCCGCCCCTGTTGATTCTGGTTAATAGTACGATGAAGTGTGAGCTAAATTCAAATTACATTTCAATAAAGTTGTGACTAAAAACAGTAATTATAGTAGAGTATTTATTGTAGTGTACATTCTGACATTCATAAGTTTTAAGAAGATAATTTACATTTTCAACATAACTATTTTATTTTAAATATTTTTTATTGATTTACATGTCATATAAGTAAATTTTGTAAGCCATTATTTAGGTTTTTTATTTACTAATAGTCATAAAACACTTTGAAGAGGAAACGAATAATTTTCAAGAAAATGTATTCTATAGTATATTACATAATATATTATAATTCACTATATAATTGCAATGTTGGCGTGACATTTTGTATCTATATAATTAAAGCAAACGAAAATTATGCTTCTTGATTTTAACTTAATTTTATTTGTTAGGTTAGTCCAACAAATTAGGTTATATTATATATCAGTTTATATTTATTCAATTATTAATTTAACGAATGATACCATGTTTTTTTTTTTTTTTAAATATGGTTTATGGGAAACAAATGAGAATAAATAAGTACGTTTACACACAATATTCGATCCCACGACTCTGCAATCGATTGAAGCTCCATGGTATACAGTGGGCTATGCGGTCTTTTATTCAGCCTTGGTATACTTATATTTAGGTCGATGCACACTGTGTATTATCGAGGATAAACATGTCGACCACATCAAGGTGTCAGGAGTGCGAAACTAGCCCGTCAAGTGGTTAGTTTAATACATAAAATTTATTTTAAGAATACTAGCCATAAAAATAATTTACTTGAAAATGTACAATATGTGTAAAACGGTGTTACCGAAAATTTGATTCAGAAGACCAATAGAATCCTAAAACTGCCTACCCATCAAAGCAATTTAAACAATGCCGTGAGATTAGTATACGGTTAGTTAGCTAAAGTTAAAAGAGTATAATAATAATAATAATATACATATACACTTCATAAAATAAGTTTATTTAAAATATTGATACTTTCAAATAATAATACTCAAATTTATTTAAAACACATTTACCCATACAAACAAGGTAATATATGGATTCAACGGCACTAGAACAATATATGTCTTATATTATACCTTATTATCTTATCCTTAATAAGATACAGATTAAGGAGTAAATGTAGGATTAGTCATCATCCGAAATTTAATTATTTCATTATTCGATTTATTAATTCAGCGGTTCAACTATAAATCAACTACTTCATTCATATATCATAATATGACAGATTTTTTCATTACTTAATAATTAATTTAATTATTTATTAAGATTTTATAAAATAAAACTACATGATCTTCAACTTGTTTGGTAGTTGGTATTACTTTTCTGTACAGATAAGGAGCAGCTATAAAATTATGCAGTCAAAATATCATACGTATCTATATTATGCAAGTTAGATCCCACAAAAAGCAATTGAAAATCATAAACTATTAATTTAATTGCTATACACTCATGAATGTTTCGAGTTTTTTAGGCCTGTGATCTTAACTATCTAAATAGACATTTTCCATAAATTGGAGATTATATATAATGAAATTATTATAGTTCACTCACTACTCGTACAAAGGTTGTGATGTACGAAGAGTTGGATATATTTTTTTAAAGAAGATTGCAAGCCAGTAAGACTTTGCCATAAGATCACAGTGAGTATAAGTAATTTAATGATGCTGAATTACTTGATTTCATTACAAATATTCTTTACTATTCACAATTTTATTAAAATATGACATTAAAATATATTAAAATAAGTAAAATATAGAATTAAATACACTTATGGAGATTACAAAAATGAGTGTATGGTATTGCAGTGTTGGTCTATGAAACTTAAAACCAATATACATTTACTTTTGATAAAGCGATTCTGAGAGATCAAGATCGAATGGATAAGTTTATTTTTATAAAAGTGTTGATATTGTAGAAAAACATAATTTTTTTATACAGAATATTTTTGAAGCTTTTAATATTATAACTTTTACAAAAAAAAAAACTAAAAAAAAATACTTCTAAAATGTATAACATCAACAATTTCAAGTGTCTATAAACAGCATAAGCTTAATTCAATTAATTTAAAACTATGAAATTATATTTGAATCATTAATATCGTTTAATGGATAATCTTTGAAACATCCGATTTTGTCCAAATTTAGTTTTGTAACGTTTATAAAACCTTTTTACGTTCATGCAATATATTGCTACAAAGGGAATCTTATATTCAATTTTCAAGCTCTAAGAATAAAAATTTAAAAATTAATGAATTTTCGACAGCAAAAATATAGCAGATTTTATTTAAATGTAATATTCAAAAATTAATAACATTTTTTAATCAATTTTTAAATCAGAAATAGATAAGTATGAGAAACATTATATTCAATTTTCTATACTTTTATTAAACTGAAATTATTTTATTAATATTTCAAATAATAGATAAGAAAATATGTAAATTTTAATTTTTTTTAAATAGCACAAGAAAATATTTTGAAGATTATTTCATCTAAAACAAATGGTGGTCACCACAACTATTATTTTTCGTTGGAATGAAGTACGGATAAATCGACCAGTAAATCAAAGTAGTGCATGGTATTGTGTATCATTTGAAGTGTAAGTCTATAAACGATAAATTAACTAATACAGAAAACCCATACATACATACATATACGAACCAAAAGATCTTAAGCTTGTACTGTTCAGATGTGAACATTTTTGCCTATACTGAACTCCTTAATGTCTTTTTCGATTACGTCGCAGCATCAATTTACTACAAAAAATATCAAAAATATATCTTTAATCATCTTAATACTCTCATAAGTAATCTCTCATCCTTCAAACATCTCAATAATCTAGGGTTACCCGATTTTGAAATCCGTAACACCGAGACATTCCTTTAAAACTGAGACGAATGACAAGCCTATAATATCTAAACCCTCCGTCTTAAACGAATTGGTCATGTGATTTATACTAAATAAAAAAAAAAAATAAATAAAAAAAATCCCCTCTAAAGTACACTATATTGTCATGGGACACATTCTTAACACATACTACCATGACTTGTACATATATTATCAAAATTATAAAAATTGTAAAAAACAAATTACAGATTGTATTTCTTAAATTTTGCATTTATCTTTTCTAATAAAAAAATAAAAAAGTTGTTCACCTTAGTGTTACACAATTATTTTTTTCCACAATTATCGAATATTTGTAGAACGTTTTAATTTAATTTTAGATTAAAATAGATTTATCGATTATAATCGAATAATCAAATAATCGATTATTCAATTAACCAATTATTTGTCGATAAACGGTCGTTCGATTATTTATTATTTGTTAAAAATAATTGAAAAATATAATAATAAATTAATACGAATAATCGTACTGCCTTAGTTCGTCCGTCTGTAGAAAATCTTTTTTTTTATACATTATCTCATGAAAAATGTTTGTTTATATTCATACAAGCTTAAATAACAAAACACAATTTAAATATGTTCATTTTTAAATAATGTATAAAATATAAGTGCTTATTAAAAGTAAGCGTATATAATTGTACGAAACGATAATACCTAATGCAATTTATGAAAAATATATCCAAAAATGAATAATAATACTCACGAATCGAATAGTATAATACTATTAAATATAACTATTACATATAATAGTATTACATTTTAAATCAATTCTTATCATTAAATTAATATATATTTATTTCAGCTACTAACTTTAAAGATTATAAATTAATCGTTTAAAATATACAATAGAATCTAATTATTATAATTTTAATACTCAATTATAATGCTAATATTAATACTTGTTATATCTAAAAACTGAATAATTTTAAGACTACATTATGAAACTAATAGTGTCAGTTTTCATTTAGTAAATGTAATATCAAAGTAATATGAAAATGGTAAGGCAACGTGTATTTTTATTATTTTAGTAAACAATTAATACTTATAAAACAAGTAACAATTTATATGTTATAACATTTTAACAAGTAAATGCTTACCTAAAATATAAATGAATATCATGTATGTTAAACATAATATTTGTGATAAATACCCTTAAATATTACTTTTCAGCATGAGTAAATTATAATACACAAATAAATAAATATATTTATTATGTAATATATTCCTGTTCACGGGAATAAATCTTTTATGTGAAGAAATGGCAAATTGAGATTTTGATATCCCTGTATTCAGAAAAAAATTTTCTTAATATAATTAAAACTCCATGTGCTTATTTTCTTTTATAATTAATTAAATACAAATTAAATAATCTCTCACGTGCAGGGGAACTATAAATGTTGAAGCATTATGACTACTGAATATTAGCGTTTTTTCACATAGAAAATTTATTCCTGTGAACGACGATGTAATATGTAATTAGATATGTTGATATACATATATATATATATATATATATATATATATATATATATATATATATATATATATATATTTTATTTAATTCAAAACCACAACATTTTAAGGGAAATCAATAATAAAGTATATTAATAAGTTAAATTAAATATTGTATGAAAAACCAATACACATATGTTCCTAATTTCCTGTAAATTTTTTTTTTTTTTTAATGATAAATTATTTCCTTGTAATACGCATTTTTGAAATTATTATACCATGTAACGCTTTATAACAGAATAACCTACTTTCGTGCATTCTATACCAGTTCAAGGTATAACCATGTTTATTTATGCTTAAAAAAAAAACTATCACTTTATAATATTCATTATTATAAATTACATGAATATTAAGTTTCATTTAAAAACTTAACTTAAGTTCAAAATCCAATATATTTTTATGTGAAGATGTCCAAATATATAGTGCAAATTTATATGAGAAAATAATTCAATACGGTTCATATAATCATATTATAATTTCAACTAAAATACGTGCATTGAGATTTTTAATATTTTCAGTTATGTGCATGGGCGTAGTATGCATGGGGCTATAATCCCCAGTGAAACTTCTGTAGCTCCATCGCGGTGTTTAATTTAAAACAATTTATCTGTAATTAAAGTTTTAAATATTTTTAAAACTTAATAATATTGATAATACAAATGCAGAAAAATACAGACATCTACCTTTGATTAATAATTTAATTTTGATTGTCTTGTCTTTTTTGTATTGTACAATAAAAGCAGATTAAGAACGAGTCAAATATAAATTATTTTTTTTAGAAAATGTTGTCTTTCCCTTTAACTAAAGTTAAATGTACCTATAGATTTTTTGGAATACATTTTTCTAGTCCTATATACCCCCCACAATTAATTATACTAAATTACGCCCATGCCTATACAATAATACTTATCTTACAAATATATTTTATAAATTATTTATAATTGTAACCAGAATATTTATTTATTTGTTAGAAATATTAAAAAAAAAAAAAAAAATTAAAATAATATACTCAAAATAAATAAAATTATTCGTTTTTCACTTAACATAGTTGCGCCATATTTTTTAAAGCATATGGGCTGTGTTTCACATGCACTTTTTTTTTTTTTTAATCAGCTATAGACCGGTCACTTCAAGATACTCTAAGGCAGCGTTTCTCAACCTGTGGCACGCGTACCCCTGGGGGTACGTAAGAAGGTGTGAGGAGATTTTGTAAAAAAAAAAAGCGTAATGGCGGAAAAATTAAAAATTAAAATTAAAAACGTGTGAAAACAAAATATGGAGAACGATTTGCGGTCCTGTTTATGAAACAGAACAGGTGCGTGGAGAAGAAAATACGAACAATAAGCTACAGGATGAAGTGGAATTGGTAACAAGTCAGTAGTTTCATAAGTGGCCAGCAAATACAATGGCTAAATCATGAAATGCGCAAAAATGAAGAAGATACAGTTAAAACGGTACTGAAATGAAGGCCTACGGAGAAGAGGCCTCGCGGACGGCCTAGAAAATATGTATGAATACAGTAGATGAAGATCTCAAGAAAATAGGAGGACGAGAGTGAAGAGCATTGGTTAATACCTGGGAAGAAAGAAAACAGATGGAAAACTCTTTAAGAGTAAAAAATGTCAGTAGACGAAGAAAAAATATATAAATAAATTACATATTTATGTATATACATAATTATTAAAACTAATAAGTACCTAAATAAGTTTTTATGTGTAACGAAACTATATTTTCATCATTTTCTTTGGACTTGTACGAAATATAATTCATTTATGAATACTTATAGATTAAGATTCGTTGACATTTGAAGTTAAAATATGAATTATTTTAACAAATTTTACTTGATTTCTTCATTAAAAATAGATGATAATATTTATATACATATTAATCCTCTATATTCATCACGTTCGTAATTATTATAATATATTTTTAATAGTTTATCGCAATAAAAAATAAGGATAACATATTTTTATTAAACCCAAAATAACTATACAGATTGCACTTTGAAGTAATATTTTTAATTACTTTAATCCGTTACAGTATATATACTGTATTTAGTAAGTCCTAGCTTAACGATGGCGACAGAGTATTGTTATAAACTGTTTCCGATTCACTAGGAAAAATACAAATTTAAGTTATCAATAGTAAAGGTACCTATTAAAAAAAAATACAATACCCATTAAAATCTTTAATATAAAAATAAATTTTACTATTTTTTCCAATTAAGGTTTTTAAAAATATAAAATAATATTTGATAATTGGTCAAAATGTATGTATGTAATGTGTCATTGTGTTAAAGGGTTATATCTCGTTTATTTAATAGTAAAATAATTAAATATATAGTAAATAGTTTAATAATAATAATATGTTAATCATTTTAATAAAATCACAATTATACACATAGGTAATTGTGATAATTTTTAAATCAATGAATACTTTTTTCTGACGTTAAAGTATGATTTTAGTAAATATTATAATTAGATAGGAACAATTGACAATACTTTTAATGAAAAACTAGAAAATAAGTATAATGTAACTGGAATGGATTTCAAACAATTTAAGATTTGAATTAAAGTTTAATTTCATGTTTAATGAAAATACATATAAAAGATATTTGACGAATAACTTTTAACTTATTTAGTATCCGTTCCTCTATTTCGGTAAAGACTTCAAATAATTGATCGGGATTCAAGTACAAATCGAAAAATAAAAAAAAATAGCAACTATAAAGAGAAAATGTAATTGTTGGAAGCTGTATGAATTTGTTTGCATATCACAAAAGATAGAAAGATTAAACCATGCCATAAATTTAAATACCAAAGTAATACTTTTATTATATTATTTATTTTTAAATATCTAGTATTTTTGAATTTTGATACAACTATCATAAATACATATATTAAATAACAATAAGTAAACAATATAATAAATATCGAATTTGAATTAAGTTGAAATATGATTCATGATATTATATGGTAAGTTTTTAAGTTTTGCCTTTCTATTCTATACTTTCTATAACTATACAAAAAATACTATGATAGATAAAAGTGTGCTATTTAGTATAAAAAATTAATTAAAAAAATATAAAAATAAAAAAACTTCAAGAAGTATTCTAATCCAGTATACATTATTTCATAAATGTTTAACACTATCATAGTTTACACCTATTATCATACGTGCCAACAATTAATATACAAATAATTAAAAAGAAAAAAAAAAACACTACAGTTTTGTCAAGGTTCTGCATCATCAGTGGACTGAAAAAATATTGAATAAATTAAAACATAATGCACAGTTCTGATACGTTAGTACTAACATTCCTATAAAATCTTTTATAACTTCAGATAATTGTATCCTGTAGTAATTAAAAATACAGAGAAAAATATCTGACCAACAAAATGACGTATAAAATTAATTAATGTTTAATCATTTTGTTTGTACAAGATACCTAAAATAATTTATGAATCGTGATTGTTTTCTTTGTGTACTATTATTATTCAGTAAACTATAAACGGAATTTATTGAACGAAGAATTATTATTCTATAGTTTGATCTTTGTAAGTAATTTAATATAAAAGTTCTACGCTTTTAAAAAAATGTATTTGTTTATATAATTTAACTCAATGGTTGTAAAAGGTCAACAATAACAAAGTGTATTTTGTTAATTTAAAAAATAAGATAACTTTTAGTAATACTAAAATGTTTCAGAAAAATAGTAATTAATTACATTATAATTATAACAACTATAATAACTTATGTTACACTGATATATTTAAATTAATATTATAATATTAATGATTTTAAAATGTTATAATATAGTATGTAAATGATATCTATAACAAACATAAATTAATATCCATGAACTAATTAACTGTATTATTAGATACTAATATTACTTTAAATTATACGTTTAAACTTTCCACGCTTTAAGAAAATGAATTATTATTAATAAAAAATAAATACTTAAAAAAAAGAGTAATGTTTGTTTACTAGTTTTAAGTTAGTAAAACGATTAACCTTTATACGTATATACAAGATAATAACTATTTAAAATAAATAGATTTTAACAGTTTCTAAATTTTCACTATTTGAGATTATTGAAATTATTAAAATCTATAGGTACCTATAATTTTTTTTATCTTTTATGGTTCTAATTTTAGTTATATTCAAGAAATAATAGTGTTTTGTTTTTATGTCTGTGTAATATTCAGTTTACGAGATATTAGGACTTCAGATTTATACCGATAGTCTATGGTAACATATATTTATTATATAGCACTCTATACATATAACTAATTAATTTATAAGCAATTTTCTAACTCATAGCTTTATATGATTACAACTTCTATCAATTTTTCGTAATATATTGCATCTTATAAAAACAGTTATAGGTATTGTAATATCTAAAATTATCATATGGTTAATGAATTAATTGTACTGCAACAGTCATCATCATTATATAAAATAAGAGACACCATGAATTATTCAACTACATTTATTGTTACGATACAGAATTATGTCTAATAAATATTAAATTATTAATGAATCTTTTGGTCCCGATTAACCCGTGAAAAATATTTTTTTGTTTGGAATAAATACTGATAATACATTTTCTGGGTACTTTTTTGCATCAAGTTCGTCACGATTTAATTTGATATATATAATGTATGACTTACTGACAAAATGTATTTCTTTTCTTGTTCATTATTACTTACTATGCATAATATAGAATATAGAAGCGTTCTTAAGTTGGATACATTTCGCATAAATAGAAATTAAAGTTTATTTATAAATTAATTTATATGCAATAAATATTTGCAATGAACAAATTGAAAAATAAAATCACATTATAATTTAAATTATATGAATTCCAATTAGGAATTTTCAAATAATAAAAAAATTACTCATTCTAACTTAAATCTATTTATATTATTTCTTATATTCATAACTCTTTTTATTGGTCAATAAGGAGAGGGCAAATTAAGTTAGTTGATATTTTATTAATGACCTATTCCATACTTAATATTGCTCCATAATTTGCTCACGTGAACATAGTAAAATAACGCAACACATTGTTTAAACTTTAAGCACGTATTAATATTAATGCTTCCGCATAAGAAATTACATTTTTTTTTACAATATAATCAGAAATTATGAATTAAAAAAAGGCTGATTTATACAACGAAAATAAAGATAAAAGGATTATCACAAACAAAACATGGTTTAAGTATGTAAAACATTTTTGATAATGAAGAAACATATAAATTATTGCCTACTAATTAAAAATACAATTCTATAATGTAGGTAATGAACATTTAAATAACCAATGTATATTAGTATTTTTTACATATGAATCTATGAAAAATTCTAAAAAAATAAACAACAGTAATATAAATTAGAAATACTAAATGACTTAACATTACATATTAATATTGTTATCTTTTTCCTGTTGTGTAAAAACATTAAAAGATACATGGAAATAACTAGTATATACTATACTATCAATATTTTAAAGTAAAAATAATGATACGATTATGATTATGTCATATCTACGGAATACTACATGAACATCTGTAATATCACACATTTTATACAGACATATTTAAGCATATTTGCACTAAATTTACAAAAAAGCACTTCGAATATATTTTGTTAAAAGAAATTAATCTATGAAATAATATTTGTTAAATATCTTTACGATTGGAAAAATGTTTCAAATAGGTCTTCGTTGGAAGTGATATAAAGTAATCATATCCCATTGACTTCTAAATATTTTGAAATGTATGCCGCACACATAATCAAAAACAATAATATTTGAAAGTGGATTTTAATTTGGTAGTAGGTACAGTTAAGTAAAACAAAACAGAACATATGATGTAAATAATAATTTATCAGACGAGGTCATCGTGACCCATGGAGCATCAACAAATTAAATATTTTTCTAAGCATAAGACACATCGCAAGTTGGTACTCAATGAGAATGACTTACATAACCTCCAATATAAAATAAAAATCTAGAGATTTTTTTTTTTTTTACAAAACAAAGTGTACCTATAATAATATTGAAGAGTGTTTAGATTAATAGCTATCATAAGTAAGTTATTTTTATTTATTTATCGAAAACGATATAATATATAATTTAATATACATTACATTATACAAATATCTTAGTATAATATAAAAATAAGCCGAAGAGAATTCATTCATTCAGATAAAATAGTTAAACTAAATATATTATTTAATGTACCGAAAAACGTCAATAATTTACAGTACGGCATCAAACGCAACTTAACATGTCATTAAAGCAAATAAACGTGTAACCAAGCATTTATGATTATTATTTATTATTCTAAATACCAATTTTAATGAGTTACAGTGACGGACTATATTAAATAAGCATTCTATATATTAAGATTGCCACACATAGTTTCAAATTTTTTTAAAGATTTAAACTCACGCACACTTAAAGCCTTTATAACTGTACAAAATTATTTTTTTTTTTTACATTAAATAAATTCTAAGAACATTTACATGACTCTTAAAAGTTTTAAACCATTTTTGTGATTTTGAATCGAACACTGTTAGTATTTAAAACATATTATTTTTGATATTCATAATAGTTTTATTCCCAATTATTTTTGAATTCAATGATAAATGACCTTCTAGTAGAACAGTAAATAATAGTTATTTTTGGTTTTAAATTTTATACAAATAAAAAAAATGAGTATGCAACAATGAACCAATTCCCTTATTGGTTCCTAAGTGCTATCGTCAACATATCTATTTAGTAACCATACGTTAAACGTACGAGTTAGTACTTTAAGTATAAATGTGTTACACAATGATTTCTAGGATATTAACCGCAACAATAAATCGTTGGGTGTGGGTATGGTTCGCATTTGATATAAACCTTTATTGTGTCATACGACAGCATGTTATGTTCAATCCTAAACAATATACGTCATCGGAAAAATTTAGACAATTATTTATTTCCGGTACAATGTGTTACATTAAATTTTTTCCACTGGTACAAGAGACCAATAGTTTTTGTGATGAATGCACTATAAATGGGTAATCTAAGTCGCCATATTTAGATAACCACCCTGAAAATGTAGAGAAAAAAATCTACAAACAATTTAATGAAATCGAAATAAGTAATCTGTGAAACATCACGGATTGACACTGATAGAAATTTTGAATTGATTTGAAGGTCATAGTTGTTATTTTGACCCCTACAGGAAATAATTTATAACACAATATCGTGCACATGTAGGTACAATGCAACGCGCAAATGACAAACCGTGCAGTGTCAAATTACATGACAAGTTGGTCCTTGATTCTTCAAACTGTAATGGCTATTCATTTTAGCGTTTTTATACGTAAAATATTTTTTGGCCCGAAACAGTCTAAAATGCTATCTCAAATATTAAACACGTTACAATAAATTCTATCTATCTATTTAAAATTTGCGTTAAATTGATTACAGTTGAATATTAATTAGTTTTAAATGCAAGTAGGAAAAACGTGTGAAATTCAAAATCAAAGTAAATAATTTTCAAATAAAAATATTTGATTCAAACAATAGGTTAAAGTACTGCATAATATTTTATGTCGATTACATTTATGACAGCTATTTACAGTTAACATATTTTTGAAATAAAATAAATCTTTATTTAATAACCCATTTCACTGATAATTAGTAACATTATCAAAACTCAATAAAATATTTCAAGTGTTACTAATAAAAATAAAAATTAATGAACCATAGGAATTTACTATCAAAATACATTTTTAAGTTTTTATTTTTTAAATGTCAACAAAGGAATTAAATAACATAATAAAGTAGAATAATTTTATAAAAATTTATTTAAACTGAAATCTTGTATCGAATTGGTAGTTAATTATACTTGTGAGCATTTAAAGTTTATATGGGTGTAGTGAAATTACTAGGAATACGTTTCGAGAATATATCATTATTATATTATATTGAAAATATATTAATCTCGTTATCTAAAATTAAAATACGTACTCATAGTCATTTAGTTACTGTTTAAACATTTGATTTTTATGAATATACCTTGGTAGAAAAGTATTATTCAAGAATATATTGTTAAAATACATATTTTTATTGAAATTTAGTAACATTTATCACAATAATAGATATATTCCAAGAAAGATTATTTAAAAAATAAAACACTTTTTTTTTACTTAATTGAAAAAAAAATTGACTGAAAATGTATTGTTTATCGTTCAATAACTTTCTTACTGTGTAAAGAAGATATTCCTTTAATCTCTTTCTTTTTAATACCATTTATGATGCGGAAATTAATTGTTTTTATAAAATTATATTACTTATTTTAAAAAACTTTAATTAGTCGACTTTATATACTACGAATATACTACGTGATGAAATTTAACTCAACTATCTTCATTAGGTATCTTTAAAGTATCGTAATTCATAGGTCCTTTATATTCTTAATTTTTAAGAGAAAAAAATACCCAAAAGTAACAGATATTATAAGCATATCTCCTAATACAACTATTTAATATTTTAAATATACATGTTTAAATGTTTATTTATAAAATTTAACGAAGTATATTTATAGCACATTTCACATTCTAGAGACTTTTTTTTTTGAGCATTAAAGTTAAATTTCACAAAAATATTTTATTTCTTATTATGATAAAATATTATAGAAATATTTCATTAGATCGAAATTTTATTTGATTTTCACAAAATAATTTTATTTTTTACATAAAATCAGTAATTTGTATTTTATATCTTTCATAAATAATGCAAAGATAATCATACTGTGTCTCGTAGTAAAAATAAGAAAATTAACTTCAGTCACCTTTGAACGGTATGATTTTGAAGAATAGTTTTTTTTAATAATTTTTTATAATATTTACAAATTGTATACTAAAAAAATATAATAGTAAAACAATACAAACAAAAAAAAATTATCAAACATTTTAAAATGTTTCTTGAAGCAGGTATGATTTTTAATATTCTTTTAAGAATTAAGATACCATATTATGTGTTATGTAATTTAAAAAAAAAAGTCACACAAGAATTTAAGATTTCTTTGTTACGAGAAACATTTATAAAGTAATTATTTTGAGATAAAATATTCAATAAATATATTGACCTTCACTGAAATAATTGTTCGAATATCAAAATTGCTAGTCCTCTTCTCCTTTTCTTTATTTACTTACGTAAAACCAAATAATTCTTGAATCAGGCAAAGTTTAAGATTAATTGTAAATGTAATACATTACCATACATAATATAATTTTCTTTTATATGGCATTTTATAAGTCATACAATTGTATATTAAACATAGTTTCATATTATAACTAACAACTAATAGGTTAATGAGATATTTTAGTTATTTCTAATACATGCCAAAGAGCCCCGGCTTAGAACTAAACTCGGCTACGCTGCGCCTATTATAAATACATATACTATTTTAAATATAACAAATAAGTATCTTTGAAATATTATTTTGGAGCTGGTATAAGAAGACACTTATCAGACATTATTCAAAAAAATTCAATTATGAGGATAAATAATTTTTCATTTTTCCAATAATATTATCTTAGCTCAACAATAATCATTCTTGATTTCATAGAGTACGTTTATGTATCCAATTAAAATGATAATAGTAATTAAATAAGTATCTACATAGTATCTGTACTAGAATCGGCAGTATATAAACTACGATAGAGAGATTAGAATGAAACCTGCGCAAGGACATAATAATGAAGAAAAATAAAAAAAAAGATATATATTATCTGAAAACTATACGACTGTTATATCTAGTTGTTTCACTTTAGATCTATTAATCTTATAATTATTAGGATTATAGTAGTTTTTCTTATATGTTTCTACTTTAATCAAACATTTAAAATTGTTGATTCAACTTTAAATTTGTGTAAATTTGTGCAACATTTCTGAAAGGAAAGTGAATGTAGATGGTACTTTAGCTAGTCTAAAATCCAACTTTTGAATACTTTTTAAAAAAATCGAAAAAAACGATAAAAAAATTACGAAAAAACGGGAAATTTTACGCAAAATCACGTTTTTACAAATTACATTTTTTTAAAATGCTCTAACTCAAAAACCAAAAATTGCAACAACTTAAAATTTTCACCAAATCTTTATATTGACGTTTTCTATACATGGTTAAGTTTTCAAAGTATTTTGACATATTTTGACTTATTTATAGACAATTTAAATTTTCGATTTTTGTAAAATTTTTGTTTTTAAACATCTATAAAATTTAATTGGCAGACCGAAAACTCTTGAAAATTTAATATAAGGTTTATAATAAGTTAAACTTATCGTAACTAAAAAATATCGGTGATCGGTTTACTCAAATTTTTTTTTAAGACCTTAAAGCTCAAATTTGTATAAAATGTGTAAAAATCACAATAATTTGCAAGTTATTTTTTAGATAAAAATTCATAACATTTTTTCTTTTCATACTTAAGGTTCAAAATTTTAATACTAGGTTATCTATGAGCTACTCTTCAAAAAATTTTGAAAAAATTTCTACCGGATTTAGAGGAAACATTCTATAACAGCGTTTCTCATCCCTTTTTTCATGCACGTACGCATTGATCTCATGCCATTCATTTAAGTACCTTCTACTACCAATTTGTTTATTTTCATATAGAATTGGTAAGAAAGAAATTATAAAATTAGTTTGAATTAAAATAAAATAAATAATGATGAAATATTCATTTATTTTAATCAGTATGCGCCATACAATATATATAAATAATATTTACAATATAATTTAAAATAATCCTAAGGGTTGTTTGATAATACATTTTAAATCTTTTTCATATACAGATGATAAATAAACTCATAAGTCTAAGCATACAAAAAATCTATTACAATACTAATTTTTATGATCGTGTATGACGATAAGACCCTTTCAACAAACACAGTGCTCGTTATTAGATATTTCATAAATAATGTATTAATTATTATTATTTATTAATTATTAAAAATACATAAATTTTTATATTTTCTGTTATTATCATTTTTACTCGAATATCCTCTTTCCGTGTACCATCAGAGGTACGTGAATCTCCAGTTAAAAAACAATGCCTTACATTATCAACGTTTTTTTTTTAAAAATGTTTCTCATAAATAGTCAATAAAAATAAATATTCTAATTAACTATCTATGATATAAAAATATAAACTAAAATCTGTACATATTATATAATTTATTTTTTATTTTAGTGCTATATGTTATTGGATTAAAAATTAGCAACATCAACATTTTTCGTTTACGGGTTTTAGTTTAATTGATGCATACAAATTATACAGTTTTAATTATAGTTATAGTGTGCAAAATGTAAAGAGTTAAATAAAAGTTTTTTTTAACAATAGAAGGATATCAAAGTATAATACAAATGTATATCTTACTTAGATTATCTCACTCCCGACTCAAATTTATTTTTTAATTCTCACTCCATCATTGATTTTATAAATTCCATTGGCTTCCATATCTAATAATTTTTATAAAATATTAAAGTTTGTTTTCTTTATATATTTTTAATTGAATCGCTGTAAAATCTTCGATAAAAAAAAAAAAAAAAAAAACACGAATAAATTATGTAAAACAACCAAATAAATATGTTAAGGATTCAAGAATTCTACAAATTTAATTTCAGTTATGCTTACGATTAATTGCAAATCTACGGGAAGTTTTGTCATGTGCTTACTTCTCTTAATAGTAATAGGAAAGGGGTTAAAAGTCTTCATATATTCCTAGAGTAGTATATAATGGTAATGTATGTTATAATGAATGTAATTATGGTATCTTATACAGGGGCGGATCCAGAAATTTTTTTATGGAGGGGGCGCAAAATAAATTGTTTACTCACGACTAACCTGCCTAAATTGTAACATAATACGTAAAAGGAACAAAAATTATGTTGGTCCATAGCCTCCAGGAATATACAAAATAAAAAATTAAACTATAAAAACATTTTCATGCAATTATTTCGAAATACAAAATTTACTAACCGTGGCTATAACATACCAACACACTAGTCAATACACAATAAATATAAAATAATATTATTTTATTTTTCGTAATTGTATATTACTCAAGTTAGTTGTTGTGTTGAACCACGAAAATAATCAAAAACCCAATATATTTTAAACCTATTTTAGGGATTTTGGGTGGGGGGCGTACGCCCCCTTCGACCCTCCTCCCTTGGATCCGCGCCTGATCTTATATTTAATATCTAATGGCCACTATTTTTATATCAACTCAAAATTACAATTAATTACAAATATTTTGTTAACAAAACGTAATTTATTATGTTTTCAACATAACAATAACTAGTTTAAAATTCGTTACATACCTACTTGTTCTTTATACGAATAAAATAATAATTATAGAGAATATAAATGTTAAAAGTGGAGTTCAAAATGGGTAGTATACACTTTACCTAGATAAAGTACATCTTATCCATATGAGCAGTATAATGTGAACATTATCCACCTTAAATATCTGCAATTAGTACATTATCCAGTTAAATATGGATAAAGTACGAAGTAGAAAAATATCTAAATCATATTAATCCAAAAGTAATTTATTTATTAAATAAATAAGTCATTATTAAGTTAATATTTTATGCTAGAATAAATTTGAAAAATTAAATTTAGATGTTTATTGGAACAGTTCAAATTTAAGTGGCATTTGGAGTTGCAAATTATCTATAAAAAACATTTACTTTCACAAAAATATTTTTTAAAACCTTGACCACCAAAATATATTGTACATTAGCAATTTTATACAAAAAAATGTTTGTAGCCTAAACTTAACTTGTAACCTAACTTCTAAAATTTCTAATAATGGTTTAGTGTGATTTTTTTTTCGGTTAATTTTCGTTTCTTATTTCGGATAATATGTCATTATATTTTGATTCCGTCATATACTTACACATATACATAACTTATTCATGTTAAACCTTTTGAAATATACCTATAATAAATTGAAATATATATTAGTTAGTGAATCATAAGTAAAACTATATATCGATATTACTAAAAAATTTCAATAGGAATTCAGCTTATAATACAATGTGTCAACAAAAAACTATAATAATCTTATTTGGTAAGATTATAATTTTTTAAAACTAGATAAACTATGCAGCTTTTGCAAGTAATTTTATTAATACTTTTTTTTAGTAATATTATATATATATTTGAAATGGGATAAGTATAACTGTAACCGATGTTTACATAGTTGATTCAATTATATTAGATAAATATTAATAATTTTTAAAAATAACTTGTGAGAACTAAAAAAAATAATTAATTATTATTACAATTATGACTTTATAATGAAACTAAATATTTGTGCAAACATTAAAATATATCAAAATACAACAATAATAGCATACACCACTTTTATATTATCTACCAAATGAATCTTACATTTTCGATTTTATAATTTTTTTCTTTTATCATTATTCTAGCAAATCAAATAAAAAAAAGAACCGGATGGGCCTCGCTCTGCTGTACACTTGGGAGTGAAGTGCGACTCTTCATAGGATAGGTCACTATAATGGATTTGTTAAATTTGAATTCAATGATAGGTATCATTGTATACGAAAAACGATTCTGAACGGAGTTGATATGTTTGTCTCGAATATAATGCAATGTTATTTATAAATATTGTAATAAGTATATTTTATTTTGAAACGAAAAATAGACAGATTATATATATCTACATGGAGTACATAAGAACATAATTATTTTATATTTTTATTTAACGTGAAAATCAACAAATGAATATTAAACTTTGTGTACGAGTGAGTAACCTTGAATTAAATGTAGGTACGCAAAAATATTTAATACGAGTTTGTATAATAACGTTCAAATTTTAACATACTTTAATTAGTTTGTCCATCGTTTAATTTCATTCAACAAAAAAACATTTAAAAACTAGAAATTTTATAGCTAAAATATTATCCGTATCAATGTTAATAATGAATAGTTTAAAAAACTGGGAATAGTTATAGATGCTTCAGTGTTAATACAAATTAAGTCAAACAAGAAAAAAATCACTAAACTCTATCTATAAATACATTAATAATTCAATAATGATGCTATAAACATCTGTTAAGTATAGTAAAAAAAAGTGAATATAATTAAATTACTGGGAAGGTCGAAGCAAAAAATGAAATTGCTTTCGATAGAAATCGATGGTACATGGAAAACGACCTCCACATCAACTATGATGGCCAATTAAAAAAAAAAAAAAAAAAAAAAAAACGGTGATTAACGCACTTTCATCTAGATATCCACAAATAACAATACAAAATATAAAAAAAAATACAAAATACAAAAATAATATTTGAGCAACAATCATATTTAATTATATTTGTATGATTATTTTCCGAACAATTTTTTTTTAAGATGGTAAGATAATAAATGAAAATTATTTGAAAACTTATTTGCTTACACTGGATTTCTAGTGTCGTATTGATTGTTTATTATTGCAGAAATTATAAAACGTAACGTGATATTATAAATAAATGTAAAATTGTTAATAAATATTAAACAAATATGACTAACTGTATTTTATTATTTTAAAACTATTTTACCAAATAATATACTACCTAACATATTTACTTATGTAGGTACGTATTTAGAAAAAACATCTAAATTCACATAATTTTATCATTGTTAAGAACTAATTGTTTCAGGCAAAAAGTTCTAATTATAAAAAAAATGAACTATTATTACTGCGTCAAACAACAACATACCACTCTATATAATAATAATGAATTAGTTTGACAAAATAAAGAATATAGAATCAATAAAAAGTTTAAAGGACAACCAGTAAAAATATTTGAATTTAAGATATTTATTGATGGTTCTTTAAAAAGACTGACTTTTTTTTTCAAAATCTCGGCGGCCTTAAAAAATAAGAGGACCAAAAAAAAACATAATTAACATTATATAATAAAAAAGTGTACAAAAAATGTTTTTATAAAAAACATAATGTATACATTCTCTCGGACATATGGTACTAAATATAATATAAATAAAAAAAATTTAACAATCTGATTAGCCATAAATAAGATACTACAAAAACCACTGAAGACTCCATATCTTTTTTGTATAAATAATACTAAAATTATAAACTCCTAAAAACATAATCAAAATATAAATTTAATTTATAAATAGTTAACTAAACAACTAAATAATTATAAAATGAAAAGTAACATATTTAATAATAATATGCTAATACGAAAATGTTAAATGGAATAATCAATATAAGATATAACAATATACATATTTAATAATCTAAAACCTATCCAACCAAACTTACACTATTAAAAAAATCAACATAATTGACTTAAAAATTATCAGTTGAAAATACTGTTCATGGATAAGAAACGTGAAAATTGTATAAAATAGTACCAGTAATACAATAAACAAATATTTGATAGAATATTGATATCAAGTGAAGAATTTCGTGACAGCAAAAGATTTGAAAGTATTAATAATAATGAGAATATAGACTCTGATGAATTATAATTAATGAGAAACATTTAAGACACAAGGACGAAGCCTGGTTTCGAATAAACTCATATTTAAAATTAATATTTATAAAAAAAAAATTGTTATTATTACATTGAGAAGTTGTTAATAAAATAATATACAAAGCTTTAAAATAAATTTAACTGAACACAAATTCGTTTTAGGAGTGCAATTTTTTTTTTTTTTTTATACATCCAAAATTCCAAACATTTGTATCACACCAGATTTTTTTTATTATTGTTTTTGAAATTTAAAAGTCAATTATTTCGTTAATACTTCAGTTTAGTAAGTTTAAATTAATTTATAAATTTAAAAATTAAATCCGAGTTTATAATGATAAATAATTTAATATGTAGGTACAATTTATTTCCTACTTATTGAATTTTTATACCGATTATAGTTAAAAAATTAATATTATAGATATTAATACTATATTATAATAATATATAATATTATATATTAATATTATAGATTATAGTTAAAAAGCTTTTAAAGGCGTACGTGATTTTGATATTTATAAATCATAAACATTTATGTTCATGCAATCGCTTTATACGAGTCAAAATTAATCATTTAAAATTTAATATTCACACTTCTAAGTTTCAAATTGTTATTAAAAACTTCTAACAAGTTAGTAATAAGAATAGTAGAATAATATAAAAATTTTAAATTTTTTAATTAATATGACATTTTATTGACATATAAATGAAAAATTCATAACTATAAACTATGTCAGAATTTGAATTATCCGACCAGCCGACCAGCACTAAACAAATAATTGAAGGAAAATCCAAGATTTGTAAATTATATTATTTTTATTTCATGAATATTTTTAATGAGAATACCAAAACTCAAATTATATTAATTTATATTATAAATCAGTGCTTCTCAAACTAAGAACCACGCCCCCTAGGGTTACCTAGGTTAACCCTAGGATGCCGTGGCTATATTACTGAAGGGTCGTGCAATATTTATTTCATCTACACTATATTATTAAGACCTTAATTTATTTTTATTTATACATGTATAAAGTTTTCTCAATAGTATATAAAAAACATTATTTTACTAAACATATTAACAGTTAATATGTGTACATGGAATTTTAATATTTAATTAAAAAAAAAAAATTGATGATTTTTATTAATTGAGTCTTGAGTGTTTTACATTAATTTTAGGGAACCCCGTGACAAAAAAATTTAAGAAGCGCTATTATAAATAACAGAACTCAACAAATAACAATAACAACCATTATTTAAATATTGCTTTAACTGGTCAACATTGTTTTATTTAACATTTAATAAAAAATGAATCATAATACTTTTGTTCTCTTATTGAGATTTTACTATATTCCCCGGATTATATATATATATATATAAAATAATTAACATGTCGGTGGTGTTTAGAAGGGAGCACACAAGTACCATGGGCCACTATATATTTTTAACCGTCCAACTCGTCGACCGAATACAATGATTCTGAAATTAAGAAATGGATGATATACTTTTTTGTATAAGGTAATTTACCCATGAAGAAGTTTCGGATAAATTTTACGATCTTATATCAACAACACGCAGTAACAAAGTTTAGAACTATTTCTATATTTTCCGATTATAGAAGAATACATACAAAATTACATTACATAGGATATCAATTCTTCTTCAACATTATGGGCTTATGAACCTATTAATAATTCTAAGACTACTAATGGTGTAAAAGGTTTTCACAAACAAAAGTCAGTTTTTGCACCGTTTACTATTTACACATACATAAAGTACTTAACAAAATTATTGAATGTCAATGTAAAACTGATTTAATTCAATAAATAATGCAATAAAAAACTTGAAAATAAAAGAGACATTTAATAAATATATACAATTGGAAAATATTTGGAATTAATGTAAAAATAAAACTGTTTATGTATATACACATATGTATAAAATATGAGAAAAATCAGACTTAAAGTCCACCATTAAAAATTACTATAGTAAATACAACAAATGACGCTTATAAAACTCGCTCTGAGGCCAGCATAAAGTGAGTCTTATAACAGAATGAATCATATAAGCGAAGTGGAAAAAAATACAAACAACAATTTAATTATAATTACTAACTTTATTTGCTTTTTTCCTTTTACTGCATATTAGATATGAAATAATGCATAGTATAAAATAATTATATTATTATTATTTATTAAAATGTTTAACATTTATTGAAAACTTTTGTGATTTTAGTTTAATTTCAATTATTTTTAACTATTTTAGAAATATACTGCTCGTATTCGTATTGAATATTATAATTAATAACTTGATGATGAGCAGCCCTCCTCACTTTGATTTTCAACTATGATGTCAATAAATAATTACCAACACAGAAGTTTATTCTCTACGATTTTTCTTACGAAATTTGAGTCTTACAACTGACTTTTTTTTAATATATTTGGATACATCGGGACCGTTCAAGGCTATTATGAGTCTAAAAAGCAACAGAATCTTATACCTTTGAGTCTTATAAGCAGCGTTTACTATATTCTTAATTTATTTAGGTATATAATATCAGAACCAAGACAGACTCAATAAATACTTATGAATAGTATAGTTATACATTTATTTAGAACAAAAAAAAACACACTTAAACTTTTTTAATCACGCCTGTGCAAAACAGATAGTCCTAAGTCTAAAATAAAGTGAGAAGGAAAATATGCTGTTGTGATCAAACGAATCGTAAAAAGGTAAAAATGTGCACAAACGAGTCGTACCAATTTTTGACCTTACGTGTTGTTGTTAAACTATACTCGAGTATAACGAATAATATTGCCTTCTGGACAAAGACACGAATATTTTTGGTCCATCGCTTTTTTTTTTATATAAACAAAATAAACTTGTATATAATCAATAAAATTACGAAGTACAAACAAAATAAATCAAATTTCTGGATTAAAATTTAATTCTGAATTTTTGAAGGTAGATTATACAGGAAAACACATACAAATATCAATAATATTTTCTCAACCGATAAATGAAAATAATAAAATATTTATTCAAGCAAACAAAAGTATAAATATTGTTGGTTTTTGTAAACTAGTTATTAGGTATACATTTATTGTCAGGCAAAAGGTTATTTTTGACCTATAGTGACCATATAGTATTTTAATAAAAATTTTCAATTATAAATTGTTAATATTAACAAACTCATAATCTAAAATTAATTCCTTTTTTAATTACATAATGCTCATTATTTAATTAATTTAATTATTAATTTTTTCGTAGGAATCAATATTATTTCATTCATTATAGTAGACAATTTAAAATTATTAAATCATAATTATCGTTCAGTAACCTCATCCTTTAAATTGTTAAATTTACAAAAGTGGATTTATTTTAAATAATTAGTTGGCAATAAAAAATTCAAATCTATAGCAAAAAAGAGTTATATAGGCAATTATAATCGGTTTTAAATGTTTATCACTAAGTTTTTGACATTGATTATATTTTTTCTATTAATAACAATTAAAAAATTGAATACAAAAATATTATTTACAATTTAACTGTCAGGAATACAAATAAAATAGGAAAAGCAAATTCTGAATTTATAGAAGAAACTCCGCTTACCTCTTTGTATCAATGAGTCTAAGCTTATAATACTTTAACAAAACACGAGTCAAATTGTAATGTATTTAAATTGTAATTCGGACTCATTAGTTTTATATAAATATTAAGTATAGATAAATAGTATAAATAATTTTATTTTAATTATCCGTGTATACCTATTGGCTGTTATTCCAATTATTAAATATGTAAAAAATATTTTAAAGATTAAAAAAATTACAGTCAATTATTTAAGTTCATATTATGCACTAACGTTCTTAAAATGCTATTTATAGATACAATACATCAATAAGAAATAATAAAAATATTTATCCAAATATTGGTAATAAATAAGCTTATGAAATCTCAATCGGCACAATTATAAACAAAATAAAAATAAATTATGTAGATTTTTAATTATAGATCTAATGAAAGAAACTAAAATAATGATCAGAATAGAATAATAGGTATGAGCGGTTGGACATTCATTATACTTCGTTAATTTTGATTAAAAAAAATTATGAGTGTATCTATGAGTAAGCAAGTATGTTAAGCGTAACTATATAAGTTAATATGTGTAGCAAATATAAATAAAATATTTTCAAATGTATTACAAACATAGAATTGTTGGTAAAATATTTCTTTAAAAACAACACAGAATTATTATTTAAAATTTAAATTATCCTCAAATATACATTTTATTAAAAATCATAACAATAAATAACATTTTTTTTTTGCATATATTCATGAAATATAATTAAATTGATACTATGAAAATTGTTAAACCATTAAATTGCGATCATATAAGACTCACAACCCAAAAATATATATATAAATAAATATATTCTTCAATAATTTAAAAATATTAGCTATAAAAAAAAATATGATACACCATAACTTCTGTATATAATCAATTAAATAACGAATAAATTGATTACTGTAATTACTGATATTTACTGTAAAAATGTGATATGAATGTAGTGAAAATTAATTTATAAATAAAACGATAACCTTTAAAAAAAAAACTTTAGGCCAAATATAAAATTAACTCATTTAATTCGATCATACTATAAATGTTTTTTTTAATGATTATTTTATATCTTCATGTCTTGTAAATATTTTAAGTAAAAATAAAAATTTCAAACTTAACTAAAACAAAATTTTTCTTTTCGATATATAAAATCTTAAAATGTTATTGCAATAAAAATAATAAAATTATTATTTGTCAGCATGAATGTGTAAGTTTTGTTAAAGAATTTAAACTAGTTAAAAATAAATTTTCAAAAACACAAACAATTTCTAAGAAAATTATTTATAATGTTTATAAAAAATTTCTTTATATACTACATAGGTAATATAAAATGTATATAATAAAACAAACTTTGTTTAACACAAATAATGATATGTAATGTATTTAGTAACGTTGCAGACTAGGGTGCAATGTTCAAAAGTACTAATTGTTTAGAACAACTTTGCATTCATCCATTAATAATCATACGCTATAAATATTTTAAAAACCAATTTATAACTAAATTATAAGAAATATAATTTTTGAAAAAAAAAATGAAAATGATCTCGTAAAAAATATAATAGTATTAATGTGTAAAAATCACATACTAATTCTTAAACTATATTTAAAATTCAGCAAAACCTAATAATTGTATGAATATTTAAAAATAAATATGTTATTTTTCATTTTGAATGTGTTCATTTGACTTTGAACCGCTGGCTATATGTCAAAAACTCATTGGCAAGACTATTGTACGACAACATTACGTTACTATTTACGAATAAATTTCAATCAAAATATTTTAAATCTCATACAATTTTAATTTCATCGAAATCTCTATTCGAAAAACTTTATTTTGTTTTAGTAACTATTCCCAATATCGGGACATTTACAAAAAAATATTTATCCATACAAAAAGTAAATACAAACATGTATTTTGCTAACCTAAAAACAAAATAATATATATATTTAAAAAACTAAATGTCCACATTTTTTGATAACGATAATTTTAAGTAATCTAAATAACGTTCTATTTTAATAAATAAATAATTTAAATCTTTATGCTAACTGAAAATCGGTTTCAGAGTACCTATCAGATAACTTTATACTTTGGCTTTTATTGACTATAACCCTTGGCCCTATAATCACAATGTGTCTTATAGAATAAATCATTCGTGTTTATTTCGTATGTACTTCGAATGATAATAATAATAGATTCTAATCCAACCAATAACTTCTATGTACCTAATTGTATCTAACTTTATTGTAAATATCAAATAAATGTTAACAAATTAATTATCAACAATCAATTATACTGGTAAAATCCTAACAGTAAGTACTAGATAAAACATAAAGAATGTTAAGCAACAACTAATATCACTAGAACTTTCAATAGTATTTAGACCTAATTTAGTCCTACCGTACTGCGTATATTAGTCAGCAGTACTTCACCTGTCCTGTTTTTAAGCTCTGATATTGCAGATTCATTCGATTAACCTTGATGAATAAAACGACAATTACCACTTAGTTTTATTGAGCTAAAAATAAACACCATCCAGTTAAAAAGGATATAAAAGGGTCTTATATGAAGGAAAGGTCATTTTTCTACTCACTATATAGAAAACAGTTTACGAGTCATAAATAATTGGTTTATAGGAAGCTAACATATGGTACTTAATTTTAATAAAAATATATTAACGCATATATGTTATAATAGTATGACATTTAAAATCTAAATGGAGTAAAAATATATTTTCATATTTAATTTTTAAACCACAAATGTTGTAATACAACTTTCATAATTAACTATTAAAGATACGAAAATATGGTATCTACTTATTATTATTTTTTTTATACAAACTAAAATTTGATCATTGCATTTATATAACATTAACGTCCATTATAAGTGTTTCACCTCGTTTTCTTAATATAAATGAAATACTAATTAACATAAGCAAAATTATTATTATACAAAATGTGACTGTGTAGGTATTACATAACATTTATGTACTTTATTTATATGGGTATTTTAGTGACAGTTCATACGTAAATTATATTTACACATACATTATTCTTAATTAGTACGTATAATATTATATTATTTTTCTAAATTGATAATTTGATAAAAAAAATAAAATATAGTTTACTCACAAAGCATCCTTCAAATTGCTAAAAGTAATATAGACCATAGTTGAAAACGTTTGGAAGATCTGAATGAAAGGTTTCAAAATGTATAGGATGATAAATCATATGATGCTTGATGGGCAACAACAATTTAATACATCTACTTGATTGTTTCGTTAATCAAAAACCTGAAAATACATACAAACATTTATTTATAGTATAAATGTCTTATAGAATATTCGTACAAGAATAAATATTATAATAGCGTAACAGAACACAAACATTTACAAAAATACAGAAGAAAAAATCAATATGAAAATAATTTCATTGACAAATTGAAACAATATATACAATATTACATAACTATAAACAATTAGCAATATATTATTGTATTGATGTAATGAATATATATTTGTATTATATTATTAATTAATTTATAAGGTGTATTATATACAGCAAAGTTGAAATAATAGGAGCTCGATATCCTCGATATATCAAATAATAAATTTAGGTACCTACTCTAAAATTGTAGTTACCATAATTTACCTGTTCATATTTATAATAAACAATGAAAATAGTACAATTATTTACGTAAATAAGAAAAACACTTGTAAGTCCACAAAATATATTTATAATACATACCTACATATTAGATAAATCATGTATCACCGAACAATATTTTCTGTTTATCAACAAGGACAAATAGTTATTTATTTAATATAAATACCTACATGTATGTAATCAACGCACAAATTGAACAAAAAATAACCTTATTAACTATTGATAACTGTCACTCAATTTACAAAAAATTAAACCTATGAACATTGCGTCATTGCCAATACCTCCTCATGTTTTATGGTAAATTAATTTATTAATTAATTATCTCATATATACATATAACCCGACACCATGTCTTTCATGTCCTACATTTTTAATATTTGTGGAAAAAGGCGTGTCTATGGGGGAGGGGTTTGAATGTTAAATCCTTTCCTAATATTATAACGAATTTAGAAAAAAAATATTGCTTAATATTTTTATACAATTTAAATATAATATTTATAAACATTTGTCAGAGTTATTTATATAGACCATTGTCGATCTATCTAATACCTATTATAAAATTAATTAATTATTACAAAAATGATTATATTGTGAAATAATTGCATTTGAAATACGTAATAAAAATAATATTGAGAAAATATTGAACCTTCCCCGAAAATACTTTCTAGGCACGCCCCTATTGATGAACATATCATATCATATCATAGTTGTTCGTATATAATACATACAAAAAAATCGATAACATTTTATGAATACCAGCCTGATAGACGTCTATAAAGCTAGTATCGTATGATGGTATCATGTGGTGAACATTTTCAGATCTGTAAAAGACACAGAGTGCAAAAAGTTCTAAAATTTACTAAGCGCTAGAGTTCCGCACAATATTCTTGAACTTCTTGATTTGAAAAAATTACTGCTCCTCTAGAATTTCCTCCAAATAATACCAATATGTATACCTATATAAAAAAACATTGATGGATAATGGATGTCTTAAGAATTTAATTTCGTATAAAACCAAAATTATAACGACTTGATTATTCTAATCGTATATTTTGACAATTTATTTATTTGGAAAATAACTTATTATGTTTTTATTTAAATTTCCTAGATTTATTTCAAATTTCTGAATAAGAAATGATAATGATTATTAGAATAACAAAAGTGCCTATTCTTAGATAAACTTCTACAAATCTCAAATTTAATATAGGGTATAATAAAAAATAAATATTAGTTGTTTTATACTAATTAGAAGTAAAAAAAGTAACAAGATAAGAAAAACATCTATTGTAATCAATGTAATCCATGATTAAATTATATTAATTTTGTAAAGTAAACGTTTAATTAACAATCCATATATAAATAAATAAATGGTTTAAACAAATAAATAAATGAATAAAAACTTAGTCTGGAGTATTATTAATTGTATTATTAAAGTAGTACTTACCATTTATTAATTTTTAATGTTTATTTTATTTTTCATATTTATTTAATTAACTATCATTTATTTCTATATTTTTCTTCATTCAATAAATATATTCTAAATATTGATAAGTATTATAGTAGAATAAGTTACATAATATATAACACTTTTTTGTATAAATATAAATCACATAAAAGTTAGAGTCAAGAATAATATTAAATATGTACATTAATACATTTAATTTTCAGTAATAATACAAAGTAAATTTTTTTTAAACATTTATTTAAAAACTAAATACATACAATATTATAATAAAATATAATTATAAAAGCAGAATTTATGCATGATTTACTGGTAAATGGTAATCCACTATAATGTAACTTGATATCATATACAAATATATAATATTTTAACACAATCATGATAAAACATATCAAAATATCTTACAGAATATAATAATGTAAAAATAAAAATATATTTTTAATGAATGAAAAAATTTGAAATAATTATTTTTTTTGGTTTTTAACATATTTATTTTATAATGAAATATTATGATAGAATAAGACCCTTCATTTCCCAATAAATAAATAATAACATTTCATAGTTAATTTTAATATAGGTATTCATTAATTTTATTTAGAGTTCTACTTCAAAAGCTTAATAACATTAATTAATAATATAACTGCATATATTACATTTTAGTTAATATGTACATAATTCAAAATTCAAATAAAAATTAATAAAACTTTTATAAATTTATTTTAATAAAATGTAATGTTACATATATATACTTATACTTCATACTAGTTATATCATAAAAACTTAATTTCAATTTTTTAATAACTTTATCTATTATATGTGTGTACTTAGTCATTAATAACATCAAACATTTCTTCAAAAAGCAATTTTATGTATCTATAGTAAAATAATAAAAATGTATTTCTTCTTTGGTTATAAATTAATAAATTATTCTGAGAGACTAAACTAATTTTTAATCATATTTATAGTCACAACCTATGTATTTTTAAATTATAATAAATGATAGAATAAACTAATCAATAATAAAGTAATAAAATCATACAGTATTAATATAGTAAATTTAATTTAATTTTGTTATGTATATATATATGTTAATAAATCTTTAATTCAATTATTATTTTTAAATTATAAGCTTCATAAAATCAAATAGACAAATACTGTTAATATCTAAAATAATAAAATACAAATTCCATTATTGAGTTTCAATAACTCAATTACTATTTTAATACTAAGTTCATCATAAAATGATTGATATTAAATATATAGCATATATAATTAACTATTAAAATAGTTTATTTCTGAAACAATTGTTTTAAATTTAATAATCAAAATAATCAAAATAATAATTTTATTGCATTACTAGGAGTAGATTAATGCTTGTCTTATGATAACAGATTTCATACATAAAAAAAAAATTCTGATTAATAACTTAATGCATTCATTTATTTGACTCATACAGGCGTGTAACATAATGAATTTAATATTAGAAATACATACTAATTATTTTTTGTGGTTGTTCCTAAAACAGGATTTTGATTTAATTTTTGATTTTTTTCTCTAAAAACATAGCATAGTAAATTAAAAATACATCTTAAATATTTAAAGTTATTCAAATTTAAGTTTTTAGTTTTGAAGTAGGTACTTATTTTTCTTGGTGTACTATAATAGTATTAAAATTAAAGTGTATAATTACATCCCTTTCTAGTAAAGAAATGTTATTGTTATATAATTTAATTATGAATGAAAAGTGAAATAAAAAATATAAATTAATTAATAGTAAAATTGTATTTTTTTTGTATTATATTTAATACATACTTTAAAGCATATCTTTAATATTTTATATTTTTCATTAATTTTCATCTATTTATATATTTAAACATCTTATGAAATATTAAAATCTCATTGATAGTTACTAGAATTAAACATGCTATGTACATTAGCCTCATTAGTTAAATCAATTATTACTTATATACATTTTATTTTTATTAAGCCTGGTCAAGAAGAGAAAGTTACCTCTACTAGCTTTATAGTATTTGCTCCTATGCATTACACATAACCTTTAAAATATGTAATTATAGGTATTTATTATTCATAAAATACTATATACATAGAAATAAACTAATTATTTTTATCCAACAATTGATACAAATTAAAATAAATATTATAACTTAATTGATATTGACTATTAAAGAAAATTTTTATGTTGACATTGTTCTTTTATTTGAATGTCTTTTTCATTTTACTAATAAATTATTTTGTAGTGCATATAATAAAAAATATTTATAAAACAGATATGATTTAATACTAGGTAAGTACCTCATTTAATTATAAAATACATAACATTTTAAAATGCTAACATTTAAGATGATTTAATTGCTAATGTTGATGAATTAAAAAGATTTAAAAAGAACATATACTTAGGTACTATAATAGGTACTAAACAAAATTAATACATTATTAAAATATTAATGCCGAAAAGCCAAATTTAAGCTTTTAAGAACAAAATAAATATATTATTAAATGGTATTTCATAAATATTGATGGGACATAAAGTTAAAACTGAAATATACAATATATGTAATAAATTAAAAAAAAAAAAATTATAGATAAATGTTAGTATAAAATAGGATAAAATGGGACTCGATAAGTTAAGACTGTCAATGACCACATACCTTTGTTCTGATAGGTACTGCTTCTGTAATATTTGTCATTTAGTATTTAATATATTTGGCTCATATATTTTAAGTAACTATTTCTCATAACTTACTAAATGATAATATTAATTATAACAATAGCTAAATATAATCATTAACTGATATAATCATTCCTCACAATTGGTCATTGATGCAAAAGAGAAAAAAAACCATAGGTTTAAGTAATGCATTATTGTGTTACATATACAGTTATACATACTTAAATGTTATAAGAAATTATTATCAATTTAAAAAATTCCTATTACTATACTCATTGGGATCTATATATTATGTTAATTGAGGTTATCATGTATCATCTTTAACTATAGTGAATAATATGCACTTTTAAATTAGTATTACATTTTTACGTAACTATTTTCACAGTATTAACTAATAATTAACATAGCAAACTTAATCAAAATACAATCAAATTAAAAACTATTTATAAGAAACAAAAATAAAATGTTAATAATGTAAATAATAACTATGTTATTCAAATTATAATCTAATTCTTACAAATTAAAAATGTATACTTTATTATATAAAACAATTTATTAGGTATAACATTTATACAAAAATAAACATAAACAAAATATTTTCTATTTTTATAATGTAAATCTTTACTATATTTAGTATAAAAATAGAAAAATATTCATAATAGGTATATTAGACATGATTAAATTATTAAAAAAAATTGTTTAAATATGGATAGTATAAATTTAATTCATTAAGCATCAAGTAACAACTACAAAATAATGCATGTTAATCATAATTATTTCAAATTAATGTAAATATATTTGTCAGATATTTTAATATTATTTTAAGTATAGTGTTTAACATTATAATTTTATTTTAAATAGTATTATAGAAATAAAATAAACATTTTTACAATTATAATTTTCTATTATTATGAAAAAAGGGATACAAAGAACATATAACATTTAACAAGGTATTCTATACTATAAAAGGTATAAAAAGTAAAAATTTTAGATTTTGCTTCACAAAAAATTTTGAATTTGGCACCACTGAAACCAAATTTATTTTTAGTTTTCTAAGAATTATAATAATTGTAAGACATTAAGGTTAATGATAAATTACTCATGATATTCATATTATACATATAAATGAGTATTTTCAATAAGTTTATAATGAATAGTGAGTGTTTTTGATACAAAATTCTCCAATAGAACACTTAGCTTAAAATAAAATAATGCTTTAAAATTGATGATACTGTAAGTTAAAAATATAATTGTTAAAATAAAAAAACTTATAATGTACATACATAATAAAAAATTTTATTTTCTCAAGTTACAAGACTAAAAAGTATTGAAATACTTGGTATTTAAATGTTTCTGTTTTATAATAAGAACAGTAGTGCAATAGTAAAATATCCATCATTTAAATTAAAGTTATATATTTTCAAATAGTTTCAAGGAAATACCTTTGTTATAATAATAGGAAGTATTTAAATACTTTATAATAATGTAAAATATTAAGATAATAAAACAACTTATTACTACGAAAAATGTAATTTAATGAAAACTGTACAAATATCTATTTTTAAAAATATTTTAAATACGCTTCAGTTAAATACGTCTAGTTACCTAACTTAACTATCATACATACAAGTTAGGTACCTATATTATATGTTGAATATGCCATTGAAAATAATAGTAAGTCAGGATGCTAAAATAAGTTAATCTGTATATTATTTATTTAATTTACCCCAAGTACAAAAGCAAAATATTGTTACGACCACCCGCAGTTAAGATGAATTATAATATTTTATAGTTTAAATAACGATTTTCTCAGGAAGATTTTACCGTCTCGCACATACCTACACACATGCAATTGAGGAAATAATGGAAAAGCGCGAATAGATACAGCGATCAGTTCAGACGTGCGAAAGATTGGTGGCGAACAAAGAGCGGAGTAAACTCGACGACGACTGGTCAACGGTGGTGGTTACCAAATACGGGGTGAAGGGACGAGGCGAAACATAAATAAAAACTTCGGTCATGTAGGTACCTGGATCGCGGCATTTTCGTGTCCATGCCGGCAGCCAGCAGCAGCTGCAGACCGCGCAGCAGTAGTGTAGATGTGCGTCCGTTTCGTAGGTAAGGGTAGCAATGTACGCCGCGACGGGGCGCGCCGATGACCAAACGCGGAACGCGCGCGAATACTCGCGGTACGGGAGGCCGAGCCGGTCTGTGTGCCGTAAGGGTGCCGCGACGCAAGCGCGATGCGGAGGGTACCGTCACTACGACAGCAACGGGTAAACGGCATATGAGGAAGGGGAGGGTGAAAAAGCCACGGGAGCGCGTTACGTAACAACGGCTGAATTAACGGTGTCGGTAGCGGTAGCGACAGTTGGTGGCATATTCTGCACATGTGCACGTATTTCGCGCAATTGATAACAATGCGCGATGATAAGGACGACGTATTCCGATATTATAGTGATTCCTCCGACGTGCATTCGCCAAAACGACCGCGATCCGTCCACAGGACGCCACCGGTCAACTATGCAACTCGGAACGAGTGTATAATATTATAATAATAATAGATTAATGTGTACGTCGTTCGATCGGTACAAAACGGCCGTCGAAGGAAATTTTAAAAATACGTATTTGGACGATGTTTAAAGCGCCAGTATTTAACAACCACCATCAACCCGTGTTTGCATTCGAAAAACGTTCGTTAAACGTAAAAAACCACTTGAGTAATCGATGCTTGGAGATTTATGTCTAAACTTAACTTATGATTTCGACCAGAGACAAAATTAAAATGTGTTACTTTCTGCTTTCTTCGAAACTCGACAATACGGTTTCGAGTGACGCAATGATGAAACGCAATGTGTTTGAACAGAACATCCGAGCTCTAAAGATTAAAAAAAAAAAATTGTTTTTGATCAAACGCTTCACACGGTTGTACCGCTGTATACACGTTATAATGAATAATACGTTCATACGAAGGATCGCTAAATCGGATGGAGAAAAATTCATTATAAGGTGATGCAACTTAACGGTCCCATAACAATCGATAATTTGGCGTTACTCAGCAACTCGATGCGTACAAATCAAAACAATTAATTAGCAGTTAATTGGTTAACCTAACTTGGAGGGCTCTAAGGTTACGTGTGTCACGTTTTTCAGCATTTCTACGCAGTGCCATTTTCAACATCGTCACAATTCATATGTCCATACCCCTCCTACCATTATAATACGTTCAGGGATCGATGTCCGTGATTATGTCATGCTCCCAGCAAATAATCGAACAACGATATTTTTTACGCGCTCGACTGTTGTTTATTACGATTTAATTAAGAACTCTATGATTTGATAATGGTTTTTACGAATTAAAGCGCGTGGCTCTTACTTTTTTTTCATTTAAATGCTTGTCAATAAGCTTCACACGTCCATACATTATCAACGTATAGGTTCGCCGAATTTGGGCGTATCTCGGGGTCTTACCGGTCGGTAAGTTTACGGCTTCGTATCGTCACGAAATTCGATCTCGCAAAACACTGAACTTATGTACAGTCGTGTTCGAACAGCGATTAGTGATCGTTACCGAGGATTTACCGACCAGACCTGCCGCGTATGAAATTTACGCGCGAAACCACTAATAATAATTGTAAAATTGACCTTTTGAGAATTTTACCCTACCGACGTGCGGTTTTTCGTTCGACAACCCGCTCGGTTGAATTATAACGCAAATCGATGTAGTAGAAAAGCATTTACAATCGACTGCAGGTGCACATCAACTAAAAAAATACGTACAACGAACGAAAAGCTTCGTTAACGCTGAACTCGTGCGACTGTTAAGCGATGGTCGTATACGACTGTATTTTTACTATTTTTCCGCCATGCTACGAGTGGTGCGCCTGTGATGCAGCAGTGGTGCGGAAAGGCCTTGTACGGGCGCGGCCTCCTCTCGTCCGCCGTTCTACACCGCCACCGCGGTCGTCAACTCCTCCCGCCGCGCGATACCACGATACCACGTAATCCGCTTTTGTGCACGAGCGTCGTCGGCAGCGGCGGCGGCGGTGGCGGAATGCGCGCAGCTCGTGCTTTCGCTGGCGACCGACTCTCATCGATCCGCGTTACAGACATTTCGCCCCAACCCTCGTCGCCTTGACCTAACGTGACGCGACATTCAAAACAATATCAGTTTTTCGTCGCCGCGAAACCGAAACAATCGATAAATGGTAAAAAATGGATAATACAATGGATACGTAGATACATGGACAAACACTCGACAAACCGGTGATAGTAACATACTGTACAAGCAGTGTACATATTATTTATATTATATCAACGTGATTCATCAACACTTAGTATATATTTTGCGAAAATCAGTTAAACGTAAATCTTATCGTGTCTTTAATGCTTATGCCCAATATAGGTACAGTAGGTTCAATAGCTCGATATTCAGAAGACCTAGCAGGGGATTATTCAGCTCTTCTTCCAGGGGGGGGGGGGCGAAATTTGAACTCAAATCATAGGTTCTTATAAAAAAATTTGCACATAAACGACAGTGTACAGATTATAAATAAATTGGCGGATCAATATTTTTCGATCGTTTCGCTTGCTTAAACTTCTAATTTTTACCCACTTTCATAACCCATAACATTAATTATTGTAAATACATTCAACAAT
>JASXSY010001703.1:0-32610 GCA_034509805.1 Sipha maydis
AAATGTGAAAACATTACTATTAAATTACTTTCGCGTATCGAAATAACATTTTTTCATAATCGTCCGTGTCGCGCCGAATTCGCAGATATCGGCATATTTTGCTGTATTGAAATAATTTAACAACAGTACAAATTCATCCATGAATTGTATTGTACGCAAGTAAATTGACGCGCATGATAAAAAACAGTGGTTTAACTCCAACCAATGAAAACCTATTTATGAAATAAACGTAACCGGAAACCAAATATTGTTCTGTTGAAGATAAACAAATATATTATAAATATATAAGAACGTAATATTTAAAAAAATATTGACGTAAAGGGTTAACAAAGTAACTTTAAAAAACAAATTAATAGAACCCGGATTTTTTTTAAATACATAATTCTAATAAATGCAGATTTCTTAATTCTTATTACAATTAATAAGTACGTTTAATAACACCATGAAAAAAAAAAATTATTTTACATAATTTTTCAGACTTATAAATATTTTACCACAAAGTAGACATTTCATATTTGTATACGTGGATACCTAATAAATGTAAACTTAATGACAATAACCATCATTATGTTCGAAATGTTGTTTTGTCGATTTGTGTTTATAGACGACGTTGTAATAATATTCTTTATTGGTTAAACAAACATTCTAGTGTGTCTAATGGAATTAAAACGAAAAATGTAGTTAATAAACCTACATAGATATATCTAAAGTTGGTACTTTTTAATATGATAAATTATAAAAAAGGTAATGTAAGCTAAGCGTTTCTTTAGTAAAAATATTTTATGTGTTTAATTCATGTGTTTGGAAAAATATTACAACATAAATATTTATATAATTTGAGTTTTTTACTATACAAAATTCCACACCCTAATAATTAACATAATAATAAAATACTAATCATATATTTTTAGATCATTTATTACGTATGTACGACGTATGTTAATTATAATTTATTTATAATAGACGCAACAGAGTAATAATACATAAATAATACATTTAATTTATTTTTGAAAAAGGATGATGGCAAATATTTTTATGTAAAATGAGATTATGAAGAAGTCTAATGCTTTAATCATATGACACTGAATTCGAGGTTCGGCAGTAAATATTTGTATATTTTATGACCTATCCAAAATACAATAATATATTACGTATTTATTTTAGATTTTAGTTGAAACGAGAAATTTATTGGTTCTACTGTGATTTTGTGTGTTTATTTTTTTGTGTTTGCGTACAAAAGGATATTCAAAAGGGTAGTTCCGATCATTGCTATGATTAGTTTATGATAAGAAATTTTGATTAGTTGGTACTTTGAAGTGGTAATCTTTCGAATTTTTCAATAATTTATAATTTAATAGAAAATATAAAAATGATAAACTGTAAAGAAATTAAGGTAAAAATAATGATCGTATGTATTTGAAATCTCACTAATTGATTTTATCATTATTTGCTGTATTTTTAAATGGAATCGTTTTAGAAATATAATAGTTTTTTTTTTTGAGCTATTTAAAGATATTTGAAATTTCAATTTTTTTTTATCTTTAAACCTTTTTTTGTTGAAATTGTATAAAACTTTCAATTTTTATACTTAAGGCTTAGAATTTGTTTAAAAGATTTTCATACAATTTTCTTTGTAAGGAAAAAAAAGTAAAATTTACTAGAAAGTTGCAAAAAATATTGTAAGCGTAAAAATGTAAAATGCTGATGGAATTTTTTACAAATTTATTGAGTATTTTTATAACAATTCTAAAGATATTTCATAATTTTGAAATAATTTTAATAACATTTCTGGTGTTAGTAGACACATGAAATTTTCGGTTTAAAATTAAAACTACTATATTAAAAACAATTGGTTCTTTTATACAATATCAACTGTCTTTAGAAATATGAGTCAGTCCAACTGACATATTTTATTCAGAATGTAACTATTTAACTATATATGTTAAGTCTAAGCATGTCAAGAAATATACTTTACCAGGGGCAGATTTAAGGCACTGCGAACTAGGGCGGCAAAATTATGTTGAAAATTTATTTTGATTTTGTAAAATTAAGTACATAATTTTTAAAATTGTATTTATCACTTCAAAATCTTGAAATTGTGGATTTTGTATTTGTTTATTTTTAGCAAAATAATATTTATATTTTCCCAGGAACTCGTCTACGACAACGACGATAGTATTGTATTATAGCTTATCTTATTATTTAAGGAATGTCTTGTAATACTATAATAAGCAAAAATTGCATATTAGGTAGGTATTGAAAAAATTAATTTATTTAAGGATATTTTATTAAAGAGGTAGTAAGTTTTTTTTTAGATAGGGGCGGTAAAGTTAATTTGGCATAGGGGCGGAAAATTGTTAAATCCGCACCTGGCTTTACAATATTTTTAACTCAGGTTTTGGAGTTGGAAAACATTTATAGTAACATTTTTTTCTGTCAGTTTTCGGGAGTTTGGACAAAATTAACATTATAAATTAATTTAAATCGTTTTGGTCGATTAGCCTTAGGATTTGTTTTAAAATTCACAATTCACATTACATATTTAAACATTAATAGAATATTGTGTAATAACGGAATCACCAATCAAGATTAATTATACTTAACTTGGTATTGTATCCTAGGAGATACACTCACTTTTATCATTTTTAAATAACTTAAATATTTATTTTTTTTTATATACATTTTAACCTTCTTAATAGTGCTACACTGTTTGGTTACTATCTTTTGGCTACTAATTTCTTTACAACACTAGATCTTATTCATTACTTAAGACATGAATATGGCATTCTTAGTCTTGAAACATTAAGAAAACAACATTTGCGTGGATGTGATATAGACGATGAGAAGTTAAGTAAAATGCGACGGGATACCTTCTTTAGGCAGTGTGGTGAAAAAAATAAAGTAATTATTGTTAAATGGTTGGACAATAAAATTGTTAGTTTGGCTTGTAAAAATAAGCCAAGACTTGGTCGTCCTTCTTCTTCGATAGTAAAAGAAAAGCAGGTAAAAAAAGTTCAAACAACGGTTACACCAAGGCCTCCTCAAGAAGTGATGCAAGATAAAATAGATCATTGTCCAGCATTTACCATACAAGGCAGATGTAGGTATTGCAAATCAAGTCAAACTTCTGTCATATGCCTTAAATGTAAAAACCGTCTTTGTTTTGTGGAAGGGAGAAATTGTTTCCAAAACTTTCATTACACAAAAGAATTATATACATTTTTATCTTGTATTGTTTCGATTGGAACTCATAAAAAATTAAACTAAACTATGTCTTTATTAGAATAAATAATAACATTAAAGGAAGTTCCTATACATTTATTTGTTATTAAAAAAATTGTTTATTTATATTTTAAATGTGTTAAAGTTATGGTTTTATTTAATATATTAAATATACTATTATGAATTATTGTTTTGTATTTCCTGAATAACTGCCGACGACTTAAATTATACACATGTTCTTGGTAATGTATCTTCCTAGAAACAAATCTTATAATACGAGCTTATGGCAATGTATCTCATAAGATACATAGTACATATTATGAGGTTATGGCAATGTATCTCACAGGATACATCTTATAACTTAAAAAGTTTAAGTCTGAAATTTTTTTTTTTACTTTTTTGAGTTCAGGGACCTCAAAATATAAAAAAAAACCAAACTTCATAATTTTCACACCAACAATGAAGACTTTTCAAGTTAAGGGTTAAGATCAGATCATTTGTAAACATGTTAAATTTAAGACGTTGAAATCTATAGGCAATTTAAGGGCAATCATATTTTTTGTATAATAAGCTTATAAAATATCTCCTTGTGAGTGACGTTATACAATAAAGTTAATAATATAATGAATTAATTTCACATAAAATATGATATTTATCTAATTACATTAAGATATCTTATTAATTGGGTTCGAATAATCAAATGTGAGGTTAAAAATACCATGTGTCAATTATTATTAATTCAGTTTAAACAATGGTATTCCACATTTCACAATAATTCTTACATAATGTTTAATAATTAGTTTTTAAATACAAATTGTATTTTCTTTTATTGGTTCTTATGAGATAGATAAGAATAAACCTTTAGTATTTGAGTATAATCTTATACTTTTCATAGGATTGTCTATATTATTTATTATTATTAATATTAATTAATATACACTAAAACAACGGTACCTACCTATTATCACAATTTTCTATAATTGTATGCCTTATATAGTGATGTTGTATGGAAAGTCCTTTTATCTCGTTTGAAATAATGGTGTGTTATTTGATCATTATTGAAACGTTATGTACGTAAATTGTCATCATTACGAATCATTATAGAACTTGTTTGTATAGTGGTTGATCTTTCGTGTATAGTGTAAACACTAGGTAGCGCCAGTGTTATGAAAACTCGTCGAGCGTTTGCAATTAAGTCCATGAACGTACAATTTTGATATTGGTTTTCAATCCATCAAATGTTTACCGTCGAATATTTGTTTGCACATAAATTATTACGAGTCCGTAAATAAAATAATTGCCACCATAAAATGTAGGCACATAGATACTTATATATGTATATCTATATACTTACAAATATATAATTTTTAATATTTAAAAATTATTATACTTATATCATATAATTAGAAACGAGAAGTTAAAGAAAGTAAAATTGGCCAAATATTTATACAAAAATGCTTAAAAAAAAACCGAATGTACTCTAAAAAGTATGTATAAAGAACGACTGTTGTTTTTTTAAATTTGAATTTAGATGTCGGTTCACCAATCGCTCATGTTTGATTGATATTAAATGTAGTATAATAGTAATAATTGTTCTCAACAATTTTACAAAATAAAATCTCATTCAGCTGCTATAATAAGAAGACATGATAAAAAAAAAAACAATTTCTATAACTTTTCATTTCTACTTATTATATTTTTATCCACTTATTATCTTATTATTTTTTCATACTATATCCTATAAATTATAATACGTGTACTATAATATCATAGGTAAATAAATAAACGTCATTTACATTTTTTTTTTTTTACATGCATATATTTATGTAGGCCACTAACTTCAACGTATCAAAAATTAAATAACTCACATTTTTTCCGAAAAATTTATCGAGTGCGAATATAACGGTTGGTACATTTCTATGAATAAAAAAACGTATAATCACCAAAAAAAAGTAACAATTATACGTCGTAATATTTTACAGTAATGTATACTTAACTATATATATGAGCTGTACAATTAAAGAAGCAGACCTAAATATATATTAATATTTAATTATTACACAATTGTACACCTTATGCGTCCAAATCATGCCATCAAAACGTTATTTTTAATCGTTCAACATTATTTATTCGGTTCGTATTTCCAGCCGACGATAACCTATAGTAACATTCCGAATACTATTAATAGTATTAGCACATATTAATTTACAATACTGTAAGTATTCACGTTCAATTTGATAAACGTGAGATTACATATTAAAGACGCTGTTGTTCAACAACTGTTATTATATCCGTAAACACAAAAGTTGTAGCGTTTTGACGGCATAAATGTACGTTTTATGAAACTTCTGACTAACGGAGATTTCGAGACGCTTTTGTCGTCAAGTCATCATGATGTCTATTGAGTTAAAAAGTGTTTGTTACAAGTTATGACAGAACGTTATGATGCATGCATAGCACGTCACGTTTTTAAATCATGTTGTTATTTATTGGGTATGATAAATAGCGGAAATCATTAATACGAACGTGAACGTTAATTGCGTGACAGTATTTAAAACTTTCATACATAAACCATAATATGCATATGCTGAAGATAAAGAAATAATCAAATTAATAATAAATTATTAAAATTCATTATTATAACTGTATTTAATTATTGTGAATCATTTTAAAAATTCTTATTATAAATAATAAACTTTCTATTTTTTCGTGTTAGTGGTGTATTTTAAATAACTCTGCAAGTACAAAAATTTTTCTTTAGCTGTATTAATTTAATATTTATAATATGTTTTGCCTAATTTATTATGGAAGCAATAAGACCAATATAAATAAAATTAAGTTTGAAATTTGAAGTAGAAGTTTTTTTTTTTTTAATTTACCTTTATTTCTAATGTAGAAATAATCGTCATGTTATGTTTGCGATCACTCTTGATATTCATATCATTTTTTACATGTTGCATTGTAAAATTTTTCTTGAAATCGTGAACTGTTGGTTCGATAAAATTATAATAATGATACTACTAAGAAAAGTGAAAATGAATTATGAATGGCAATATGAACGGTATACCACTTTATTTATTTTGTAATCGAGATAAATAATTTTAAAACAAATATAGTATAAAATAAAATTAAACAACGTATAAATTACTAAAAAATAAAAACTTCTAAATGTATACATATTGCAATGTGATGATGTATTATATTATGTATATTTCAAAAATATTTTTGTTCATTATTGTTAGTTTATAATGTTAAAAAGTTTATTTTTACAGAAAATATATTCATTTGATAGGTCAAAATGAAATATGTTTACTCTTTTAGACGTCAGATTTGATAATGGGATAAAATATTTCCTTGTAATAATATTTCAAACTGTTACAAAATAATTTTAGCTGAAATCGTTTCGTTTATTTTGATCAGTAAATAGAACAAAGCATGTTCTGTGAATGGAATTACAACTTTTATTCGAGCAAATTGATATTTTACGTCTTTGCAAGTGAATGGTATTTCATTGTTTCCAGACAGATCGCGTCCAACTGGATAGGGAAGAATAATGTACCACATCGCGTCCGAAGAAAAAAATGTTTCCCGAGGGCACGTTTTCATCGTTCAAGGCTATCAAGTGAGATTTAAAGACAACATAAATGCGAAAATCTTTATTTTTTTTCTAATTAAATAACGCGATGTTACAGACAGTGCATTATTATTTTTCGCAAAAAACACACCGCGATGGGATAATAGGTTGTGTACATTTGGTTAGAATCATAAATAAAGTCTTGTTAAAAATAATATAAACAAACTTTATTGATGAAATTTTCCATATTACAATACTGTTATGATGTACAACTGTCATTGTCACGGCACGAAATCGCGTTACCCAATAGAGGCGAGGGAGAAAAAATAAAGTGATGGAGAGAAATCACTCTTCGGGTCCGTTAACGTCTTCTAATAATGCCATCAAAGGTCAAGACACGTGAAAACAAATTAACCGTCGGTTTTCGAACATTATTTTAACCTCCACTCACGCGTCCATTCCGTGAGTTTCCCTCTGCCGTGGTGTTATTTATGTTCGCGATTTGGGACGTCTGCGTGGCGAAAAACGCGGCGTCGGGACAGGAAAAACAAGAATAAGAAGAATAAGTTGAAGAGGGAATGAAGAGAGGAAATAAGATATATAGTGAAAAGGAGTGTAGACAAAGAGTACGCATAGCGGCACGGCACCGCTATATTTCAGGACCGGAGCGCGTTCGGTCCCCGAGGAATTTTTCATCCTTATTTTTAACACATTTTCGTGTTCTAGATTATTTTTAAAAACACTCCTCTGCCGCAAACTAATTTACTACCCATATTGTTTGTCGTAACATGCTATCAGTCTCTCCTGAATAATGTATGTGTGTGTTATATTGTTGTTAAACTAAAACACCTTCTAAATGAATACCAGGAGGCAAATGTTTTTTTAATTATTTAAATAACAGCTATAGAATGTTCTATTAACCACTAAATCTAGTTGAATAATTCCATCCGGTATTCTATCCTAATACTAGAATTAGAGTTACCCCTTAAAAAAATGAATTTGGTTTTGAGTAGGTAAATGAACGAGCCATGCATTCGCACAAAAACTTTACCCTTTAAATAAATGTAATTTTTATCAACAAAAAATAAATAATTTCTTAAAGTGTAAAGAATGACTTTTATAAAGAACTTGTAATATCACAAATATTTGTATTGAGTTCTGGGAAAAATCGGTTACTCAAATACTTCAAAATACATTGGCGTCGGTAAATAGGGATAAATATAAAATGTACGAATATCAGTAAATATTTTAATTTTTATGAAATCCAATCCAAATTAGAATTGAACGGAAAATCAGTTTTTTAACTAATAAGCGGTGCGGGTACTTGTTTCGTTATAGATTTTGTAATAGACAGTGCCAGCGCTAGGTTTTTCGCTGCCCTGTGCCAATTATAATATGCCACCCTTAAATAATTTTTTTTGTATAGTCGTCTCAGGAAATCTAGTTTTTATCGCTGATAATTATCGTACTCACGTTTTTGAGGAACTTTATAGTGATTTGATTCAGTTTACTGGAAACCATAAGAATAATCGCGAATCGCAATGAGCAACAATGCTAGCGGGTAGCTCATATCATACTGTTTATTAATAGGTACCTACTTATTTAATACTATATGTATAAGTGCCGGATCACACTATGCGTTATGTCGGCTGCCGATAAAAACAGCGCTACCGAACCTCAATCGGCTCGACCGTTCAGACTGAGCGTTTTATCGGCTGCCGATTACCTTCAAACAAGATTAAAAAATGTGGGAATCGTTGTTAATTTGAAATTTAATATAAATAGCAAAGCTAATTTTTGATTTCAACGAAATGTACATAATATTATTTATAATTATCATGAATTCATGAAAATCAAACTTGCCAACATATTGTTCGACGGTTCAGTCTGTTCAGTCTGTCTGTGCAACAAACGTATTCACTTATACTGTATCTTATACATACAAATTAAATCTTAAAAATAAAAAAGTGTTTTTATAATTTCCATTATTTGAGAAAGGCATTTTAAATCAGGTAAGTGTTTATAAATTGAAAATATAATTATTTTAATTTACAAGTACAATATATAGTAATTGCAATTATAATTATGTATAGAAATGAGCTCACTTTTGGAAATTATTTGTGCGGCCGAAGCTACTGGTGAACTTCAAGAACCAGCACAGAAGCATAGAAGGTATTGGGTCCATCCATTACACAGTAGTAAAGAATACAACATGAAATTCCAAATATTTTATGACAATTTAAAAAAATATCCTGCAAGTTTTTTGACTACTATCGCATGTCCATTCAATCGTTTTTTTTTTGATCAGCAAAAGATATGCATAAGGAACTTTCAACTATATTTTTAAAACTATCGTCAAACAAAAATTTTTTATCAACATATTTGAATAAATCTACGAAAACATGAACTGTTTAACTATAAAGAAACCAAAAAAAATTTTTGGGAAATCATATTAAATTGAAAATTGAAATAAGGCTTATTTATATATTACATTTTCACGGAATGTTTTTTTTTACAATCAATCATTAAAAATGTTAAGTCTTTACGAATATTAATTTTTAAGTTACAACGATTACAACAATTCGATTTTTGTCAAAAATTGGTAGGCTCTAAATGATGTAGTTTTTTTATTACTATTCGCCTGCTTTTCATCATTATTAAGAAAATTAAAAAAAAAAAAATTAAAGAAAATATGAACTAGAGAACACTTCTTATCAAAAACTTCAAATGATTGTGATGATATCGTATATACAGACATAAGAATAAAAAAGAACACACCTCATGGTTATCCAATACATTCCTTGTTTCACTCAGAATCTAAAATACTCTTTTAAAAAATATTTTGAATATCATTATTCTTTAAACCAAGAGCAAATCATTTTTTAAGATACTTAAGATACTTTTTTATTACACTTTTATAATATTCTGAACATTTATTTTTCAAAAAAAAGTAAAAACAATTTTAATCCATAGATAGGATTTAATTAAGATAGGATTGGTTTGATCAATCTGAATAATTGATCAAACCATTTAAATTCGAAATTCGCATACAATTTGAATTTCCTATTCTGAGTTTTACAGTTACAAATTTCAAATAGGTTCAATTCAAAATCAACTAAAATAAAAATCGATATTTAATCGACAAAAGTAAAGTTTGTTTTCTTTACGCTGTACTATGCGTGAATAGTAATTACTAAAAACAATAATAGTTGATAATCCAAATAAAAAATACGGTTAGTACTTTCATTAAATATGGTAGCATTTGGATTATTCTATGACAAATGTACATTAGAAACACTATTATTTTAGTATTTGTGTACAAAGTAAGCATTGGAATTGTTCGCACTGATTGTAGTCACCCGCAGGCGTGGAGACTTTATAGTCCCCTCCCTTTGAATGTGTTATGCATTATATAAGCATGTAATAAATACCTTATAGGAATGTCTTTAGGTAATTGAAAATTGGTCAAAAGACTAATGAACTTAAAAACTAGATTTTATCATTTTAAAATATATAAAATACTGCTGGACTACTGGACGTACCGGATTACCGAGAGTCTAATGTTTAACTAATATACATATTATGTATCTACTAAAATTATATATTTTATCTTTCTGTAAATACAAATTAGCCATCCCCTCCCCATTTCATATTTCTAGACCCGTCTTGGGCTCCCATACGTCAAATATTGCGGCGCTTACTATTTGCGTAAAAGATTTTCGTGTTCAACTACGTCGTTACGTGCGAACGGTCGTGTTGGGGTATTTTGGCGGAGACTTTCGACCCTTTTCGATATCGCCTACAGCGGATAAATGCTGACGGTTGTGCGAAGGTAAAGGATGTAACCGTGGAACGAGAAAGCGTGGTGACGATAAGTTTAGTCGGCGCCGAAAAAATAACACCAATGCATTATTTGAATAAGTAAAAGCCAGGCGACGACGACGGATACTGGAGAAAAACGGCGGAGAAATAACGGGAAACGTCGTAAAAATAACGCCAAACGTCGAGGGGTGAAAAAAAAGGACGGCAGAAACTAGTCGGAATTAACGAAAGTGTTTCATATAGCTGTCCATAAAACAACGTAGTCGTGACACGGTCCCTCACTCCCTATCCATCCACCCGGGGGAAGATATCGCAGCGGCATCGAAGTACTACATACAAATATATATATATATATATATATATATATATATTATATATTATACACGTACATACTATGTACTACGTATATATGTGTAAAAAGTGTATACACGGCGGTTGGGAAACCTCGCAGTAAGTTATAGCCGATCGTAAATAATTCCGGTGTCAAGAGTGGCGATATATTTTTCGTGTTTTCCCCCCTTGTTGTCGTACGGCGAAGATTTAATTTATGTGCCGCTCCTCGGTTTCAACTGCTGCGGCGCGGCACGATGGGGATGAGAGAACACAGAGGTTTTTATTGAAAGCTGGGATTGACCTTTCGGATGCCGGAACATAAATCCCGTGCGACAGTGCTACAGTAGTCGGCCGCACGCGTACATGGCTCTACTGCGTTGTCGGCCAATTCGTTTTTGTCTCCATCACTCTTCTACCGTTCCGCTAAGGGGGAATTTCTTCTTCAGTTTTATTGCGCGCACATAAACCATACGCCTAAACCATCTACACAAGCATTAAAATAATAATAATAACAAATATATAAATTCGTTCTCGCAGGTGCGCCTACAGTGTTCGCGAGGTCTCTGGGATTTCAGAAAATACGAACCGCGCACGTGTCTCTAATCGTCGGTTTCCCGCACTTCAATTTCGTGTACATGTCAATGTGCCCATTGCACCGTCCGAGTGGTGCGATCTTTTAAGAATTTGTCTTCGCAGCTAATCGGTTGTCCGGTGCCAGGGGACCGTTTAGAATAGTATTACGCAACAAAGCATAACACACCGAGACGTCCATCACGATTGATGAGTAAACGATTTAAACGATTTCTTAGTAGGTATTGGTATTGGCGTTTGGTGAATTGCGTCCTATTGTTCGGCCCATTAGTATTACTCAGAAGACACCATGAGGAGGTTGGCCTTAGAGTATTTCAAATATTTGATTTTTAATTTGTAGATACATTTGTAAGTCAATTTCTCAATTACTCGTCATTTATTTAAGTATAAGACAATCAAGTCATAAAAGTATATTATGTATGTTAAACTGGTTACAATTTAAACGAAATGGCTTTGACGTATTCGAATCTGGTCAATAATTTATTATTATATTCAATCAATTTATTGGTAAAAAAATTAGTCCGACTAAGCAGAGATAAGAATGAAAGAACTATTTTACTGCTGCTGTTAACGATGTTTTTTATGTGTAGTATTACATACCATCGTACAGAAAAAAATATCGAGAACGCAATTCACCTACTTGGAGAAAATTATCCGGGTCGCAATTCACCTAGTCGTGTAGTAAAATTTCGTTATTTGGAACGCAATTCATCGAGCCCTGATTATTTTACCGTGACGCACAGACTCTCGTTTGATCATTTTCTTTTAGACTGCAGTAGTTCCCTTGGGAGTACACCTATAGAAATCGGGTTAAAGTGCCATCACTCCGTCGAGGGTTCGTCTCGAAAAACAAACATTAAAAATCAATTTTTTTCTCATCCCCCACCTCTTCCCTCTCGCGTGACGAACGTGTTCACGATGCGTGACTCGTTTCGTAGCTGTAGTTCGCGCCCAGACAGCAGTTTATAAAGCTCGAAACAATAGTGTAATGCAAACAGTTTACATTCACGTTGAAGCGGAATGAATTACTGCGTCGAGGGAAAACGAGGCGACCATTTTCAAATGGGGAAGAAGGGGGGGGTGAGGGGTGCGTGTAACTATTGTTTTATTTGCTCATACAACATAAATTATCGTGCGCAGTGCGTGCTACCTGACTGCAAGTAATGTGCCCGCGGTTTTAGACACGGACAAAAGCGCTGACTGTTACCGAACTTAATGACGGTAAAACGTGGACCGAAAATCCGGACGAACAAGCCGCGCGCAGAGATTTTTAATTAAATTCAACTCGGAGCTCGGACCGTTTCCCGCCCAGGACGTCGGGAGCCAAGCCGACCCGCGGGTCTCGGATCTTTTTTTATCCGCCGGTGCGACATAACGTTTTGCGAAGTGCCTTGGAGTGCACGTTAACGCGGTGGTTCGAGCGACGTACAATGTGACCGGAAAATGTAGCGTCGCGAGAATCGCGCGTTCCGAAATGTATACGGGAACAATGTGCCAATGAATTTGTCGCGCTCGAAATTAAATGTAATAATATTAAAATAATAATTTTATTTTATTTTTATTTTTATTTTATAATAATAATAAAATCGTCATGAAGACCACTATATCATCATATTACATCATGGTACAGGCAAAATGAAGCAAATGAACTGATTTGGTGAAATTACATTTAAGAATGTGAACACCGTGATAAGGGGCCAACGCGAGTCTTCGATCGAGACACGCGTAAGTGTGTTTATGTGTCGGAAGACCAGTAATTTGTATTAATTTTTTATTGAAATTATTTCAACATTTAGTGGAAATTATTGTCTAATATTTGAATAGCCGCAATATTAAGTCTTATTCCTCTGTCCGATCTGCAACCAGTTAACTTATGGTCGTTGAAGACAAGGTCTAAAAGGTGAAGTGTAGTCCTACCGACGCTCTGAGAGCGATTCTGTAACTGGTTAATTTATGGTCGTTTGAGATCACAAGTTAGGTAGAAAGAAGTATACCATCTGAAGACAGGTATACGACAACGAATTTAACAGACACACTGTATGCAATATATTATTTTTATGATGCGTCCGAATGTACGGATATATTAAAAGGCAAGAGCAGGTCGGAGCTGTTAAAAATAAATTAAACCGACCTCGTATTAACGTGTGCGCGATTTACAGCACTGGTGATATTTATTTATTTTTTATTTTTTCATATTAAACATAAAAATAATGAAAATGCTCTACGCTAACAAAGGGTTCGAGCGAAAAAAAATCTGCGTTTATTGTTGGCGCCCAGAACAAAAGGAATTCACCGTTTGCTTGGCGAGTGGTTTTGACGTGCCAACGGAAATTTAATATAGGTACCCATACAAGAACACAAACCCACTATCATACTCTTATGCACACACACACACACACCCTATTAACGATAAAAGAATTAGCCAAATTTAGATACTTACGTTTCTTTATTAATTTCACTGGTTAGTATTTTATTATTTATTTTTATTCTATTTTATTCATATTCATATATCGCATTCACTTATGGTATTTTTGCTATCTTCAAATCGAAATACTCATTAGTTATTATTGGTGTGATATAATGACATGGTCTATTTAATTGTTTTCGCTAGATGTTATACCCAGGAAAAATATGCTTTCAAATAGGCAGGATTGACAAAAAACTACTAATCTTAATTATCATGAATCATTAATGATATAAATCAAACATCCAAATTATCCTTTATTTTCTTTAATACATTTACTCACATTCCACCGATCATGCATTTTTATTTTTATTACTAAAATAATTACTCAATTGATTTAAAATAATATACTATTTATTAAGTTCGTTGTATTTGAATAATTTTTTCGATCTGACGTAACATTGTCTTATTAAAAGTTAAAGTTATTAAATTGAAAAAAAGAACCGGATGGGCCTCGCTCTGCTGTACAGTTAGGGGTGGAGTGCACCTGGCTTATAGGATAGGTCATTATTATAATGGATTTGTTAAATTTGAATGCAATGATAGATATCATTGTATACGAATAACGATTCTGAACGGAGTTCATATGTTTGTCTAGGATATAATACATTGTTATTTATAGACATTGTAAAAAGTATATTTTATTTTGAAACGATAAATATATTTTTCAATTAGGATGGGTTGGCAGTTGCATACAGCGATATAGTTTGTCAGTCTAGAACATTCTACATTATATTATATTTTACATGTAATTTTATGTCAATATTCGCTGTTCAAACGCTTATAAAAAAAAATTGTGCCTATGGATTTTAATAATTTTTGATTGACTTTAAGAACTACTTCTGTGGAATCTTCTATTAAATTTTCAAGTATTTTGTACGAGCCAAATTTTTTTTATCACCGATTATAAAAATAAAATGTAAAAAAGTCGAATATTTTAAATGCCTATAAGTGGTTTAAAATTAATATAATGTTTTGAAAAAAATATGACATAAAGGAAATACCAATCTTAACAGCTGGTAGAAATATCAAAAATCTGAGACTTATACTTTCTGAATTATAATTATATATCTACATATATATATATATATATATATATATATATATATATATATATAAATAAATAACATTTTTATATATCATTTTTATTCTATCGATTATTATTTAACATAAAAGGCATGTAAGTCGTTCTGCTTATTATTAATTTTTTAATTTTTATTCAAATATTATGATAAACAAAGTAGGATAATTGCCTCGTTTTAATCTACTAAAAGTTAATAATTTTAAAGCATTTTCTGTAAAAAGTTAAAAGTATACTTTTAACTTTTTACAGAAAATGCTATTAATTAACTTCTATTGTTGAATATAATTTTTAATATTGATAATAATATATGAAAAAAAAAAAATCTAAACAATATTGGTTTTTTTATTTTTTTGTCAATATAAAGAATTTGAATAAGACTTTAAAAAACATTTTGTTTATCATTGATATTATACATATTTTATATAATATTTATAAATTAGCTTTGTTAAGTGACGACATTGTGTGCAATGAACAAAGGACGGTGTGCTGCATTCGATGTCAACGAGAGTACCTAGATTCGTTTTCAATTGAGGAGGCGGACGCTCAGACGGATTTTAACGTTCCCATCTTACCCTGCGAGTCAATATTTAAGTACCGAAACCTCATTTATTCTGGGCTGTCGGTCCACGTTCTATTTTTTTTTTTTAATCTTTCTATTTATTTTTTCGTCCCACGGAAAAATTGTTTTTTTTTTGAACGATGATCGACACCGAAATGAACGAAACAGGGAGCGACGAACCTTTGGGTCGGAGGGAGAAATTTTTATATTAATATTTTCACGTTTGTCGTCAACGCTCCGGGGAAAAAGCACTCGAGGTCTAGGAGCGTTTTCCTCTCCTTGATTATTTGTCGTTAGCTGACAAACTTAATTACGCGGGAATAACGTGCTGGGGAAACGGTTCAAGTGGATATTTCGAATATTTTCTATTGCGATCGATTGGAGCTCTTTGCAACTCAAATGCAATAACGTTATATGGTGATGTTACAATTGATAACTCGCGTTACAATGAAACACGCTGGGAGAGACGACGAATGTATCGTCTTGCTTGAAACGTGAAAGCAATGAGCTAGTATAAACGACAGTAGATGGCGAAGGAAATTTTAATTAGGTGTTTCGATTACAACAATATCGATAGTAAAAAGAAAAGTGTGTGGCCGACAAATAAATTCGAGTTGGAAAATACAAACAATGTTAATTATAATGCGTGCCGATCTCGAGGACATGTATGTTATCTAGATGGTACGTGACATCCCTCTTTGCGTCGGTGTTAGACCACGCCGGTATTCTTGTTAATAATATGATTTTTAAAAATTGTAAAGTAGACCCCAACATATTAACCATTGTTTTGTTGATGTAAAAATAATTCATTAAACGTTACTGTCGAAGGACCATTCATGAAAAGCGGTTTCGACCGTCAATGTCAATTAATTTCCGTTAGAACAATTAATAATAGATTTCTTGTATGGATCCTTCGAAAATTTGGAGTTTTTAAAACTTTTTTTGATCTAGTTCTGTAGCAAGGATTTATACAAATCGTTTTGATTTTATCTATTGTAGGTGTTTACGGTTAAGAATAAAAACGAAAGGAACAATGTATAACTAAATCAGGAGATCTTTACTTTATAGATTCGAACAAATTAAGTTATATATTAATCTATATAACAATTAGTTTCAATCATTTGAAATAACATGAAAATAAAATTAATTAAACTGTCAAGTCTTGAGCGTATAATTGAAAATGTTATGAATATTTGGCTTTTTTTTTTAAATTAAATTAATTTAAATTTTTTTTTTTCGTTACTCAGTAAAATATTTATTAATGCGGAACATTTTATTAAATTTTCAAGACTTCGTCAAATAACAATTATTTCATCGATATTTTCGAAAAAATATAAAGTATAATACAAACGTGTGTAATTATCAAAACTATATTTGGTTGCAGGGACATTGGATTTGGATCGAATGACATGAAACAATCGAAACTCGGAACAAAGGAATAATTTAAATACTGCATACTCGCAAAGAGATTTTAAATGTCTAACAAATGAACAAGTTGTCTTCACATGACGGATTCCGAGTGAATTATTCGCTGAACTGTGTTCAACCGCAATAAGATATACCGACTGAAATTGCATCGAACGATTATAATAAATAATTCTACAGTACTACACGAATTATATTGTCCGATCGGATCTTATGGTAAAGGTTTCAATTGCACCGTTGAGTCACGAAGGTGAGTTGTTAATTTTATAGCTCGATTACAATCGATTACATATACAACACGACATCGTGGTCATCTATGAAACGGCTTGAAAAATTATGCAACAGATAATTTACGATCAGATTCTCGCCAACGACGACAACTGACAATGGCCCGCGTAAACGTACTACGTATAATAAAAATAAAAAATAAATACAACTGCATATCACCGTAGCTGCAGACGACCGTTCACGATAGTTCATGGCTCGTCTACACGTCGTTATAGCTTCAACACTGCACTTACGGTCGCGGTAACGATTTGCTGGCACGAACGTGCGTCCGTTTGAACTTGCGGTAACGATCATCACTCGCGTACAGCCCCGAAGTGCCGCCGCCTCCGCTCCATAATTGTTTTTTTTTTTTGTTGTTGTTGTCTTTGATCACGAACGTATAATCGTGACGTGCGTCGGCGACGCAAACGATCGATCAGATCGAGGGGCGGAGGAGATCGTGCGCCGGAAAACCATAATGCCTACGGTAGTTTGGGTAATTAATACCGAACGGTCCGTTACGAGCACGGTTGTCTAATCTTATCCGTAGTTACGAGCTTTTAATTTCATAGCAAACGTTCGGTATATATATCTATCACTATTCATAATAAATTATATTCGTAATAATGTGTTACTGAATTCATGAAATCGGCAGAAAAAAGAATGTCTATTTCATGAAATTGGTGATTTCACAAATTCGGCGTAACATATTCATATTATAATTAATTGTATATGTAATTTTGTAAATTATATGAGGTAACCCTGTTCCATAACATTTGAGTATCACACACTGAGGTCGAGTCCCAGAGACCTCGTAAAAAATAAATATAACTTTTACCGAAACCCACAAAAGGCGAGGTTAAAACGGGGAAGTTATACCAGTGATTTGATAAGAACATTCTGGGTTAGCGAAAAATCTTTTTGACGTATTGCCATCATTTGTATTCCCAAACCCAGCCTTGGGAATACCTACCAAAAGTCCCATTTCATCTCTAAAAGCTTTTTGAATTTTTTCTTTTGTTTCCTTAACAATTTTTTTATCTTCAGCTAATCGCACTTACCACTTCTTTATTGGTATTTTATAAGCCACATGAAGTAGTAATTCGAAAAATCGAATTCTAGCATGAAGAATTGAAAGTCCAAATTTAAGTACTTCTACATTTACTTCTTTGGCTTTGATTAATTTATTAAAATCTTTCGATGTCTGTCCACAAATATAACATCTCATGGTTGAAGCATTATCAGTGGCTGCGTTATACACTTTTCCGTCAATCATAGTGAACATCATAGCATGCTTTATTTTGCCTGTTCCATTAAGAGTGAACACCTCTGTTTCTGTATGAAATTTCTACTTTGGTTACATCTTTAGAGTCAGCAATTAAACGTAAGCGAATGGGTCTGCAGAATGTAGTAGAAGAAGTAACTGGGTTTTGCCATATAGTTTTCGTTTGTTCTCCATTAATCATCACAACTTATCTTAAAGGAACAAACGCACTTTGGAATTTATTTCGATCACTATCATTGCTGTTTTGAAATTTTTGTTTATACTGCATCTGTTGCGACCCGTCACATCCCCATTTTGATATCAATACCATATTTTGCTTTTCTTCATTAGAACACGTATCTACTACCTTTTTTATGTATTTAAAAATGCGTAGTGCAGTGTGATCAAGTAAAGCTTGAAGCTGGACTTCAGAGTAAGTTTCAATAACTATCATCGATTCCTCGTCAGGATAACATTCTTTTTTAGCTTTTTTTATCAATGAATAGCAGGGGTAGATATTTTTGCTAGCACCTTGGATTACTTCCCACTGTCTCTGGGTGAAGTTGCCTTCAACGAAAATTGCCAAAGCTTCTTGAGGTGAAACATTTTTAACCATTGATAGGTTAGAAGCATTCTTAATAACTTTATGAAATTGTTTAGCTCTAATAGCTGTTGAAGTAATATCTCTAATAATTTTTGCTGCATCTGTATTTCCTGAAGTGCACTGACTCACGCTAGCTGCATATGTCAATTCCTCAAGTAGTACATTCTTGCGTACTTCTTTTGTTTTTCGACGCTTACTGTAGTCGCTTAGCTCTTCAAATGATTTTGATGGTCTTCCAAGTTTTAGTTTCGGCTCTACAGACCAGTTTGGTAGTTTAATGGTAGATGTGAGTCATTTTCTATTGTTTTTTATAAACTGCTCATCTTTATAACTCACGGTTGTCCAGTTATTCTTGAAATTTTTCCAATAACAAAAACTTTTCCTCTAATTTTTTTCCTTTAAAATTATTTAACATATCATACAATTGTCTTCGGGAATATACCTTTACTGAAACTGAAGAATCTGCAGAGTAATCACAAAAAAATGAAAAAAGTTAAACCGTTAATTTTACGAGAAATGTTCAATAAAAAAAAGAACCGGATGGGCCACGCTCTGCTGTACAGTTAGGGGTGGAGTGCACCTCGCTTATAGGATAGGTCATTATTATAATGGATTTGTTAAATTTGAATGCAATGATAGATATCATTGTATACGAATAACGATTCTGAACGGAGTTCATATGTTTGTCTAGGATATAATACATTGTTATTTATAAACATTGTAAAAAGTATATTTTATTTTGAAACGAAAAATATATTTTTCAATTAAGATGGGTTGGCAGTTGCATACAGCGATATAGTTTGTCAGTCTAGAACATTCTACATTATATTATATTTTACATGTAATTTAATGTCAATAATCGATGTTCAAACGCTTATAAAAAAAATTGTGCCTATGGATTTTAATAATTTTTGAATGACATTAAGAACTACTTCTGTGGAATCTTCGATTAAATTTTCAAGTATTTTATAGTAGCCAAATTTTTTTTATCACCGATTATAAAAATAAAATGTAAAAAAATCGAATATTTTAAATGCCTATAAGTGGCTTAAAAATCAATATAATATTTTGAAAAAAATATTGCATAAAAGAAATACCAATCTTAACAGCTGGTAGAAATTTCAAAAATCTGCGACTTATACTTTTTGAATTATAACAAATATTTAAAATCGTTTGAGAATAAATCGCTATTTTATGCAATTTCGTAAATATTTAAATTTCAAACAGTCATAAAATTTTTTCCTCTAATTCCGGTAGAAATTTTTTTAAAGATTTTTGAAGAGTAGCTTATAGATAACGTAGTGTTAAAATTTTAAACCTTAAGTATGAACAGAAAAAATTTTATGAATTTTTATCTACAAAATAACTTGCAAATTATCGTGATTTTTACATATTTCGTATAAATTGGAACTGTGAGCACTTATAAAAAAAAATTGAGTTAACCGATCACCGATATTTTTTAGTTACGATAAGTTTAACTTATTATAAACCTAGTATAAAATTTTCAAGAGTTTTCGCTCAACCAATTAAATTTTATAGATGTTTAAAAACAAAAATTTAACAAAAATCGAAAATTTAAATTGTCTATAAATAAGTCAAAATATGTCAAAATACTTTGAAATCTTAACCATGTATAGAGAACGTCAATATAAAGATTTGGTGAAAATTTCAAGTTGTTGCGGTTTTTCATTTTTGAGTTAGAGCATTTTAAAAAAAAACCGATATCTTTGTCAGTCTAGAATATTATACATTATATTATATTTTACATGTAATATTATGTCAATATTCGCTGTTCAAACGCTTATAAAAAAAAATTGTGCCTATGGATTTTAATAATTTTTGAATGACTTTAAGAACTACTTCTGTGGAATCTTCTGATAAATTTTCAAGTATTTTGTACGAGCCAAATTTTTTTTATCACCGATTATAAAAAAAAAATGTAAAAAAATCGAATATTTCAAATGCCTATAAGTGGCTTAAAAATCAAAATAATATTTTGAAAAAAATATTGCATAAAAGAAATACCAATCTTAACAGCTGGTAGAAATTTCAAAAATCTGTGACTTATACTTTTTGAATTATAACAAATATTTAAAATCGTTTGAGAATAAATCGCTATTTTATGCAATTTCGTAAATATTTAAATTTCAAACAGTCATAAAATTTTTTCCTCTAATTCCGGTAGAAATTTTTTTAAAGATTTTTGAAGAGTAGCTTATAGATAACCTAAAATTTTGAACCTTAAGTATGAACAGAAAAAATTTTATGAATTTTTATCTACAAAATAACTTGCAAATTATCGTGATTTTTACATATTTCGTATAAATTGGAACTTTGAGCACTTATAAAAAAAAATTGTGACTTACGATTTTAGATTTTTTTTTATCAGTTAAGGAACAACTTATAAGAAACCTTGTATTAAATTTTCAAGATTTTCTGGGCAGCCAAAAAAATTTTATCGTTATTTAAAAAAAAAATACTTAAAAAAATTTTAAATTTCAATTGTCTATAAATAGCTCAATAAAAGTCAAAATACTTTGAAAATTTAATGGTGTATAGAGAACGCTAATCTAAACATTTGGTGAAAATATCAAGTATTTACATCGATTAGTTTTTGAGTTATAGTAAAATAAAAAATTTGATTATGTCGAAAACTGGTTTTGCGTAAAAACTCCCGTTTTTCCCAAATTTTTTTATGGTTTTTCCCGTCGCATTTAAAAAATATTGGAAATTTTTTACTTTTGACCCCCCAAAGTACCAAATAGATTCACTTTCCTTTCAGAAAAGTTGCTACATAAGGCAATCGAAGCATTTTTACTGCCCCAAATCGTGTCGACAGACACAAAAAAAAAAAAAAAAAAACACACATCATTGTAAAATCAATACATTCTTCACTCCGTTCAGAATCTAAAATACTTTATTAAAATCTAATTTCTAACAATTTTTGAGAGTGTCAATAAAATGTAATAAATACACATCTAGTCTTTTGAAAGTTTTTATCAAATAAAATTAAAAATTTTATTTGATAAAAGCTTACAAAAAACGAGATGTGTATTTCCAATATATTTTAAGTTCTATATTTAACCAAAAAATTATTTAATGATTTCAAAACTCTTGTCTAAACTACATAAGAGTATTTTTAATATTTGATAAAAATTTAAAGTTATTAGCATCATTATTTTTACGCGGTATGCGAGATAGTCACCAATACTAAACGCACACGTCGATTTAAATATCGGGCGGCAAAAATATAATAATAATAATAATAATAATAAAACACAAAACGATGTATTCAATATAATAATTTAGGTGTATTGTCGTTCACTGAATATAAAATCACATATACAAAAGAGAAACAACAAAATGACGGATCAATGGTAGTCATTCCGCGGTGTCAGAAAAACAGACCGGTTCAAATGCCGTACCGGACGGACGTCGTCGCGACCGCTCTCGACTCCTTTCCAGTGATGGATGGGAAACGGGGTGTCATGACGATGTTGCGTGCCGCGGTCTGGTGGTTGACGAGTGATATAAAGACGCGGTCGGCGACAGCCGTTTCGATATCGGTTGCCGCACGGGTCCGCGTCAATTTTTGTATTTACAGCTAAATATCGAAATTAAATTTCATGGAAATCTCATCTACAGAAAATCTTACCGTACATTACTTGGTCAGAGTGTATAACGGTGGATACAAGCGGACGATTTTATGACAGTTTATAATTGAAACATGTCATATACATGTTTATGAGCCCATAAATTAAATAATACCCGACAAGAACATACTTGTAATCAAAAACATTATTATCTGATAATATTAAGTTTAAATGAACAACCAAATTAAGCTTCGTATACATCGTTCGTAAACGTTTATAATGTAAGGAAAAAATAAAAATTTTCGTATCAAAATATAGTACATACCTAAGGTGACCATATATTTTTCTAGTCGAAACGGGACAACAAAAAAAAATTTTTTTAAATATTTATATTAAAAAAATTATGTAGGTACTATTATGGTTTGAAGGGACAAAAATATTAAATTTTATTAAAAAATTTTTTTTTTATTGTTTATAAAAATAAAAGCCTCTACGTAAAGAAAATGGTTGACGATTACTGTAAAACTGAAATAATGAACTATGAAAAATAATTATTTGTTTGCGCTGATATTGGGGTATTAAAACATATTAGGTTAATACGTCCATGTTAATACATCGTTCGCCGCATTAGGTATTTTTATATTTTATTAGTATAATAATATTCCAATACACCCACCACACAGCCCCGATTCCGTACATCGTAAACCGTGCAATAATTCAGTATATACACTTTATATGCACACATAATAGTTAAAAGCAATAAAAACAATAACTCATCGATAGATTAAAATTGAATATTGTTATTTTTTACTATTTTCTGATAACGGGACATTTTTGTGTCCCGAAAATTTTCCTGGGGACAACGGGACGAAGATGCGAAAAACGGGACAGTCCCATTCAAAACGGGACGTATGGTCACCTTATACATACCTCCTCTTTTCATTTTTAAAAATATATTTTCGTGCCAAGTTTAAACAAGTTCATACAACGTCCATGAGAATAAATAATATAAACGAAATGTTGAGGAAAAAATAAATGCGATTCGGATAATGTGTGGGTTTCGACTGATAATATGACACGTGCCAAGTTTGTGCGATATTCAAACAACTATCTTTAAACGAACCGGTTAGGTGGCTTACAGAAAAATAGTATTGATAAACTTTTTTAATTACTTTTTGATAATGACTTTTAATCAATTATATTATACAAATACTCCTATGTGTGTCGGATGAGAATTGCAAATGGAAGCATATTGTACTTCCACTAAAAATTTGATATTTAACGTAAGACGAACTGAATTAGGAAAACGTGAAAAAAAACAATTATTCAAACGTACCGACGCAGTTATCGTATTGTGCGCGTACGCTGTTACCAGTTTCGTAGTCGCGATTGTTCGAAACACCGAGAGTTAATCATCTCGTATCCGACTCGTGTCGTGTTTTCAGTGGCGTAGATACATTTTTTTCTGGGGGGGGGGGGGGGTTAAGACCTTTATTTTCGACATTCTTAGGTTATCTTAATTATAGACCTGCAAGGGCAATATATTTTCGGCTCGATCTGATCCATCAATTTTATCCTTAAGCCCGGTCCGGCCTGGTCCAAACTATATTGTGAAAAAAAAGCCCAGGCCCGGCCTGACCCATTTTTTCTTAAGCCCGACCCGGTCCAGTCCAACATTTTTTTTTTTAGTAATGTTTAGCCAAACGCAACAAATTTTCTATAAATATTCCAAATTACCATTTTTATTTTATCTTATAATAATAATGCCGCAGATACCTTAATATGATTTTAGTAGTGTGTTGTTTTATTTTGTATTGACATATATATTATAGTGTAGCGCCAATTGTAGACAAGATGAGAGAAAATAGGCTGAGATGGTTTGGGCATGTGATGAGGCGAGAGGAAACGAATGCAGTAAGAGTGGTTATGAAGATGGACGTTGAAGGGAAAAGAGGAAGAAGAAGACCAAAAAAACGATGGTTGGAGACTTTGGAGAATGACATGAGGGCTGTCGGTGTGTGCAGAGGAGTTGTGATTGACGGAGTAAAGTGGAGGTGTAGGACAAGGGTGGCCGACCCCAAATAGTTGGGAGGAAGGCGAGGCAAAAGAAGAAGAAGAAGAAGAAGAAGAAATAGCATTATTATACCCACGAATCAAGATATCATTATAGTATATATTTATTATTATATGATTGTACCTAATTGTACCAGTATTGGTTATATAATTATTATTTTTAATTATTGTTGAAGAAAAATCCTTAAAAAAGCCCGCCAACCCTTGATTTAATATTCGAAGTCAAGTCCAGCCCGGCCCGAAAAATGTTACGAAAAAAAGCCCAGGTTCGGTCCGGAATAAAATTTCAAGACTTAAAAAGCCCAGTCCAACCCTTTATTTTAATTTACAGCCCGGCCCAGTCCAATATCATTACGGGCCGGATCGACCCTTGCAGGTCTATAATCTTAATACGAATTCCTATTTAATAATATTAAATTTATAATGGTATTATTATTATATCTCATTTTTAATGAAAATTATTTTGTTACTCAATTTTTATTATATACTGAATCATAGTAAAATTAAAATATAATTTTATTATAATGTGTTGGTAAGTACATTAAATACATAAAAAAAAATCTGGGGGGGGTGAAAACCCCTTGCACCTTCCCCGTAACTACGCCACTGCGTGTTTTTCTCCGATAAATATTAATCGTCAATATAATGGACGGATAAATAGATCATAAATATAAACTTACGTAATTAATGGTTTCTCTTTGATGTTTCTTTCTGAGTGCAGTTTTCATTCCGCAGTACTGTTTTTTTTTTATACAGATCATGACGATGATTAAATATCATAAAATGAGGCTTGTAATTTTACGAGCAACTTATAGTTATGCTTATAATTATTAAAACATATAATTAACTTATAAGAATGTCTCTAGTTCAATAAATTCTTGGTAAAATATAATCGGATCATTTCTCACATAAATCATAAGTCGATCACGGTATAATACGTAAGTACTTCGATGTCTTCCGCTGGTACTTATCGAGCATTAGCAACATTCCTTAATAATCGTATTTTAATGAGTTTAAATTGTGGTGCACTGACATATTCCGAAAAAAATCGACGAATTTTTTTTGTTTATTTCAGTTATACTTAAGAAACGTTTCACCGCGTATTCTTGACAGTATTGGTGGTTGCAAGCTAGTATATTACGGTAGCCATTGTACTATTCTTTCTTTTTTTTTCAAAATTTGTTTTATTAATTTATTGAACAAGTCTTTATCATCATGTTCACCGCTCGGAAACAGATTTCGACTTTAACTACCAAAGCATACCCGTTTACCACTGCATAGACGATAAATATAAAATATACCATACCCACTAAATTGAAAATACTTATGCACATATTTTCAACCCACGACATGTATTTATCGAATACTTACTGGATATAATGTAGTCAGAATTAATAAAGTGAATGCATTTAGCAATTAACTCAGATGTATGAATTTGAATGACTTAAATGTTGTGTTACAAAACGTACACAACATTTTAATGTAAAGTGCTTAATTTGCATAATTTGCGCTTGTAATAAAATAAACCAGACAAAAATATTTCGAGCCAATAATTTATTACACCATTATAGGAATGGGCTTAAAATGTTTAAAAAAATTTAAACTCAAAATTTTAAATCTTGAGAAAGCATGCATATTTGCGATTATTCATCCTTGGCATTCGAACCAAACAATTACCTATCGATATCACTGGTTTTCGCGTATCCAATTTGTGAATTGAAACAATATGCGTAGTATTTACAATTATATCAGTTATACACAGATAACATGATGTACTAAAACATGTTAGAGTAGAGTCAAAAATATTGTTTATGATGAGTAACTAAAGGAAACGCTCTGATAAATGTTGCCAATAAACAACGCATAATATACGCCTTAAGGTGCCGAACGAAATATCAAACAAATTTGTTATTAATGAAATACTTAAAACTAGCTGACAGACGGTGTCCTTGGATTTCGGACCATAAATCATTTTTAGTATAAATATTTACAATCAATTATAACAGTGGCAGGCTTATGACAAGGGCCAAAGAGGCCTTCTATCCACCTCGCTTTTTATATTATCAAGCACGATAATTAACGACAATGGTTTGATTTAAATGTATAATACTTCAATATTCTTGCATTACAAAATTTATTAAAACAACATCGTTGTAGCATTTGAAAAAATCCACTTATCAAACCGTAGTTGACGTGATTTTCTGAGAATTGGTTTTATTATATTATCGAAACCATGCTTGTTCATGATCTAAATTTAGCTATTTTGTGTAAATAATTAGTTACAATACTGGTTTACGTATTTTAAGTATAAAATAAAAACGTAATATACGATTCAATACGTATAATAGTACGCTTTTACCTAGTGAAGGCCAGATTATCAACGAAAATCGATACCAAGAAAAATAAGAAGAATTTGGTTTATCTTAAAAACTTATCAAATTAAATCGTTTTCGTGAATGGAAAGTATCCTTGTAGCAATAAAATATCAATATTATAAATTATTTCCACTTGTTTGCCAAGAAAAATATGAAAAGTTTTTCATTTAATTTTTTCTCACAAATATTTAGTACACGTAGTTTAAAATAAAAATATAACATTGGGCTATTCGGTGACTTAAAATAGGTTGGGAAACGCTGACGATCGCTTCAAATATTTCACGGTACCTATACTCAACGCGTTTGACGACTTCACCTATACATAAATAATTTCTTTTTTATTTTATTTTATCGTAATATAACTTATCATACGGTCGTTTAAACTCGGTTCGAACTCGAAAAGATAAAAAGCGTGTTGTTCGTTTTGTACGCATGAACACTTGCAGACGGTCCGAGATTGTCCGGCGGTATGATATATAATTTACGACGTCGCGTATAACGGACGAGTGTATTAATGGGTTTTCTTGTCTCTCTCTCTCTCTCTCTTTCTCTCTCTCACTTAAATCCTACATACGAGAGGTGACGGTAATATTTTGCAAGTCTGCTCTGCGATGACGACAACAATGCACTGAATCCGTCCCTCATCGAGTCAACGGCGTACGTTAGCAAAATTATTTTTCTATTCACTTTTTACGATCGTCCTTTACTGCCTTCGAACGTAACTCGTACACTATCGTATGATTGTGCAAGACACGCGTGCGGAAATAACTTTTGCTGCGTCACGACACGTCATGCACCTACGTCAGCCAATTGGATTTTTGCAACCCAGCAATATCATACCGATAATATTACACCCGTAAGTACAGTAACAATGGCACAAATAATTCTAAAATCTTGGAAGTGGAGGTTATGGATTTTTAGAACTATCAGGTTACTGATAATTAGGGTTCGGAAGTTGTAGGAATTGCAAATTGTTCTGTATGTTCCCAATTTATAGCAGACCAAGCTAGGAATCTGAACTATACAGTGATGAGTTAAAAAATTGAAAATGCATATTTTGCATATTTTGTCAATTTTAGCTAAAATAATGCATATTTAATTTATTTTTCATTCATATTAAGCATATTTCATATTTTTTTAAAAATATTTGTTTTCCTCGTCTGTATATTTCAATTAATATTGAATATATAAAGTTCATAATTATCAACGAATACATTTATTGCCACAGTCAATAATTAATTTAATATTAAAGATGTAATACGCATTTAGTCTATCACACTAAAATGCCGAAATACTTATTATCTTAGTTACTACTTTTTATCATACCGTCAAAATGCCAACCAATTAGACTTTTTTTTTTGAGTTATAAATAATTGTTGTGTTTATTATTGATTATTAACACATCAGATGTTTTTTTTTTTTTAATTTCAGAATATTTTTTTTGCGTATTTATTACATTATTTTTGCATATTTAATGCATATTTTGCAATTTTTTCGTGCATATTTGCATGCATATTTTGCCTTTTTTAGCTCCTACAACTTTCGAACCCCACTGATGATATTCTCGTTGATACGGTTATCTACTGTTGACGAATACATTATTCCGAATTGTTTTCACTAAATTCTTCCGAACATTCTCCAATATTGTTTTGTTATATAAACAAAACAAAGATCAATTAATATGCGGTTTAAAATTATTTAGTTTTTTATAGTTATAATAATAATAATGATAAGTATTTGAAAATAAATTATTAATTTTACAATTAGTGGGTATATTAGAAATATAAATAAATTAATATAAAATTATAATATTGTTAAAATAACAAATAAAGATACTAATAAATAACTATGTCATTTACAACCCTGCATCTTAACTTGTGATGAAGGGTTTAAAATAGAGTTCACACTATGTACTTCATAATTTAGACTATTAATAATACCAATTTGGTTAATTAAAAATTAATATATTTCATTATTTTTTAAATCGTTTCATGTATCGCTTAAGTTGTTTTATATATTGTACTAGCTGAACCCTTGCACTTTGAAGCCCGTTAAAAATCTTACCTCTTATATGTCTTAAACTGTGTGTTAAATTCGTTGATAATTTAATAATAATTTATAATAATTTATTTTACACTAATTATTATTATTATTAAAATATATAAAATATAAATAATAAATTATTAAAATTTCCATCGTAAATATCAAGATGTCTGCTTGAGTACTTCCCAGGGTTACTATCACTTTTTAACTTGGCCTATCTTCTGCCAGTCTAATATATCTCTGTACTAAATTATATATAATACTGTTGTTGATTTCGATTCAATCGATTCTGTTCAACTTCATTCCACGCTTCGCATTGCTCGTCAGTTTGACTTGCTCTTCTATATTTTTGATTCGCATAGTTATGAGTTTTGCGACTTAATTTTATACGTCTAATTGCTAGAATTTTTAAAAACAACCATACCAAAACTCTTTAAAAAATGATTAACACTTGTCAATTAACTTACTGTACTGTGGAATTTTGATGCATCTGCTTTATACGATGAGCTGTACTTTCTTAACCAAGGGAATACATATATACGAGTATATATATGTACATGCCGATAAAACATATACAAAAAAAAGGTCAGGTTGCAGTTTACAATTTACACGGTTATATTAGTTTTTAATTTTCCATGCAACTTTCTTCATTTTTTCTTACATAAGAACCTTTTTCTGGCAATAACGAACAATTAAGAAAAATGTGAGCCAAATGGCTCAACCGTTCTCAATTGATGAATTGTTATACATTTTTGGCTCTATTTTTATATATATAGTTTATAAGTTACGAGTTTATATTAATCACAATGTTTTTAGTAGACTCACTGCCGATGTGCATCACCGAAAAAACCTCTAGTTTGCGGATTTTGGAGATTGCCTTGTGTAGATACTTTTATATGCAAATACATGTTAAAATAGTGATTTCAGTCATAAAACGTTCTAAGAAAGAAAAGAAAATGTTAGACATTTTCCGTTATTATGAAAATCACACGAGGTTCTTTATTAATACGCTTTCGAAAAATCTTCTCGAGCCAATAATATATCATCGCATTGGTGCAAATCGAGTAAAATATTGGGGGGGGGGGGGGTTGAAAATGTTACAAGTTACTTTCTCAACCCAAGATAATGGTCGGATACCGAAATACTCTATGTCTTGAGTGCGTGGTCATAATAAAAATAATAGACAATGATCAAAAGCTAAAAATATGGTTTATCAACTAATGGAATAACATCACGTGCGAGTAAAATTTTTGAAACATATCCAACCGAAACAGAATATCACTCAATTAGAGATGTTGTGTAGTATGTTCACGCATTGAACGGACAAACTAATTGATGATCACCGGCTACTGTGGAGAGGTCTGGAATTCGCTGATCAAGCGATTCACATGGTAAAAGCTTGGCGTCACGTACACGGTTGTACAGATATAATATATGCTATTGTTTAGATTACAAAAACGATATACCACAGTATGTATGATTTATAAGAGCCATACGTCCGGTATGACTACATCGGAACATTTTAATCTAGTCTTTTGCGGTTACATCACAGACCGGTTATATGGTGTTAAATGACATAATTATATTGCACTTGTTGTTTATTTTGTTCTATTATATTTGTGCGTTAACACTCCAGCGTCTCCTAATCTAAATTTTATCTATTGTAGACACTATCAGGGTAAAAAAGTTCTATTAGGACATATTGGAAATATATTAAAACGCAAGCTTTGAGTAGACGAGGGATAAATAATTAAATGAATTTATTTTCTACGTTAATTTATATTCTTTTTAAATTATTTAATATTTAAATAATGCATATTCGTTAAATTAAATTTGGATTTGTTTCAATGATGTCTATCCATCCACGGTTATTATTCGCAATTTTTATTTATCGATTATTAAACTTCAATATAATTTTCAGATTAGTATTTAAACATACTCGATTATACACGATTATTATTTAAAAATATTAAAAAAAATTAAATAAAAATTGTGCAGCTGATGTATTTTAATTGAGTTCTCGTTTGCTGGCTAAAAAAAATTCAAGGTAGCGGATTTTGATTACACATTTAACATATACTGTTTTTAATCCAAATAGATCCATTAACGTGAGACGCACGTGTTATAAAATCAGGACTAGTTTTAGGTGTCGAAATCCATTATTAAGCGTCCAATAATCCGCAAAATGATTGGATAAAAGTGAAAAAAAAATCACTCGTTCAATATATATAAAATAAATAACATATTACCAATCTAATGACTCGGGTTCGGATGTTTATGCACTTCATACGACTGTAATATGTATGCATTTATGAACTAAAAAAATTACCAAAACGTTGCATTCAAAATATGCACAAAATTAAAACATAAAATATGTATATTAGCTAAAATATGCAGGGTAAAATTTATTTAACCTTAAGAATTAAAAATTTATTATAATTTATAAGTTGTTATTTTCATATTTTATATTTTTTTAATATTAGGTATATAAACTTAATATTCGATAAAACTAAAAAAAATAAGGAATTCACAGTATTTTTTTCCCGTTTTTTATGTTTTTATGATTGTGTGGCATATTATAGCGTTTATTTAAATAATTTTTAGATCATAAAATGTAATGCACATAACTTTTAGTGCTATAAATTCCATGTTTGTTTAAATTTTAAATGAATTTTAATAAATAAGAAATAAAAAAAAATTCGAAGCCCATATTAATACAATATAATTTATTTTAACTTTTTAAGACTTTATCTGTAATGCCATATAATGCTTTCGCTTGATCGTATACGTGTGTGTGTGTGTGTGTGTGTGTGTGTGTGTGTTATGAAATTAATACCGTGCAGGGACCGATAACTATTGCACTATACTCGCCGGCAGTTGCCTGCCTTGATTTAGTAACGTGCCGGATGTTTTAAGTACACACACTCGCAAACACGAGCGTGCACACACACACACACACACACACACACACATACACACACACACACACACACACACACACACACACACACACACACACACACACACACACACACACACACACACACTACACACTCGCGCTCCCGAAACTAAAATATTCACTTGGCGTTATTTATCTAGAAGCGGACGATTTATGTCGACAACCAGCTCATTAACGGCTCGGCACGACCCATAAAGCTATCTGCACCGTTCACGGATTTAAACACGACGTGTTAAAACGTTTACGGTTTCCATGAATATATCGCGCACCACGTCTGGCCGTTCGGGCCTCCTTCTCGTCGACGACGTAACGGTTAACACTGCCATTATAAATATTGTACACTTTTCGACGGGCCAAT